>OY294067.1:144892939-145327939 GCA_958510875.1 Endomychus coccineus
TTTCAGAAGATCTGGCATTTTTCGTTTCCGACAACGGACTCAATATCTATTGGCATGTAAGGCAGCACCGGCTCTTGGTCTATTCCGTACGAGTGCCTTAGATGGTAATACAGCACCCGTAGGGCCGCATTATGGCGATAGGTGTACGCCGAGGCCGCTTTTGCCGGACATGCCGACAGAAGGTGGAAAAGCGTCTCAGGCGCCTTTCGACAGGCCCTGCAGCTGACATCAGGGACCTGCACACCCATCATATTGCGGCGATAGACCAAGGTGTTCATTACGCCATCTTGGCAAGCTGCGGTAAATCCCTCAGTCTCGGATGTAAGCCCGGCTGACCTTAGGTAGCCGAAGGTCAGCCTAGTTGACAAGCCGAGCGTTTCGATGTTTCGATAGAAAACACCGTGTATAGGCTTGTCAACATGCCGCCTGAGCGTAAGATCTTGCTCCGCGGCATTTATCTGGGCTTTCAGGCGAGAAGGTAGGAGCTCGAGGTTGCCCTCTAGTCGGCCTTCTCGACTGATCTGAAATTCGAGACCAAGTTCTTCCGCAGATTTTTGTGCTGCCTTAACGATAAATGCCCCCACTCCGGCCAATTCGTGACTTTTAGCAAGGCACAGGAAAGGGTCCGAGCTCCTAAGAACTTTACAAGCTATACTCAAAACCACACTTCGATGCAGACCCTCCAGACTGAGGAGTCCCCTACCTCCCCGATGACGTGGGAGATAAATGCGGGAAATGGACGATCTAGGATGCAAATATATATATATATATATATATATATATATATATATATATATATATATATATATATATATATATATATATATATATATATATATATATATTTTTTTTTTTCCAGACTCTACGGTCGAATCACCTGAACATGGCAAATGCGACTTTGCCGAAACGTCGTGAAATTGGTCCTTTTGAGGACCGAAACCACACAACGCGGATCAATACCCGAGAATCCAGTTCTACATATATATATAAATATATATATATATATATATATATATATATATATATATATATATATATATATATATATAAATATATAACTTAAGAGATATAGAATTAAATTTTCTGAATTATGAAGATAACTTAGATAATTTAACATAGGATTATAAAGATGAATAAACGTAAAAGATTGAACCATAGGCGGGATTCGAACCCACATTTCTGGATTTCTAGTCCAGGGTGTTTACCAATTACACCACTTCGGTCCTATTAGATTTTTATATTTTTGTAAATATAAACCTCTGAAAGGATAGTAGATCATTGATGAACACAATGCGATTCGATGCCCTACCATAGATCAACTATTCACGCACATTCATCTAAAGTTCAGTCGTTTTTTGAAGTAAGGATTGTAGGTTAGTACTGCTATGGTTGGCAGTTACTTGACAGTTCTTATTCAAATGACAGCATCCTGGTTCTTATATATTTCAATAGAACTGACTGAGAATTGTTCTGGTTAATTATAAACAAGTTTAAAGTTTCTTTGCCTAATTGGCCACTATCGTGTATGTAACTTAAGAGATATAGAATTAAATTTTCTGAATTATGAAGATAACTTAGATAATTTAACATAGGATTATAAAGATGAATAAACGTAAAAGATTGAACCATAGGCGGGATTCGAACCCACATTTCTGGATTTTTTATAAATATATATATATATATATATATATATATATATATATATATATATATATATATATATATATATATATATATATATATATATATATATTGTGTTTTAAGATCCAATTAAAACTGCAGAAAATATTGGATCGGTTATGTGTGAAAGAGTAATGTATGGCTAATTACAATTTGAAATGGATTGGATTTGATTAAATACAAGACATTTTAAGATTGTACAATTATAAATATCTATGATTATTGTATGAATTAGTTATTCTATGATAAACACTCTATTCACATCTATTATAATCAACTATTCAAGTTTAAGATAATTCTATAGAATTCAACCTCAAAATTGTTACTCAGAGTGTCATAGTTAAATAATACGTTATCTTTTTTAGGTTGAATTTTGAATAGACATTAACAAGTGTCAGATATTAAGAGGTATTGATACTTTCAATTGAAATGTTTCTTTAAATTGAAGTAAAGCATTATCTAAGTACTCACTATTGAAAATGATGTGATTATCATTGATTTTTGAAAATTTTGGTATTATTCTTAAACTTTATGTTCATCATCTTTGAGAACGTTTTCAATAAATGGACGGTGTAGAATCCATAATCTTCTTCAATTTTCTTATAAAAAGCCATGATTTTCATGATTTATGTATATTGATGTTGAGAGTAGTGTGTTCTTGAAAAATAAAAAACCTATTTCACCAGGCCAAATTATTCCTTTATTGATATTCTTGAACCATTTGTAATATCTGTATACTTTCTTGGTATATTGGTTCGTATATATACTGAAAATAAAATGAAATAAAGATTCCTTTTGACGTTTCGACAATGTTTATTGTCTTTATCCGAATTGTGAAAGTGTTTCCATGTAATTTAGAGAAGAATAGATGATTTCCATCAATGAAATGCGTCTGCAGCCGACTTGTGTTCTAAGATCCAATTAAAACTGCAGAAAACATTGGATCGGTTGTGTGTGAAAGAGTAATGCGGTAGTTCTTGGGATCAGACAAGTCTCCACTCTTTGGAAGTAGCACAGTGTACCCGTCGACAGTCCAGCTTGGAATATGCCGCTCCTCTTTGACCCATGAGTCAAAGACTCTGGCCAGATGGCGGTGAGTGGAAGGAAATTTCTTTCACCACCATATGTTAATGCCGTCAGGGCCGGGAGCAGCATAGTTTTTGGTACCGACAAGAGCTTGTCGGACCTCATCCTCGCTGACTGCCTCGCACACTTCTGTTTGCGGTAGTTGACGTTCAGCGCAAAACATTTGGAAGTGTGCTAGGGCTGGAGTGTCTAGGTGAATTGGACGCGGTGACTCATACACTCCTTTCCAGAACTGCTCAACCTCCTCCACTGTCGATGGAACAGCAATTGTGGGCGGTGGAGATTCAAAAAGCCGAGACGGGCTATCGCGAAACAAGGAATTCTCCCTGATGCGTCTAACTCGTCTGGCCAGATTTCTCCTTACCACGCCCAGGACTCGAATCCTATCCGCACAATGTTGCTTGATGGTCTGCAACACTGTACGTTTTAGTGTGTGATGGTGGCGGCGCATATGTATATATATATATATATATATATATATATATATATATATATATATATATATATATATATATATTACTATGTCCATCTACTTTGATTTGATAGTTGATGTTTCACATACTGAAATACTTTTATCTTACAGGATAATTATTATGTAACCGACAAGCTTTTCATTTATTATGTTAGTGAAAATGAATATCTGGATATCCAAATAGTGTTCCGGTGAATTCAATTGTTCAATTGTGTTGGTCGCAGTTACTGGTCCCTTAAGAAGTTTGCACTTGATTGTGGCCATGATTTCATGTTATTATTTATTTAGGATCATATCGTCTATCCACAGTTCTCAATATCTATTGCATTTGGTTTCTGGGAACCAATGTTCCAATTCACACTTGAATAATTATGAAGCTTGGCTAAATGTAAAGATGTAACTGAGTAACTAAATATAAAGCATCACTCTGAATATATAATATCACATTGAACTAATGTAGATGTGACATTGTGATAGGTAAATAAATGACATCTTAACGCTTTGGCATGCGAACTCTAGATTAATTTGATTACTATGGATTCATTTGATGTATCTTGGACTACATGATGAAGTATTTCATTAGTTCATTTGTACTGATGGAATACTCGTACTCGCAGGTGAAATGCAAGATGATTTTCAAACGAATCAACTGCGGGTGTTGCTACAACCATTTCAGGTGAACTGTTCCATTTATTGAGCACTTGAGTTATCTCCTCTCTATGACGAATTTTTTATGTGTCAATGCATACGTGTCCAAATACATATCTTATTGTAAAAGATAGCAATGGAAAATGAAAAAAGAGCCAATTGAAGAATCACATTTTCACAAAAAAACTGCTTATATATAGAATTGAAAAATCATATTCACGCTGTACGATTCGTCATATTCTACTGATTTGATTCAGAGAATCACTTGAAAAGGAGTCATTTGAATCAAACAGATGTTAGGGCGCCATCTTCAAGGAGCTTGAGCTCCCTCAGTGAGCATTTTTTGATGAGGTGATTTACATCAAATCATCATGGATTGAGCTCCAGAATTTGACTTTCTTCTGTGGAGAGAGGTAAAAAACTTTCGTATATAACATCCATTGATAGATCTAGGTATGTTGTTCAGAGGTTTAGATATACAACTGAGTTGAGGATGACATATTAGCTGAAAAAAATCAATGCTGGTTCCCAGGAATGATTTTATGTTTGATAACAAACTGCTTTAGTTCTTCGGCTATGTGGTGCTCAATGAGTAGTACTGACAATAGACAATAGGCCTGTGTATCTCTGCCTCAAATTTGCAAATAGGAATAATTAGGGAACCTTTTCAGTTAGTAAGAAGTGACTCAGTTTTGAAGGATGAGTTCATCATGTAACTCAAAGATTGAATCACTCGAATACCGCATTCTCTTGAAATTTCGGAGATATTTTATCCAGACCTGGCGATGAGCATGCTCTCGATTCATTTATAGCTTCTACAATGATTGTTGACTCTGTAAATTGGATACAAGTTATAGAAGAAGAGCTCCTTGGCTTTGATGTCACGTTCAAGATATTTACTACTGCCTCTAGGGAGTAAGATTCTGAGAAGGTTTAGTAGAAAATTTCAGCTATCCTTTCCTTTTTTCTAGCCATAGAAGAGGAATAACAGATTTTAAAATGATGTTGAGAACCTTTCTGAAGTGACGTTTGAATTTGAAACGAGAAATCCAATGTGCAGTTAATAGTCAAGCAAAGTGATGTTCAACAATGTGATTTGGCCAATTTTTTCAGATGCTCAAATTCTTACCCCAGATTAAAGTAACCAGAAGTACTAGGATTGCCAATCCAGAGTGTATCCTGTGTATGCCTAACAGTTGCAATGATAACGAGTCAAACGACTACTATAGAGGTAATCCCACGCCTCACATCCTCAACATATGATAATGGATAGTATGGCAATAAGGACAATATTGTAGAGGGACTGAAGAGATAATCACCGAACGTAAGTATATCTGTAAATCAGCAAATCTGTGACATATCCCAAGACAAGATGATAAAAACGTATAGTTTCTCAAAGAATTCAATACGAAACTAAGACATATAAGTGAGTGATACAAAGACAACATCCAAATACTCAGGTAGAAAAGCCATTATCTGGTACACTGATAGCTCTGGAGCAACATAGGGAACCTAATACTTCGAAAGCTTGGGCACATCTTCGAGCATTTTCCAAACTATAACTTAGGCTATAAAATAACAAATAATCACATCAGATAATCAGCCGCCCATAAATGTTGAGGTCTCACGTGATCAGCTCCAATAAGGTCTGGAATTGTTCAGATGAACTGAACGAACTGAGCAAGAATAATGAAGTTACTCTCCTATGGATTCCAAGCCACACAGGAAAGGAGATGAACGAAAAAGCCGACGAACTCGAAGGAAGTGACCTACTTCATCAACCTGAGGAAAACGAACTAATAATACTAACGAAGAATCTTACAGGAGAATGCCGGTTGGAAGGACACCTTAACAGCTCGGATCAATAGAAGAAAAAAGGTGCAGGTTCTGCGAAGGGAATAATTGAACTACTATCCACATTCTCGCAGAATAAACTACCTTGCAGAACACAAGCGCACAAAACCATGGATCGCATCAAACAGAAGGAAGAGCTTTCTTAAAACCATCCAACATCCCAAACTTCCTGAAAGCTATAGGATTGGAGGAACGGCACAACAATCGAAGAGGACCAAATAGATCTATTAAGGTAGCAGTGTGCAAATATACGCTACACAATACAATACAATACAACTAGAAGCATTTAAAATTCGTTATTGAATATGTGTAAGTAGTTTCTAATTATCATAGAATATGGGAAGGTTAAGGTGTACAAAGTGAGAGTATCTGTGTTCCAGTCAAAAAACTTTGATTATCAACTCTGTGTTTGTTTGGTCTGGCTCTGAATTTCAAATTTATCCCGTTTCATATGGATCCGAGTTCCTCTTCGAGAAGGCGAAATAACAGAAAGAAGTTTCAAGTGATTTTCTGGAAATAGTTGTGAAATCAGAGATACAGGGATCAGAAAAAAAGCAAAATGTTATAGGCAATTGAGAATCAAACACGAATTCACAATAAATTGACAACTGTTTGAAAACAGAATGAATATTCAAAATGTTTTGTATGTTGTGATTTTATTTAAATGGAATAATTACCTAATTATTGAACGTCGCTGGTTTCTGGGATATCAGGTTGAGTTTAATGGACCAATATATTCAGATTTAATGAGTGCTTTGATGATTGGACAAAGATGGGTCTGATTTATCAACGCTCCTGTTGTCAGTACTTCAAATACATGAAAAGGCTCAACTTTCTGAACCGTTGATAGTGTTTCACTTACTTATCCTGTAATGAAGCCATACAATGCATCTGGCTTTCTCCAACTCCCTAGACTCTCGTAAATAGCGATTTGTAAAACTCAAGTTTCATACACATTCTATAATGTGTTGTCGTGTCGAGTAGACGTGCCATCTGTTACTCCTTAATTATCATTATCAATCTGTAGTTTTGAATTAAAATTAACATCCACTATGCCACCCCCGGAAAATACAAGATCTAAATCACGTGAAGATGATGAACTCATCCAAAGGATTGTCGAAAAAGTACTTTCATCTGAAAATTTTCTACAAAATTTAGTAGACAAAATATGGAACAAAATTAACATTCAAGTGCAAAAGGAAATCAAGGTTATAGAAAGTAAGGTTGTGTCATTAGAAAATGAATTAGTATCAGCTCATGATGAATTAGAACAATATTCAAGACGTAATAATCTAAGATTTTATGGAGTTCCGAAGAATGAAAATGAAAATACGGAAGAAACTATAATAAACTTGTGCAAATCTAAACTGGGTATCAAAATTTCAACAGATGATATCGACTTTTGTCATAGACTAGCAAGTAAAGAAGGTACTTGCCAACCAATTATTGCCAGATTCTGTAAGTTAACTACAAAGCAAAAGATTTTCGCAAATAAAAGCAAATTCAAAGGAACTAGACTTGTATGCCGTGAAGACCTAACTTCAAGAAGGATTGGTGTTTTAAAAACTGTCGGTGAGCAATATGGGATTAAGAACATGTGGTCGAATGGAGGTACGATAATGTTCAAAACTAATAATAAACTACATAAATTTAAAACTTTAAATGACTTTCACATGTCCAAATTGAAATTACAAAAGGAGTGATGAGTTCACCTTAGAATCTACTCTCTTGTACTAATACTTGCTAAGAAACCATAAATTAATTCATATTCTTTATCTAAAAGTAAAAAACGTGTAAAATCGATTGTACATTTCTTTATTTTTATCTTTATCTTTTTCAATTCTGCTATAAAACCTGAAGTGGATTTCCTGTTTTCCAGCTAGTAAATATAATATGAACGAATCATCATGAAAAACGCATTATCAATTGCACATTTAAATATTAGGTCTTTAATACCAAAAATTTCCAAAATTAAGCAAATGCTTGAAGAAAAGCACTTTCACATTTTAGCCTTAAGCGAAACTTGGCTGTCACAAGATAATTTAGAAGATAGATTGCAAATTGACGGCTATAAACTAATACGTAAGGACAGACAAGACAGGGGCGGTGGAGTGGCATTATACATCTGCAACACAATCCAATTTAAAATAGTTGAGTGTAATGATTTCATTGAACAACTTTGGATATGTGCAAGTATATCTAAGGAAAGATTCATATTTGGAGTTGCGTATAAGCCACCCACGTGCAATTATAAACAATTCCTAGAACATTTCGAAGATACAATTATGTATTGCTCATCTATTTCCGATAATATTTTCTGTCTAGGCGATTTTAACATTGACATGTTAAAATTTGAAAATAGTGGTACAACTTACTTGAATGATCTACTTAGCTCGCTGGAATTGACACAGATAATCAATCACTCAACCCACTAGGAGTACTAGCACATCTCACACACTAATTGATCTTATAATTACATCCGATCCATCTATCATTTTGAACTCTGGTGTTTTAGAATATGATTTCACAGACCACTCTCTTATTTTTTGTAATATTAAAGTAAATATTCCCCAAACTAAACTTTTTTATACCTATCGCGATTTTGAACACTTTGACATTAATGAATTTCAGTCTTTTCTTAAAACTTTTCCTTTTCACTATATATATAAAATTAACGATATAAATTTGAAAATTAAGTACTTCAATAAATATATATCAGATGCTTTTGATATACATGCACCATTAAAAACAAAGTATACTCATTGTAAACCAAGATCACCCTGGATCACTGATACAGTAAAACTATTAATTAAACTCAGAAATAAAGCCAAAATAAGATACAAAATTTCAAAAAATCCTAGACATTGGGAATACTTTAAACAGTTGCGAAATTACACTGAAATAGCCATCAAAAATGAAAAACGAGCCTACTTTCAATTTATATCCCGCTCTAAGTGTTCCAAACAAATTTGGAAGAATTTAAAATCTCTTCATATAACAAAAGTTAAAAAATTCACATTACCAAACTCCTTAAGAAACTTGAATGAAATAAATAATTTTTTTGTAAATTGTATACCAAACCAGCAAATTAATAATACTGAACTGCTACATTTTTATAAAAATGACACTATAAAAGAATTCAATACTAAATTCCATTTCGAGCTGGTAGACTGTGAAACTGTAGGTAATATCTTAAATGATATGAAATCTAATGCTGAGGGAGTCGATGGCATAAATATCGTTATGTTAAAATATTGTGGTTCTAGTATTATCCCATTTATTACACACGTAGTGAACAGTTGCATTTTAACAAATACGGTCCCTGATATATGGAAACAAGCACTGATAACGCCATTTCCGAAAGTATCAGAGCCAAAAACTTTCAAAGATTTGAGGCCTATTAGTATACTTCCGACCTTATCTAAGGTTCTGGAAAAAATTATAAGTATGCAGCTTAGCACCCATTTGATTAAATATGATATACTTCCAACTAATCAATCAGGTTTTCGAAAGAATTTTAGCTGCACATCGGCACTTCTAAACGTTGTGGATGACATTTTGGAAGCTAGAGATCGTGGTATGGTAACTGTATTAGTTTTGTTGGATTTCACCAAGGCTTTCGATACCATCTGCCATGAACTATTATGTGCCATACTCCATCACATAGGACTTGATGAAAACTCGGTTGAATTGGTTAAGAATTATTTAACGGGAAGAACTCAAAAAGTTAAGCTCGATGATCAAATCTCTACATCACAAAGCGTTGCCGCAGGAGTTCCCCAAGGATCTATTATAGGGCCAATGCTTTTCAACATATATACCTGCATGTTTCAGAGCTACATAGAACACTGCAAATCACACAGATACGCAGATGACACGCAAATGTACCTTTCTTTCTACCTTAAGCAACTGAATTCAGCAATTTCTAATATCAACTCTGACCTGGTTTCCGTCGACTCTATGGCGAGAAAACACAGCTTATTTTTAAATCCTTCCAAATCTAAAATTATAATATTCGGTAGAAAACCAGATGTAAACAATTTAAAAGCGCAACAATTTAATATACACATTAATAATATAGAAATCCCCATAGTAGAACACTCAAAAAATCTTGGTTTAATTTTAGATAATACTTTTAGATATAAATTACAAGTATCACATTACGTTAGAAATTCAGTAATGGCTTTAAAATTGCTATATCCGCATAGAAATTATTTTCCAATCAATATCAAAACTATGCTCTGTGAAAGTTTGGTCTTGTCACATTTCAATTACTGTTCTCCGGTTTATTCACATGGCTTAGATAGTGTTAATCATAATAGAATTCAAAAAATACAAAACTCATGCATAAGGTATGTGTTCGGAATAAGAAAATATCAACATGTAACTCACAAATTGAAAGAGCTAGGCTGGCTTAATATGAAGAATCGTTTCTTATTGCAGTCTAATTGTTTATATCATAATATTATTCTAAATAAAACACCACCGTATTTATTTAAAAAAATTTGCTTCAGAACTGACGTGCATCATCTTAATCTAAGACATAAAAGTACTATTACTCCACCTCTACATTATACTTCACTATACCAGCAATCTTTCACTTACTGCATATCCAAATTTTATAATGAACTTCCCATTCAGATTAAAAATTGTACATATCCCCATTTTAAAGAACAAATCTTCGAGCATTACTTTAGACAACAACTTTCAACAATTTTCCTCTCTTCTTTTTAGCGCAGAAAAAGGATAAAAGATTAAAAATTTTGAAAATAAAACACTTATTATGTTACAGTCAATATGTTATAGAATTTAGATTAAGCTTAACTTAGGCAACCTTTTACTATTTATATTTGTAGTATGTAACACAAGGTTTAAGTGGTAGAACGAGGGATAGGAAACTATCTGCTTGAACTTCACCTTGAGATTTTTGAATTGTATACATTCTTATTCTTTCTTGTTATTATTTCTTATTTTTCTGCTCTGGTTTCTTAAGTAGATTTATGTAAATTTACTACAAGTAACAATTTCAAAAATAAAGCTATATTATTATTATTATTATTATTATTATATATGGATATGGAAGCGAGGAAGATATAACAACCCATTGCCATATTCGTACATTCTGATATACATGTTAATCATTTTAATGCTCTCAGGATACTAAAAGCAATGTAGTCGTTAACTTTCAGAAACGAATGATTGACATATTATTCAAAATAACTACGACACAGTTACCGCCTGGAGTTATGTATCGAATTCTGAGTATTATATCCAACGAAATAGAATGTTTTTAATAACCCGGTGTCAGTTGTGATATTTTCATATTGAATAACAAATGTCAGAAGTTCTGTTATATAAATAATTACATACTAGGCATTTATGTAAATCGCAAACTTCGCATGTTCAAGTTTCGTTAAGAATAGATTTCAATCACCTCATGGCTGCTTCCATTTGATTTTCCAAAATGATACCTACTGTTACTTGTTTCTCAGGTACGCTTATGCCAGCGCTTTACGTTTCCTCCTTTCGGACCTTTCAGTAAACCTGATTGGTTCATCTGATGATTCGGGATAGGCCTCATGTTTTCTTCATACACTTTTGGGGAAAAGTTAAGCTTTCCGTCATGCTAAAGCTATTCCGGTTCTCTGATCGCATTGTTAGTATCAGATCTTAATGTAATCTCTCCAATAAACACCTACAAAAGATATTCTGAGGTTGTTGAAAATCATTTTATAGGCTCTCTTGTCTTCGTCTCTGCCTGTATCTCTCGAAGGTGATGCAGTAGTTCCCGGAGGGTCTCAATGGCCTTTGTGAGCGTTATGTTCGTAGCGCCAGTGGAGCACTTTTCCTCTTGGGCTTCAAACCATCAAGCAAGTGCTGCATATATGACTATGTGTTATACCACAATGATGTATAATCATTGCATCCTCTTCGAATTCAGTTCACAGTTTTTCCTAGCCACTCTGCGGTATGCACAGAGTGCAAATGAATAGGGTATTAATAACGTATCTGTAATATTGAAATATAGTCCAGGCATTTAAGGAATTTTTTCGTCCGAATTCCTGCGAGGTCTAATTTTGGTCTATTCTTATGTATTTTGACACGTTGAACACGATGGTGTAGTTTAAATTTGGGTTAACCCTGTGCTCGGAAAACTATGACAATGTTTTGAACCCAATGATGGCCAAATTAATACGAGATGTTCGGCTCTGGTCCGAAGTAGATTTGAGGTCGTGAACCCAAGATAGGGTCCATTAAGTGTATTTTTTAGCCCATTGAAAAATGGAGTATATGTCAAAGCTCATTTAGTGTGTTTTTCAGCATATGGAAGAACGGGGTTTATGTCCAAGAGTTTTTGTTTTTTTCACATTCCGTTTATTTCTCTTCTTTCGCTTTCTGGTATTCTCATCTAGCTCATTTTTTGGCGCTTATATAGACCATTTTGAAAAATCGGTATTTTACGAATTTCTGACGAAATACTCACGCTATCGATCTGAAACTGAATTGATTGCACCTAACATCCAAAATTCAAGCACTTTGACATAGCTTGGGCGCCATTTTGAAATTTTTGAACCACTGAAAACTTCAAATTTTTTTGAGGTTAGGAATTTTTCACCAAATCCAAATACCACATCCTATCTGAAGTTTCTATAGCGAGTATTTTATCTAAGCAGATCAATTTGGGTCGAGTAGAAATGAAGCTATCCTAATCAATGTGTTTGGGCCTCTAGAGGCCCCAATTTTGAGCCTATCTTCCAAAATCTTGGAGCAAATTACAGAAAAATACATTTGCTACTTAGGTTTGAGACAGCGTATGGAGATTCATCCACAATTTCAAGTTATAACGAATTCCATCATAAAAAACTAGCGCGGAGTTTCATTTAGCGGCAATTAGCGAGGGTCGGTACAATAGATTCCGCGCGCGAAATTATACTTTTTTTTAGTTTTAAATGCACCTGAATGCTTACAATCGTTTTGTGTGAATATGTGAGTTTATGTAGACGTGTGAACGTGTATATGTGACCGTGACATGATGTCATTATAGGGTGTCACATATCAAAATCATCATTAATTAATACACTTATTTCTGGCTCGGGACAATTAGAACATTCTTCACCTTCACAATGATTACATATGAGCTACAAGGTAATCCTAATTTTTCACACGACCGTTTACCAGTATAAGTTTTTGTACAGCCACAAGAGATCATTTTGATCACCTCATCTGGACATGTATTTTTACTGTTTGTATAGGAGTAAGTCAATTCGGACTATTTCCCCAACCCGTTTCGTTGGATAAATGGTTTCATCATCGATTCAAACCTGAAATAAGTTGCTTTGCAGCATTATTGTATTTTCATATGATTACCTGGTTGAAATCTTATGTCGAGTATGAAAGATCGGGCAATTAGAATTTGATAATAAATGTTTTAAACAAAACGCTCCCGATTTTTCATGCCAGTGGACATTTACATAATGCCAAGGCATTACAAGGTAGCCATATGAAAACACGATGATGCTGCAAAGCAACATATTTTTAGGGTGTATTACCAAGTTCAGGCTCGGATCGGCAATGAAACCATCAATCCAATGAAATGGCGTTGGAGGAATAGTCTGAATGGACTTTCTCCTATACAAACAGTGGAAATTGCACGTCCTGATGAGTCCTCAAAATAATCTTTCGTGGTTGTAAGAAAAAACTGTACTGGTAAACGTCCAGGCGAAAAAATTAGGATTACCTTGTAGCTCGCATGTAAGCATTGTGAAGGTGAAGAATGTCCTAATTGCCCTTGCCAGAAATCAGTATATTAGATGATGCTGATTTTCATATCTAACACACTATAATGACATCATGTCACAGTCATATATACACGTTCACACGTCTACATATACTCACACATTCACACAAAACGATTATAAGGATTCAGGTGCATTTTAGAACATTTAAAAAGTATAATTTCGCGCGCGGAATCTATTGTACCGACCCTCGCTTATTGCCGCTAAATGAAATTCCGGCACTAGTTTTTTATGATGAAATTCGTTATAACTTGGAATTGTGAACGAATCTCCGTTTGCTGTTCCAAACCTAAGTAGCAGATGTATTTTTCAATAATTCACTACAAGATTTTTGTCGATGAGCCCAAAATGAGGCCCTCCGGAGGCCCAAACAAATTTATCAGGATAGCTTCATCTCTACCCGACTCAAATCGATCTGATTGCACTTGAATACTTGCTATGATAACCCTCTGATAGAACCTAGAATTTGGATTTCGTAAAACATTTCTAACCTCAAAAAATTTAAATTTTTCGGTGGTCCAAAATTTTCAAAATGGCGCCAAAGTTATGTCTTTAAACCAAAATGCTTCAATTTTGAATATTAGGTGCAGAATAATGAAATCTTTTGGATCAATTCAGTTTTAGATCGATAACGTGAGTATTTCGTCTGGAATTCGTAAGATACGGATTTTTCAAAATGACCGATTTCAGCGCCAAAAAATGAGGTAGGTCAAAATAGCAAAAACCGAAAGAAGGGAAATAAGAATACTATGTTTCCACCAAAACAATGAAAAAAACGAAAACTCTTTGACATATACTCCATTTTTCAATGGGCTAAAAAATACGTTTAATGGACCCTATCTTGGGCCCATGACTTCGATTCGACTTCGAACCAGGGTCAAAAATCGCGTATCAATTTTTCGAACAACTTTTTAAGCTATTGCATATAGCTTTTATCGCGGGCTTTGAGCGCTGCGACCGAATCAAGAAATTCCGTAACGAAAAAACCTAAGATCTAAACACCTAATATGTGTCAAATTAATTAATTAATTTGAAGTTCCTAAAAGTGAGAAATTTCTATATTTTATACGAATGTTATAACACTATAGCCTATAGCGCTTTAGACTCCGGGATTTTCACGTGGCCTATCGAAATTAGAAGGTTCGAATTGTTTAAAAACATAATTGCATGAACGCCAGACGTCCTATGTAATCAGCTACGAACATAATGATTTTGACATATGCCTCTAGGAGCTCGCTACGCGTCAGTTAGAGTTTATACGTTAGACGTGCGTAGCTGAGACCTGAGAGTACCTATTTCAATTTTAATTAAATTTTCCTATTTAATCGACATTTTGGGGCCCGAGACTATGTTCTTTAGTTGGCCTCATTCATAAACTAACGACATGGAGGGAAAAGCGCATTCGAAAATTCCTTGCAAAGACGTTATATGTTCCGAAAATTTGCACTTTTCTAACTCGCGAGCTACGCGCCCCTCACGTGAACGTCATTCGATTTATCGGAAATTAACCAATTCAAAACAGTTTTCGACCCCTTTTATGGCTATTGCGACCTTGTAAAAGGTTCAAAGTTAACATTTCGTTTTACATTCCACAACCACCCTTGACCAAGATAATTTTTAATTTGTAGTTCATTATTGTTTTACAACTGAAATAAATAGCTATGAAATTTGTAGGTAATTGATGATTTCAGTGCGACAGTGACATAATTAAGGCAAAAAGCAGCCGCTCTAGCAGTGCAAAATAGAGTCGGCAATCTCGCTGTTCCCATTGAATTACGAACAGCAAATATTTCACTAACATCGGATAGAAAATGTATAGCCAAAAGCAAACATTTTTCATTAACTTCAGCTCTTGCTATAACTATACATAAGTCGCAAGATGAGACTTTTGGCGAAATAGTACATGAGTATAGTAAAGCACATTCTCAGGAACTCGTTTATGTTGCGCTCTCTCGGGTGACTAATATTGAAAAATTGTATATCACGACAAAAAACGATAATTCTACATTCAAGTGTCATCATAATCGGAGGCAAGCTGCATCGACTGCATCTTTGTTGCAAGAATTCAAGAGAGTGTCGTTAAATAGTGTTCAGACGACAGTTCAAAGTGTCTTATATTTCATTAGTAATAGAAATGGCCTTTCAATGATGACTTTCAATTGCCAAAGTCTAAATAGTCACAAATACAATTTACAAGATTCAGTTACGAGACAAACAAATGTGTTACTTCTTACCGAAACTTGCATGGCGCATGATAATCCGATTGAAATACCTAATTTCAATTGTATTGTTCAATTCAAACGAGATACTGTTCCAAAAGGTGGGGTAGCTATTTACCAAAATAATAATAATGTAACTAATATTATCACTCCGAATATTGAAATAAATATTGCACACGTTAGCGATGTTAATGTTAGGCGCTCATTTTTTGGAGACATTTGTGCGTGCTTATGCAAACTTAGAAATGGCCTACACATAGTCATGGTAGCAATTTACATTTCTTCGAATCCAAAATTGGACGAGGTAGAGCATTTTATCCATCGCACTTTACTGGAGTACATTGAAGAAGTGTCGAAAATACTTGATACAAATGGTAATAAATTTCCACTTATCTTGACTGGCGATTTCAAGCGGTTGACAACTTTTCTTTCGGAAAAATTGAATTTGAAAATGAATAATGATCCACAAGAGTCCACAACAAAATATGGGACCACCATTGACGCGGTATTTTCCAGATATTTAGAGGATATCAAGTCTCAAACTTATGTCTCTTATTTCAGTTACCATAAACCTATAGTTTCAATGATAACAAATTCCTGAATAACCTATATGTATTGTAAGATAATTAAAATATTTAAACGATAATAACTTCTCATTTATTCAATAAAAGAAAAAAAATGTGTTTTCTTATCGGTCACCACGCTCAAAAAGTGTAACTTGAATTATTATCAAAGAAAAATCTTGAATTAATATCAAAGAAAAAAAATACTGCATAAATTAAAAATAAATAAATAATTATAATTGCATGAGTTGAGAAAAAATGCTATGCAATAGCTTTACCGCGGCAGACCCCGAGTGCCACACGTTTCATTTTTTTTTCAAACATTTTCCCACACGACACATAGTTTTGTCTCAAAACGCGGGAAATCGGAAAAAAGCCATTTTTGGGTCTAAAAAATGGCCATAATTTTTCGAGCGTAGGGTTAATCCATATTTGATCTACAACATCATGTTCAGCGTATCAAAATACATAAGAATAGACAAAAATTAGACCTCGCGAAAATTCTAACAAACATCGTCAATTTTCCTCCTTAAATGGCTTTCGCTTTCGATTTTATTGTCAATTCAAAATCATGTATTTGCTATACTCCATTCTTGTTTTGATGCCGCGTTGGTGGTCCAACTTCCCCGGCGTCGTCAAGAAAATATTAGACTGATCATTCAATATTTCAGTAGACAAGAATACACAAAAAAAAGTTTGGCCAAGTTTGCTGTTGAATAATCTACCACACTCATTTGAAATAATAACTGTAAATCTTTGGAAGATGAGGAAATATTCCGAAAAAACGTCATCAGAGCCAAATACCAGTCAATCAAATTTGTGAACTGGGAAAAAACTGGAGTGTGATTTTGATACACCATACCTAATGATCCTTTCATAATTCTACGGAAATTCTTATTATTATTATCTTGTAACAGGGTTAGCGCGATCCCAAAAATACTCTTTGAGGATAACTCCTATTATGGCTTCGGTAATACAACACAACTTCAGATATTTACAAGATCAGACATCAAAATTGTTTGTTTTCACAGATTCTAATGGTATCATAACATATTTGTCTAATAATCAGAACCGATTGATTATAAATCGTCATAATTGGGTATATCGAGGATGCACCTAGATATAATCATCACTACGTCATGCGAGTAATCTCAATATAATGAATAAACCTGATACTGGAACAATAAAAATAATTATATATCATTTACAAATTCATATACCAAAGGAGCGATTCGTTCGCAGGAAGTGGAAAGAGCAAGTAGTTATTCTACTGGAAACACAAATACTTTTTGATAATATGAGGAAACATGTTGCTCAACAAAGGGATAAATGATCAAGTATGTCGTAATGATGATATATCGATAATATGTTCAAATGACGAACAATTAATTATGTAGCATACTCTGATAATGATAGTATTCGATCTATATGAATTATGGACAATCCATTTAGTGGAAATATATATTAATCTGAATTGGATGTCGTTTAACATACTTTGGAAGGCTGGAAATTACATTAGAACGCGTTTTCATTAATCAAATAATGAACGAATCTATATTACCATCAAACCAGAATTATATCACAATGTCCTTCTGTTAGAAATAACTCAAAATAAATAAAGATATACGCCAAACGCAAGTTTTATTAATTTCAAATTGTTGAATCAGTTACTCCAAATAATTGGGAATTCCGAATTCAAGAATATTAGTGGTGCAGATATGCAGACTTGTCGAACTACATTATACCAAAATGACCGTCCAAGAATCAGGAAGGGAAAGGAGGAATTTAGTATACCTGTATATCTCTATACGTTTAAATCGGATAATTGAAATGAATGACTCTAGGAACAGAATATATATTGGAAATGATTCAGAAATCGCAAATGAAAGGCGTTAAAATATGCTCAAGAGAGTTAGAAGTTGAGAAGCGTAAGTTAGCATTTTAATTATGTTAGTTCGACGGGCCGTTGCTATCACAATGAATTTAATGAATGATTGGCCCATTCTAGTAAAACAAACATTTGAGGAATATTCCACGTTTAACATAAAAACAAATTGTGAGCATTTCCATCGATCGGTTGAAACCTGCTTGTATTGTGCCACAAGAGTTTGTTCCATCAGTACCTGTCAGTACACCTCGTCCTAACAATGAAAATGCATTATTGGCATCTGAAAGCTCCGGAATTAGCCATCCTAGAGGAGAAATGAATCATCGAGACCTGGTAGACCAATTAACTCACCTCTTAGATTTGCTGACGCGGCACAAATGTTCAAATATTAATTTATTAGCATAATATGGTATAGTTACTCCGTTACTGAAAGGAAAGTAGTGTAGTAGTTTGAGTTAAATTATGTTCGAGGTACGGTTGCTATCACAACGAATTGAATAATTGAAGTAATTTTGTAATTCATCCAAATTGATTTAGGTATCACTTTGATAAGTTAATTGTTATTGAATATAATGGAATGAAATATGACTAGCTGTCAACACTGTCCCTAGTGACAGTCAACTGCGCAAATTCATTTCAGAAATCAAGGTGCAGTTACCGTGCGATACATACATTTCACCGTCGGCATAGTCATTTATTGCAGCAAGTTATTCGAAAATATCCATCAATCGGTTTCGCACCACGCATATCCTAATTGATAATGCGCATGCGCAGAGACGTCGTAGAGTAAGCCACCGGTGGTGAAAATATATGGGAGATAAATAGGCAACTCACTGCACAAGACCTTGTTATTGATCGTAGCGCCACGGGGAGTGGTGTAAGAAATATATTGGATTTGCGGGTAATTTGAAATATGGATTTAGTGTTTACTATGTGAATTAACTTTTAAAATATGAAGAATAGCGAATTAAAATTTGTTTTATTGCGTTATTCTACATAAATTTGAAACTTGTTTATTTAAAGTCTGTTATTTCTATTTTGAGGTAAATTTATATCACATAATATTTCACTCATATCTTATCAATTCTTAGATATTGATGAATTGAAGTGACAACATATGAATCTGTGAAATGTGTGAAATAAGTAAATCACAGATAAAGATAAGAAACGACTTAGAAAAACCTGAAAGTACCATTATTCAAGAGGAATTCAGAGAGATTATTCAGTCGACTTATACTCCATACGAACAAGCAGAAGTAAATGGGATTAAACAGATTTATTTTAGTATTTCTGGACAGGTATGAAACAATATATAATAGCTTCCATCTGAACATTTAAATTCAAATTGTTTGTATCCGAACATGTATTCATGTTCTTGACCAGCCTAATGAAGTTTCATATATACAGTTGTGAAATTTTCAATGATGATTAAATTTCTTTTCGCGGAATGGGAAACTGAGGAAGTGAATTGTACTTAAATTGTATTCATTACATATTGATATTACACATTCTTACACTAAAACATTTCACATAACAAAAACTTATTCACAACTTTTTAAAATTCTTAATCCTAGGCAGGGCTCCCTTATGCTTCAAATATTTATTATAAGCTAAATGTTCTATTGGATCTCCATAATTGGTCCTGATGAGACTTCCACCTTTCAAAATGTTGTTAATGTTTTTGGTCCATGTGAAGATATGAAATGAACAAATGAAATTGCAAAACATATCTAAGACATCATGTTTTTTGCAACTAAATATACTTCCAAATTCTGCTTGACAGATTATATTATATTTTAGATTGAATGCGATATGTTCAATTCCGCAAATTCTAGGCAAAATTTCACTCAAGATGTTCACTACCATTAAAAATAAATGTTTATACTTCGGAGACGGATATAATAAAGCATTTTGACTATACGCCCCTGCTCCAATAAAACTAGTCTCTTCTGAAGGTAACTTGTCTTTTAAATCAATACCTGATCTTCCTTTGGAAAGCGATGCATTTTAGAGTTATTAGAATTGTGCTTGCATATGGGTACACAACACGAAAATTCTATGTTAATATAATGCAAATGAAGAAATAAAATGCCAAAATAGACACAATAGTCAAAGGACAACACCAAGAACGGAATATAATATAAGAGTTGAGGTGAATTCTAATGTGTCGATTCTTTTAACGTGCTTTTTATGGATTTAGATTTTGCGGACAGATCTTGATTCATAGGCTTTCAAGATCTAGCTCCTGCAACAGTTGAAGTAGCTAGTCTATGCTGATGAACCACAAGAGCTGGTTCATACGCAAAGCCACATTCGTCGCATTATTCCAAATATACAGCTTCAGCAATGAATGGAGGTGAGAAATAGATTTTACAGATTGCGCTTCATTCGAGTAAGCCGTCGCGCTATTTGCCTCGAATCATTTTAAAGCAATCAATTAATCAAAATATGGAAGTCCAGATCACCTAGACCGCTTGATTGGATACACTGTCCACCCCTTGATATAAGACTTATTCCAGCAGGCCTGAGGCAACACCTTAGGCTAGAATTCTGCAAGAATTGATATCTATTATGGGCTAAGGCAGCATGGATGCGCTGGCGAAGTATTCTAGCCCAGGAGAAGCCAGTGCTGGACGTTTCACTAGGATATGAGAAGCAGTTCCGTCCATCTCTCCACATTTACTACAACCTGAACCCACAATAATGCCCATTAAGTGTAGATGTCTGGTCCGATGACGGTGTCTTGAGAAAAGACCTTTCACCAGTGTTATGCCTCTTCTGCTCATATAGAGGGGGATAAGCTGAAGTTTGCTCCTTCTGGCTGATTCAGACAGGATCCCTCTACACTCAAATCGTGTCTAGATGTCACGCCATGGGCACAAAGTGCGACCAGGTACTCTCGGCTGTAAGTGCAAATTAAAATCCACCTACCCCGATAATTCAGTCTCAGATTTTCTTGAGCACAGGACCCGATTGCACAGACCTTGGTCTGAGAAACCTTCACCTCAGCAACTAGGTGAACTAACAGTTCCGTTTGGGTATGCACGACTACACTTCTAGCCCGCTGGAATAGCCAGTTTTGAACCGTCCGTGAACCACTCGATTCCCCATGACGGAAGTGTTCCGGATTCCTTGTTCTCACGGTATGTCCTTCGATTATAAGAACGTCTGATGTTTGGGAACCGATAGTTGGCGTTAAGTTGAAGATTTTGCCATAAACATCAGGTACGAATGCAGCGAACCACTGGCTCAGATCAGCAATTCGGTTAGCAGTACCCGCAGGCACAGATCCGGAGAGAAGTAGACGGTCAATCACCAACAGAAATTTCAGAACTACATTAGGGCGGTGAGCCTCATATCTCCGTAATCTCCACTCAGGCAAGTCGCTGAGCCATGTCCAGAACCAGACGTGACAAAGCCGTTTCTGTTGCTGGCCACCACACAACTGTTGCGTAAGACGGGTCATGGCCGTGCAGAATCTGTATGCGTAGACCTAATGTGCATGCGGAGGTCCTTCCGCATGCTCATAGGAATGTAACGGCCTTCTTTACTCAACTATCCAGTTGCATTTTCCAGCTCAGCTTAGCACCGAGGAGGCCTTCAAGTTTACTCCACGGAGCCTTTCAAGTGGAAGGCTCTCCCTAACAACCGAATTTCTGATAGGAATCCTAGCTTCCGGAAAGATCAACTTCGGACTTTTCGTGATTCACCCTGAGTCCCTTGACCTAACATCAGCCAGCCACGATTGTGAGTGCAGTGTTCTGCATCTCATACAAGATGGCCGCGTGTCTGACGAGAGTCACAACTGCCAAAGCGTCTGCGTAGGCTTAGGCATGAAACCCAGTCTCATTCAGCTCGACTATCAGACTGTCCACCTCCCGGCACCCAAAAAGCGGAGGATATCCTCGAGTGACATGTGTAGCTATGACACTGCGGGTCGGTATCATATCATATTTAGACAACAATGTTATGAAATTATCTTCCCAGTAAATCCAATACAATGATTTTCATGTGTTTCTTGTTACCTCTTGGAAGAAAACACTTGTTATAGGCTTGTTTCATACTGACATCTGCCGTCGTAAGTATCACCGACATTCGCCACAAACTAAACGCATAAAATAGAATGTAACCTCACATTGATGGCGTCACTCGAATGTCAAATTGACCATTTCCGAAATTTCTGCAGTTAAATATATGTATGGTAAACTAACCAGAAATACACTGTTGATATTATGGTTCAATAAACTACTATAATTTCATTTTGACAGAAGATAGATGTCAAACTGGTCAAGAAGCAGTTGAAACGAAGCTACACGCAGAAAAACAATGCAATTTCTATTTCTACCATTTCTAACCAATTTGCAAAATTCCAAATACATTATACCTATAAGAACGGTGCAGTCATCTACATTGTTTTTTCAAATGCACACTTGCACACACAGAGAACAGAGTGAACTCTGATCGACTGTTCACTGACTTCCCCCCCTTTTGCTAGCAAAAAAGGTTTGGAACACTTCTGCGAGGCAAATGTATGATTGAACGACCAGAAAATATATTAGTAATGATTGAGAAACTGTTGATGGAAGATATTCAAATATATTCTATATTTCATTGAAATTTCATTCAGATAGCGTACATAAGTTATTTCACCACTCTATGTTTCATATTGACACCTGCTGTAGTCTGGACTTTCTAAATTGTCAACACAATAAAATAACCTTGTTTCATACTGTGACGCCTGCTGTCACAAGAACTATCAAAATTCGGCACAGAGTAAACGCATAAATTGACTGTGACTTCAAATCGATGACCTTACTTGAATCTTAAAATGAGAACATCGGATATTTCTGTAGGTTAAATATATGCGTTTGATACATCAACCTGAAAAACATGGTTGATATTATGGTTCAACAAAATACTATGATTCCATTCGAATAACTGAAGATGAGAGTCAAAAGTACCACTCATTACGAACCTACCGCTCTGAAAAACAATTCCGTTCAGATTTTCACGACCATGAAATTTGCAGAATTTCAAATCCATACAACCAATAGGAACGGCGCAATCTTCTTCACAGGTCTTATGCTCGCACAAAGAGATCATTCCAAATATAGTCTAGATCAATTCGGAAATGCTCAAAACGGATATATCCACGCAAATCGGGGAAAAAATATTTACCACGATTACTTATCTCATACTACGTATAGTAAGTGAGTAAATATGTGGCTAACGAAATATTTGTTTTAATCACTTTTTAGGATTTTCATGTACAAAGTTTTAAGAGGAACAAATTTTGCTTCAGAAGTGTTTCAAAATATTCATTAATAAGTTGGGATATATTTCCTCCTCGTCCACGAAAACGTGGCATTGTTTTATGTACGTAACTTATATGTGAATATAATTCACTTAATATTCGCTGAAATGCGACACCTGAAATATCAAGACACCGTACAAAAAAATTAAAATGTCAAAATAACGAAACACACTTGATATAATACACTCAAATTAAAATGTCGGAAAATAAACGAAATCCTATGCACGTAACTTATATCTGAATATAATACTTTCAATAAAGTCAGAAGTCCTCTCAACAGATATTTCCTATATGCTACTTCAAAACTAATCCCTTGGACTAGTAGTAGGAAGTGTGGCTTTGTAATTGGTTACAGAAATACGATGTTTACATTTTGTGATTCCATTTTGGGATGAGACGTTAAATTATCCAAAAATAATATGATGTTCCAATTTTCTTTCTGAAATTGTTGGTCGATTTTTTTTAACTATGAGGACGTTATTTCGGTCAAAATTCAGACTCTTTCATTTGACACCCATAATAAAGGCAGTTTGTTTATATGGGCGCCTTCAAAGTAGTGAGGAATTAGGCTTCTCTACATTCCATAATGCCGCTAAATAAAATGATAACTCGTTGTTTTCCAGTCTTCTTAACGGTATACTGATCACTCTTCAATGTAAACGTGTTGTTAGGCATTGGAAAGTAAACAGGACAGTTTTACCTGCATTGTTCACATTTCTTGGAGTATAATCCTAAAAGTTCTCTTTTCTAGTCTTGAACAACGTCCATGTCAATATCGTCTGATTCACCACAAACTGTTTTGAGAGTTGTATGAGGTAGGTATATATTTCTTGCTCCACAAAAGATTGTAAAAACTTAGTATATCGTCAAATCTTCGGCTTTGGGAAATTCTTTACCTTGTTCCAAATTGGTACCTTCTTCGAAGAGTTACTTTAAATCCTGTTTATTTCTCATGATGTCTTTAGCTTGTATCCTTCCCAGATCAGATTTTTTTGCCAGTTTTCTCGCACTTATACTGAACGTTTCACTTTCAACAATAATGTCAATTTTGTATTTTAGAGACGAACGTTTCCTTTTAACCGACATATTATGTAGTAATAACTGCAATAATTGTTAACTGCTGAATGCAAACGATTGGCGCGACATTGGAACAGAACCTAAGCAATTTAAGAAATATGTAAGTGAAATGTATGCGTTCTCACTATAATGGTACCGACTGAATGACTGCAATAAAACTATCTGTGTAAATCACATTTTGTGAAAAAAGTTTCCAGCCCCGACAACCAGTATTATTCATTTACGAGCAATCGTTTTATTGCAATAATCTGTTCTGTGACTGATAATAGTAGGTGTAATAGCAAATATTTTTTACAAGAAATACTGGCTTTGGTGACCGTGTCCGCTTTATAGGAGTGTCGCTATTAAGAGGGTCATGATAATGTGTATTTCCATATAACTGTAATTAAGAAATTGCTTTTAGAGATGGCCACCTTTTGTGGTTTTACTGTATATGTGTTTTCAAATTATATTATAAATCGTCAGACGATATATCAGTACCACATCATATTATTTTATGTTTGAAGTTACATATGTCAAAATATATAAATTTTCATGTTAGCGTTTCTTTTAACATTGTCATCAACAACTTCCTTCAGCTCCAGAGGTGAAAGAATGTTTGATTGAGCTAAGGCCTCATCGAACCTCATAGCACTGACGCTCCGTCAACTCTAGCTACGTCACTGTCTGCCGTGTTAACGAACGCTATTGTTTATGTAATAGAATATCACAAATTAAAGCAATCTGAATATGTTTGAAACTTCGGAGATGTATGGCTCCTCAACCTTATAACATGAATCTTTATGTATGTTTAAACTTCAGAGCACCTCCATGTTACATGAAGGTATACGTTCGTGTAGTTTTCACTTCTAACCAAATGAGTAAAGATTTTCGATTTCCGCTTTGATTATTTGGTACTTTGCCAAATAGAACTTCGGCTCTAGTCTCGTGACTGCACTCGCATAAAATATATAGATGTCTCAATCGTCTTAAGCAGCTTCTTTATTCATTCGTTCCATCTTCCGCTATCATCGCTCGGATAAAAGGCGACCGTGTTAAGAGCGCCATTAAATAAAATAAAGCAGTTAAACGGATTTTGTAGACGGTTAACATCCGAATAACGCCAAATTTAATAGTAGATCCCTATCTGGTAATTTAAAGCACTATTGACTTGAATAAACGCCATACGAATTAGAGGCACGCTAGAATCAGCGTTTTCACAAACATTCAATTACAGAATTGATAAGTATAGTTGACAGTTATCAGACTTTTCTCTCTCGGAATTTCAGATCAGACGATAATTGTATCTTGATGAAAATTAGGTGATGTTTCAATTTCCATTTTGAACGGTTTAATCCCAAAATAACTAAGATAATCTTTTTGATGTATAAACTAAGCTTTCACCAACTGTAAATTCGAGTCATCATTAACCAGATAAAGTTCGGTGATGAAACGAATAGTCAAATACAAGTCGTTTTTTCACGAATTTTTATTTTCGGTAGGTAGAGCTTAAGAACATTATTCTGTTGTTTTTCAGATTGTATTGTATAATCGTTCATGATGAGGAAGCAATTACGTCATATATTATCCATTGTTGTCAGGTTGACCTCGTTTTCTATGTTTCTGAGTACAACTAAACCGAACCTTTCTGAAATTGAGGACGAATCCGCATTTGATCAAATCAATAACATAAAGTTATTCATTATAATACAAATCAATTTACTGCAGAAAAATTCCAAAATAAACTTTTACTATGAAAATAAAAGAAAACACGATATGTCTTACCACACAGTGGCTTCTCCGGGTGACAATTGTAATTAAACTTACATAAAGAGTAATTGATCGAAGGGGCTGAAAATACAGGTTGTTTAAACTGAAGAGATGAAATCTGATAACTAGGTTGTGTATGTGAGAGGAGATTGAGAAGCGGAGAGTATGAAGAATCTACCTGATTATTGAGTGAAAGATTACTTCATTCACCACACATAAGATTTCATTGTTCCGTCTGCCAACTATCTGGGCCATCATGGGGAGAAATAGTTCTGAATAATCGAGATCCCACAACAAGCCAAACCGTGGCTTGTTGAACGGTGAATCCGAGATATCCAACATTTTCACAGAATTTAGATATAATCGTGTGATGCTTTGAATCAACTTGAGTGTAAATATGACTCATCGTTGAATATAAGCAGTACGTAATTTAAAAATTGGATAAATTTATTGTCGAATGCTAAATACTCACTTCGTCTTAACCGTTCGGGTATGGCAAAGTTTTTGGTTCACCAGGTTGAACAGGGATTACACGTCCTATAGTCTCAAGACCATAGGACGTGTTGTCACTGTTCAACCTGGTGAACCAAAAACTTTGTCTGTTGACTTTGTATCACACGAATTGTGTTAGTAATTTCACTTTGCACTCTCGGGTATGTACAGCGTACTGAGCAACCTCCTATTTACTCATATTACTCCTTAAATGCTCACACTTTCTACTAAGGAAAGACCAATTTGACCTTCACATAAGTTGAGACGACAAGTTCCACAAGATTATAGAAATCTTTTAAATATAATGGAATAACGAGATCAAACTCACAAACTGCTTTGAATTAAAACCCAACTTTTGCTCTTCTAATTGGGTTTCAATAATAAATTCACAACATTAAATGAATATTTGTATAAACTTGGAATTGTTTGGAAGAAAACAATATGATGTAATAAAATAGTATATACTGAATGGGGGTAACGTAAGTTCACACATTAAGAGGGAGAGTCAAGAAAGAACTCGCCGATTTAGAAACACCAGTAATAATTTTAAAGATCAATGATAGTGATTGAGGTTCTCTACTGTGTGTAATTCCCAAAACTGAAGGTGAGGTGCGACTTTGTTTTGCTTATAATGTAAGAGTCAATGACGAGCAGAATGCAGCCAACTACCCAATTAATAAAATCGATGAAATGTTAAATAGTTCAAGAGATTCAGGATATTTCTGCCGCCTTGACATGTTCATCTGTGAGTGTTTGATGTGGGTGAAATATATGTTGCTCAATAATTCCGTATAATTATAATTATTCCAATAAATGAAAACTAAATAGTACAAGATATGCATTCGTTCCGAAAAGCTTTGTCGTCAAATACGAGTATCGTTCGATAAGCTTTGTCGTAAAAAACGAGTATCGTTCGAAGTTAACTTTTCAAACTTTCAGCAGCCTTATTTGTAAAAACTATATACAAGTAGACTATCACTGATAACAGTTTTGCCTCGCCAAGAGTAATCACGGAAGGATCATTCGAGCGATTTATTGATGGAAAAAGTACCGTCATTGAAAACTATTGAACAGGTCATAATAAAAAAATGCAGCATGAGGAATTGGTCGAGTGACCAGACCGTCAGCTGGGAACATATGAAAGATGAACATAGCATCTTTCAGGGATCTTGGAAAATCTTGAAAATCTGTCAGTGAGATGAATAACTACTCAAGTTAATCGAACTGTTTCAAGAATATCGAAACCGAAAATAAATGAGAATTATCAATACATTTTTAGTATTAATTGTGTGATGAAAACTGTTCTGTTTTGGTTGTTTTTGCGAGGTCGAGGTGTAATCAGAGGTCATTATTTGAATATTTTGAAAGTACATTCTCTCTAACGCTGTTTATTCCGTAAACTGAATATACTATATCCATTATATTATCATATTTGTTGTGAATAATTTCGAAGAAACCGCGTGTTAGTATACACAAAGTGGAACAAATCGAAATATATGTAATACCGTTAAGAAGTTGACTTCTGGTATACCGCGAGGCTGGTCTCAGTTACCTGGAGCAGATTAGAAACCGTATTAATACACTGATCGTATGTTTTGCGTGTAGATTCACCATTTCATGAAATTTTCCTTATTGTAGCCACTTTATTTTTCAGCTTGAGCTCTCTTTCGTCCCTCAAGGTTAGGAGATTATTGCGTCATGATAGCAAACATTCAATCTTCCCTATTGTGAATATTTTGAATAAACTCAACATGAGGAGTTTTTCATTTCATTCATTCAATTATTCCTGCTCCATCTTATATTGGGCTAAGTCTAAACCAGTTGTAATATGAAAACTCACAATTTAGATATTTATCATTCATGGTTTGGTTATACTTCAATGTAGCTACCCAGGGGAAGAGGCTTTCCATAGATAGCATTGTAATACGCTCTGTGGGGAGGACTCTAGCAGAAGTTTTCGAACATAAATTAGCCTTATCAAAAATCTGGCGCCCGAGAATCAAAAGTTTATTCCGATGTGAGTATTCAGAGGAAAAGTGGCAAAACACGTCATAATACATACAAAATTCATTTGGAAAAAATTACAACTCCACAATTCAATCGAATAGTAGATCAGATATTGACAGGCTCAGCAAAAGCTGATTAACACGTTGATGATGCTGTAATACATGGATCAAATAAAGACGGCCGACAGATGATGTACCTTTCTTGGAGCTGTACAGGTACATGCGAAGCGCAGCTTTCGAGTGATAGCTAGTGACCAAGTGTTATCCCCGTATGATCAAAATTCACCAATAACTTCAGCATATGATGCCAGCTCTTCAGTTATTGCATGCATTTTATCACATACTTCCGATGATATTGAAAGCCTATTGATGTTTGTCAATGATCATTAACTCCAACCTAGCCTCATTACAGCCTGTTAGACCGCGAAGCTTCAGCAATGATGTTTTCGGTAAATCATTCCAATATATACTTTTTTGGACGCAAATTTACACTAGTGACAGACGGTAGTGTTAACAAGAATTTTGAACAATAATTCATTGACATCCAGATTGCTTAGATATGCGTCATTCTTATCCGGATTCAACTATCTATGAAGTTCATCATGTAAATAGGTGCAAAATATTCAAATTCTGGATAGTTTATCAATCATCTTCTAAATATCAACCACAGAATTAGCAGCTGATATTACACGATGAACTAGAAAAAAAAACGATGGAACATTATCAAAAATAGAAGATCAGATTTAGCTATGTGATTCACCAGGCAATGAATTGATGGAAGAAGATGGCATCTTATCATGAGACGAAGGGTTGTCATACCTCCTAGTCTATGATAATTGATCATTGCCCAATTTCATCACACTAACTTGGGTATTACCGAGATAAAACAGTCAGGTAGGAGTTATTGTTTCTGGAGAAACATAGAGACATAGATATAGAAAAACTGGTGAGATCTAGCCAGGATCTCCTCCAGTGAGGATTGGGACAGGATTCACATGTACAACGCTGGACCATTCCTGGATTTCTATTCCCTGTTGATTATAGACACAAAATCTAGATCGGAATCAAAGTTTCCAGAGATGCTACAACGTCAATTGATGCAATTAATCTTCAAGATGAAGTATTCTCAATACATATATACCAAATAGAATTGATATTCGAGAATGCACAATGCATTGATATTCAGCAGCACACATTCCAAAACATAGTGCAAGATACATGAAATAATTCAAAAAATCAAGACAGCAGGGTATCCAACCACTATATCTACTCTTATAATATTATTTTCATCTATGAATGGAGTCAATGAAGCCAAAGAACTGTGCCTACCTACCGAACCCGTTGTGCGCGAATACTCTATTTCCTTTTCAAAACTGAAATGCTGTACCATAGTGAAAATCCCATTGGATGCCCTACTCAATTCAGTACATGTTAAATGTTCTTAAAATTCATCATCGCTGTTTAAACAGTTGTGTTTAAATCTCAAACAATATGCAATTATTCTTGTTAATTTTGAGAAATTTGAATATTTATTTAATATGTCATATTTGATAGGAGATAACATTCATAACCAGTTTCTTGATTTCTGGTATGTCTGTTTGAAGAAGCTGCGGTTTATTATGAGTTGGCAGGTTATCAGTGTGACCCGATAGCCAATCAGGGCCATTCCACCATAATTTGCATTTAATAAGGTCAGAAGCTGAACAACCTCTCGAAATCACATCGGCTGGATTATTTTCTGTGCGAACATGATCCCAATCGTCTACATGACTAAATGACTGAATCTCTGAAATCCGATTTGCCACAAATGTTTGTAATGTATTTGGTAACAAATTTTGCCAAGCGAGAACAATGGTAGAGTCAGTCCAATAGAGAATTTTTGTGAAATTTATATGACAAAGGCTAGCAAAACCTTTTGCATGAGTCTAGCCAGAAGTAAAGCCCCACACAGCTCTAGTCGGGGTATTGAGATTGTGTTGATTGGCGCCACATGGGATTTGGCGCATAATAATCGCGATTTCATATTCCCATTGCAGATACTTGTAACATAAATTCAAGCACCATAGGCTGTTGCAGATGCATCACAGAATCCGTGTATTTCACATGAAGTGTTCATTTCTCGTGATGCTACATGTAGACCAAAGGCGAAATATATCAGAAATATTTGCTTCATCCCATTCTAACTTCGATTCCCATAATTTTTGTAGCAATACCTTCGCCTTGATGATGACCGGGCCAATCGAACCTAATGGATCGTAAATCTGAGCTATTCCAGATAGAATATTTCGTTTTGCTATCGTTGTGTTTATTTCAATTGACCTAACAGAATATTGCAACGGATCTAATTGCGTGTTCCAAATTAAACCCAATGTTTTGGTGTTGTTATCTTGGTTAATGTTAATTGACCTTGACCTGTTATCACTACTTGATTCTGAAATTATGCGCAGATTATTTGAAACCCATTTTTGTAATTCGAATCCACCTCTTAACAAAACTGAATTTACTTCATCCCGTATTTGCATTAAATCCTGAATTGTATCTGAACATGTTACTAAGTCATCGACATAAAAGTCTTTACATATTGTGTTATAAGCTATTGGAAATTGATTTTTTTCATCAAAGCGATTTGCTGCAAAGTACGAATTGCTAGATAAGGAGCTGAAGCAGTGCCGTAAGTTACAGTATTCAAATGATGTATTTGAATCTCATCTCTTGAATTTTCCCGTCAAAGAATTCTTTGAAAATCACCGTGTTTCGGGTTATTCAGTACTTGTCGATACATTTTAACAATGTCGTCTATCAAAACAAATTTGTGGAATTGGAATCTCGTGATAATGCCAAATATATCGTCTTGAATCGTAGGACCTACCTTAAGTTTATCATTCAGGCTTACCCCTGATGAACCTTTAGCAGAACCGTCAAAATCTACTCGCAGTTTTGTCGTTGAACTGGTTTCTTTTATAACTCCGTGATGAGGCAGGTAAAATGTGCTGTCTGATTCTGTGGCTAAATTTGGTGGTACAAGTTCCATATGACCTAACGCTAAATATTCATACATGAATTGTGTATATTGATTTCTTAATTCCATGTTGTTGTTTAATTTACGTTCAAGCGATTGAAATCTGCTCATCGCTTGCGATTTAGAATAACCCATTCTTCTGAAATTATTATTAAATGGTAGTTTAACACAGTAACGACCTGTTGTTGTTCTTTGAACATTGTTCACATAATGTTCTTCACAAAGCAATTCGTCTTGTGATAATTTACGTTTTGGCGAACATTGCTCTATTTCCCAAAATTCTCTAATTTGATGTTCAAGTGACAGATTGTTTTCCTTCCATTATGTGTCTTATAAATAAATGAACCTTCTGTGATCCAACCTAATTCAGTTTTTTGCCACATAGGTTGATCTTTTGTAAAGTGAATTTGACCAACACACAAAAGTGACCAGAATAGATCAGCACCGATCAATACCTTTTGATTCATTGAAATACGGATCTACGATTTGTATATTTTTGCTCACTTGTATATATTTCAGAGGAAAACTATGTAACGGAATTTATTGTGTAATTTTCGGTAAAATGAGACAATCGATTTTTGCAGAAAAATGTTATGAGTATTAATTTTTTGAAACCTGATTGATGCCCACGACAGGATTATCTACTGAATGTTTTGGTAAACCTAATAGTTCTTGGAACTTTTTAGTGATGAAGTGCGATTGTGAACCAACATTTAAAAGGGCTCTTCCTTTCTGACTGTTGCCGTGTTTGTCAACTACGTGAATGATTGCAGTTGATAACCACACTTCCTTTTGAGTTATATTATTGTTTGCCAAATGTGTCATTGCTATATTTTGAGCTGTAGATGGATTTTGAATAGCCTGAACATTTGAATTTCCTATCGAATTTTCATCGCATTGTGGAAAGTGCAAAAGTGAATTGTGGTTTTTATTGCAATGCCTGCAATTTCCATAATAACATATATTAGCGCTGTGGTTTGGTTTCATACAATTGATGCATAATTTGTGTTTTTTCACTAACACATATCGGTTGTGTGTATTTGACTCTAGGAATGTCGGGCACGTTATAATGGATGATTATTCTTACAGAGAATACATTGTAATCAATTAACTGAAACATGTGTTGTCACTTCGTGCGTGTTATGTTTATAGTTTGAATTATTTTGACTTGTAAAAGGATGTATGTGATTCTGAGTTTTGGTAGCAACATTCAAGTGTACTTCAAATAATTCAAGAGCTTGACATTTTTGATTTAGAAATTCAGTGAATTCCTTCATGATTGGTAATTTAGAAGTCTTTTGTAACTCCCAATCTCTTTTTGTATTGAAATTCCATTTTGATGCTAATAAATAAATAATGAAACTATTTCAAGTATCTGTAGGTTCTCCTAAACATTTTAATGCTCTCAAATTATTAATTGCAGAATCTAATAATTGGCTAATGGTGTAGTTATCATTAGATACACATGGTGAATTAAGTAATGCTCCTATGTGATTTTCGACTATTAGCCTTTTATTTTCATACCTATTTTTCAAAATATCCCAAGCAGCATGATATGATTCATTTGATAATGTTAATGAGTCAATTACCTGAAATGCATCTCCTTTCAGACATGATTTAAGATAATGAAATTTCTGGATATTTGACAATATTTGGTTGTTGTGAATTAATGAATGAAATGCATCCCGAAAAAATATCCACTGATTATATTCACCACTGAACACTGGTAAATCTATTGTGGGTAATTTTACATTTGGAACATTGATTCCAGGGTTTGAAATAATTATTGAAATTAGTGTTATTGCTGGCTGTGTCAATATTACGACTTGAATTAACTGTTAAATCATAATCAGCGATGATTTGTGTGATATCTGCAATTAATTTATAATAAGCCGTCTCGAAATTGAGAAGTTCTGAATTTTGATTAGTGTCTTGATCTAATAGCTCAATTTCCGATTGAATATTATCAAATTGCTCTAATAAATCTTCATATTTAGCTAGACGCAGTTTCAGTTCTTGAAAATCTGTGTTATTGAAATTTTTGAAATAAGTAATTAAATGGGTTAACCAGGATTCAATGCGACCTCTTTTATTTACTAAATCATTTAGATTTGTACTTGCCATATTGTACAATGCTCTACGTTCCTAATCAAACTGCACCACAATAACAATAGTAATCAATGGGAACAAGGAATAAGGAATGGATTATAATCAACCAACTTACTTGTGATTGGATGATTGTAGACCAGAAGTCCCTTTTGTGGATTATAATTGTGTTTCTCGCTGTCTTCTATCCACCTCGAAGGACCAAAATGTTTGTGATTTGTGATGTTTCGAAGGACCTTGTGATTATATGATTAACGTCGATGAATAATTTGATTTCTTTGTGATTTATGTTGTGATTGATCAAAACTGTTCACTCGGATGAAACTATTTATTCATATTTCTTATATTAGATAATAACGATACAGAATCTTATAACGATTGACATCTGTAAGGATGTCATTCATAAACAAGGTTGCTATTCTTTCCAGGTACCTTGGATACATACAAAACTAAAATCATTTTTATACTAACACTTTCAAGGACCATACCCGTAACTCAACAGATGTTTCGATGGGTAGTCCTTCCAAATTGAGAAAAGAGGATGGAACATTTGTCGATAACTTGAACTTGTTACCACCAAAATCCCGTACCCCGTACTTTTATTAATTTTCATAAGGTCATGATTGTTCCGCAATATCAAATAATGAAAACTAAAATGCCCTAGAATTCGCGTATCATTATAGCACTATAACGATACGCCAATAGAAAGAACATATTTTAGAATAATATCTGATTTACCATAATTATTAATAGATAACATGTTTTATAATAGCTTGATTGTTTTTTATACATTTTATAGAATATTATGTTACAAGAGTAGAAAATGAGCATCAGCAGCCTGCGGCTGTTAGCTGCTAGAGCGAGCGATGTGAAGCGAGAGCAGCCGTTACCCATTGAATTGATAAATGCGTTAGCTGAGGGCTGCTGATGCACTTCCTGCATGTACGACACACGAAATTTTTCCGCCTACCTTTTGATAACGTAGTCTTCAACTGACACGGTTCTCTGTTTTATTTTGCTAACTTTGATTTGAACTGTTTCATCGGAAATCATGCAAAGGTCTGAGTACCGCAAATGATAATCGAACGAGTCTATTATGAAAAACTATAAAATCTTATAAGCTTAGAGGCCCGAGAGTTGGTGAACATTACTTTCTGTTACATTTTTAGGATTGATATAAGATTCTCCCATACTGCAACGCTTTCCACTTTACTGGTATAAAGAACGCTGTAATGATTAGATTAACGATTTCTGTTCGATCTGTAGAATAACTGTCTCGTATGAATTAACAGAGGCATCTAACCGTTCAATAGGAAATCGATGATTGAAATAAGTATTTCTCGTCGGCGCAAGGCGCGCGATTTGCAAGTAATTGGTGGTAGCGAAAACGGAAATTTGAGGTGGCCTCTGTCGTGGTTAATGCTCTTGACGAGGTAAGTTGAGATTCGATAATTCTTTTGTCTTATAGTCATTCTAATCTGCCATTGAAATATTATTGATATCAGGGACTATTTAATTTGATTTGATATTGTAATTAGAATTCAGGATATGTACAGTCCCTGAACGTCGATATATTTCAGTGGAAATAATTCTCAACAAACCTCTCAGCATTCATGGCGAATCACTTTGTTATCTAGCATAATTCTGAGATAATCTTTAGCATCAATGGGTATTTTTCTTAATATTTATACAAAAAAAAAATAACGGGTCGTAGGCAGATGGTAGTACAGTATTTCCACTCTTCGTGTTTAACCTGGCCATATGGCACGTGTCGTGTTGCGTGAATTTGAGATTCACCATTTTTGTACCTGATACATAAGTACACAGGGTTATGTCTTATTAGACTTATAGGTGAGGTTGAATATTGTGCTGGGTGAACATTGAAGTAGGGAGCTCAATTACTGCTTTTTGAGATCTTAGTTAATACCACGTCACGCTTGTTCAAGTTATTATTGTAAAATTTGCAAACCCCAATTCTCTTGTACGAACCAAATCACGTAAATCAGTATATTATGCTAATTGACAATTTCTGACTTATGAATTAATTCTTTCCAGTATCTACCTTTATTTTTCAAAGTTTAAATATCAATTGTGGTAGCTTAATTGTTTTCAGATTTCCTTCAGGTTGATTGTAATAATATTCTCTTCAAGATTTCAATATTGTTTATACAGTTTGGGAGATAACATAATCAGTTGTGAAATCCTATGGTTATTGCTACTGATTGTGTTACAAGTCCCTCGAACTTATGCCAAGGTACTGTTTTTTTTTCTTGTATTCACAGGGTCTGAACGACTGAGGTACCTCTGTTCTTTTGCCGGTGACGGTTTAGGAAATTTCCTGGCAGAGCCGACTTCCAGGTCCTTCAAGTTCCAAGAACGGTGACATTTTTTAGTTTGAATGACCATATTTTCATTTCACTGGTTTTTGTTATCCAACTAAATTTGTGTTCCACTAATTTCTTTGTAGTAATCGAACTCAAAAGTTCACATCTAATTTTGTATTTGATAACTTCTGTAATTTGATGTAAGTGAACTCAAAGTTCATAACTAAATCTATATTTCTTCCATACCTTTGTTATTGAGATTGAAACCAAAGGTTTCTAATTCTTATATTTCATATAATTCAAATTTAAATTTTAATTTACATTATACTTGATCATTTTGTTCAATACATGAATTGTATATCATTTCAATTGTATTCAAATTCCTACTAGGAATAAAATCAAATTGTTAAGTTGGACTTTGTCTAATTTTTCTGGATATCCAACAACTTTTATACACCTCGTAGTGCATGGATTCTTGACTATGGATTCTTTATAGTTTTGTCTATTCTAAAGCAGTTGGCGCTCAGACAATTCATAAAGTCTAGAATCACAGGACACATTTCACTACGAGCTCTGAGAATGAATAATCTTATTGAGCTAGATGGGGCAACTTATCACTACTGATCCTCAGAGACAGAGTGATCCGTTTCACTGACGCACAGCTTCCGTTTCACAGGCGCTCATTTTTTTTAACGTGGTCTAGAACATTGTTGATGGTTATTAAGAGAAATTTATATCTCTAAAGTGAAGAATTGGTCATTTTATTATTTTTTCATCTTACTTTGATTAATTTACTTGAGTTTGTACTGAAATTGTCATATGTTTACCTGTTGATAGGTGTATTTGTCACTTATACTTTTTGTCTAAGTGAAAGTTTAAGATTATCCAGTTTTATTTGATCAGCTGTTCTCAGCTTGTTGTTTTCAGCATTAAATCCTATTCTATAGGTATTGCTGTTTCATCTGTTAGTTTTTATTTGTTTCTGTATCACATTGTTTCAAACAATGTAGTGTCACGTTTTCCATATGTGCCATTTTTTTCACTATCGTGAATTGATTCATCAGATCAATTGTGTCGATTTTGGTATTTCTTTAAGGGATACCTCCCTAAATTTTATCTAAACAGCTTCTGAAACTTAATTTTGATACATTCTATTCCTTTTGTAGCAAATGTCGAAAATCAAATTTTCGAAATTGCTCGTTGAAAACATTATCTTCGCCATGATGACTGAACAAAGTGATGATGGTTACAGTGATGAGGAATAAGGTCCTAGCAGGTTGCTAATTTTGCGATGGATATCGAGGTTTGCATTCATGACTGCCAGTTTTGGGAAGTAATTACCCCTTGATTGCCACAGTAGATGAATACTGTTAAAGAAGCTGCAAACTGTTGGTGATCTGCCGGGATCCTCTGTTGCTCTGATCTGCCCGATGCAGATTGTTCTGGGTGAACATTGAAGTGGGGAACTTAATTACTGCTTTTTGAGATCGTCTTGCTTGTTCAAATTATCGTATAAATTGCAAACATGAACTCCTTAGTACGAATCAAATCACGTAAATCATTGTATCATGCTAATTGACAATTTCTGACTTATTGATTAATTCTTTCCAGTATCTACCTTTATTTTTACAAATTTCAAATATCAATTGTAGTAACTTAATTCTTTCCAGATTTTCTTCAGATTGATTGATTGTAATAATATTCTCTTCAAGATTTCAATATTTTTTATACAGTGTTTATACAGTTTGAGAGATAAAATAATCAGTTACTGATTGTGTTACAAGTCCCTTGAACTTATGCCAAGGTACTGTTCGTTTTTTGTATTTACAGTGTCCGAACGATTGAGGTACCTCTGTCCTCTTGCCCGTGAAGGTTTAGGGAATTTCCTGGCAGAGCCGAGTTTCAGCTCTTTCAAGTTCCAAGGACGGTAACATTTTTCAGTTTGAATGACCATATTTTCATTTCACTGATTTCTGTTATCCAACTAAATTTGTGTTTCACTAATTTTCTAGTAGTAATCGAACTCAAAGGTTCACATCTAACTTTGTATTTGATAACTTTTGTAATTTGATGTAGGTGAACTCAAAGTTCATATCTAAATTTACATTTATTTCATACCTTTGTTATTGAGATTGAAACCAAAGGTTTCTAATTTTTATATTTCATATTGTTTGAATCAACATTCACACATTTCATTCATTACACTTGATTTCACAAATATAATTCCGGAGGTACACTGGAAAACGAATTATTGCAAATGGTGCCAGATTTCCATTCTATTGATTGTCCGCCTTTGTATCAGCAGGATAATGAAAGTTAGTCAAATTATGAAAACGGATAGAGGAATATCCTGTTGCTTAATAAATTAACGAAAGCTGATGATCTTGATTTGTTCTTTCTTGCTTGCTCTGGAGATTCAGATGATCCCTCGATCTGTTTCTGTTTTGGAAGTTTAGTTTTCAAAATTTAATCAATATTGTCTATTCACTATATACACTCCATCAAGTTGTATCCGATAATGTATTTTATCAAACTTCTTCTCGATAATACCAAACTTGTAAAACATTCTGTTCTATCATGATTCCGATAGCTCACTTGTAGACTCTCTCACAATCATGTTCCGCAATCCTGGTACAAAATATTGATTTTCCCTATATTTGAATGGGCTTATCGCATTCAACCTGTTACGAAAAGGTCTATGCAGATGAAGTTCGGCTGGACACATTTAAACGCCATTGGCATTGCTCAATATTTCAATGAAATTTCTTGAATTTTTCTGGAGATGGTGACTGATTCAGTTGACATAGCTCTAAGTCGGATTTTCAGAGTTTGCACATTGCGCTCTGCCAATTCATTGATTGCTGAATGTCCTGGTGCTATAGAGTTTCGAATTATTCCATGTCCATTTTACAATATGTTTTGGAATGTTTGCTACTTTATATCCATGCATTGTCAAACATATTATATTTGGCATTCATATATTGAGAAACTTTGGATATCTTGAACATTACTTGTATTATCTGAAGTTGTAGCATCTCTGATAACTTTGATTCCAGCCCATTTATATTTCAATATAATATAGCTATAATCGACCAGAAATGAGAATTCTGAAGTGATCGATGGTGGAAGCCGTTACTTTATGGTAATTCATCTTTTTGATTATATAAAATAATAACTACTTTGTTTTTATACTAGATAATGTCACTTCGGTGTTGAAACTATAGTTACGTTTTCACGTTATTATTAATAAAAGTGGTATAAAAACAAAGTAGTTATTATTTCATATAATTGAAATTCTGAAGTGATCCAGTGTTGTCTATGTGAATCCTGTGCCAATTCTTGCTAAACAAGATCGAAAGTGCGTATACTCCAGGCTAGACCTAACCAGTTTTTCAATGTCTTCGTCGATGTTTTTTTCAGAAATAGTAACTCCTGGCTAACTGTTTCATCTTGGTGATACCTATATGTGTGTGGTGAAGTTCTGCGAGGATCAACGATCTTTGTCTAGAAGGTATGATTTATCTGTTCCCATAAATAAGATGTCATCTTCTGCTATAAATGAATTTTTCGGGTGACTGAAATAGCTAAATCTTAACTTTTATTTTCGATATTGTTCCATCCGTTTCTATAGCTCCTTGTATAGTGTCAGATTATAATCTGAGATTAATATTGCAAAAATGATTGATGAACATTTCACATTTGAATTTTCGAACACTTTTTCATGTTAAACTTTACGGTTGAATCCGGATAAGAATGACGCATATCTAGGAAGTCTGTAAGAAGTCAGTATATGTAATTTTGAATTATGGTTGAAAGTTCTGGATAACTCTATTGTCTGTAACTATTGTACATTTTCTATCAAACAAGTATATATCAAAATGATTCACGGAAAACAATATTGCTGAAGCTTCACGGTCTAACTAGCTGTAATTATGCTATGTTGGGGTCTGTGATCTTGAACAAAAAGCAATAGGCTTTTCAGCATATGTGATAGGAATCTCGCAATACCTGTAGGGCTCGAATCACACGCTGAAGTTATTGATAGATTTGGATCATACGGGGTTCACACTTGCTCACTAGCTATCTCTTGAAAGCTTGCATGTACAGCTCCATGGAACGAACAGCATTTATATATGTCGGTCGTCATAATTTGATTCATGGATTACAACGTCATCAAAATATGAATCAGTTTTTGGCAAACCTGACAATATCTGATTAAATTTCTTAAAATGAAAGTCTATTAACATTGTATGTACTTCTATGTATTGATATAGATTAAATTTCGCCATCTTATCACTCCAATCACTCGGAGATGAAGGTAGACTTTGAACACAAAGTCAAGGTGGTAGAAGTATCTTGAATCTCTCAAATTATTCATTATTTCATCAATTTTCTTGATTGGGTAAATTGAGTAATTGGCTACACCAGCTTGATGTTGACTCCTACATTTTAATCAACACAAGTCTCACCTCAACATTACGCTTGAGAATTACAATCAGTAAAGAAGGAAGAGAAAATTACTTTTATTGTTCTTTGAAACTATTACTTTCTTTTTCAACTCCTTCTCTCAATGTGTATTGAACATTCGTATGTTTGATGAATAATGACTTCACATTTTAACTAAAACTGAGGGATACCGTGTAATTGGGAACACATCCCAAGTCTCGATTATGTTTGGAGTTTTTTGAATGACAGCACTGATATTATTCATTGAATTGATGTTAATTTGGTCGATAAACCCGAAAGTGAGGATGTCAGTGTACAACAGTTGACAACCAATAAAACTCTTTATTGTTTATTGTTCTAGAAACTCAATTATTGTTATTGGTATTAATAACTTGGTATATAGCTAGATTGACGTGTAAATTGTTAATAAGATGTGAAATGTATCATTGATAATGGTGGTACACCCCCAATTCATAATATGTCATTTGGAAGCTTTCGAGAAAGGGTTACCAAATACTTATGCTTCATTATATATAGATGATGTCTACCCAGAATAACAGAAAAATCTAGATTCATGTTATCATTATGATGATGGACTGATGCATCAATTCCTTATCGACGACATCAATACATGATGTGTTATTTAAGAGGCCCTGAGATTCTGCATGCAAAAATAATGTAGAAGCAATTTTGAGTATGTCATCTGGAATGCTATGGATGATTAAATTTGAACAATATACATCCCTACGAAGGATTCCAGCTGAATTAGGTTCATATCAGCAATATCCCTAACTAATGGGAAAGGAACTTCGATAAAAATTTGATTTACAGTAACAAAAGATGAAAATATGATAGAAAGTTTGGTTAGTAGGTACCATACGGCATTTTCAATAGGAAGCTGGGTTGTTATTTGTAGGAAGTTATTGAATATTGAGACTCTGTTCCAGATCAGATTTTTTCGTAATATTTCAGATACCTATCTCCGAAATCAAGGTTAATCAATCATACATGATCATCATAGGAGCAAATTACTGAGAGAAAATTACAATTTTATCAACAGAACTGAGTGATTGGAATCACTACCATATTTTCCTTTGACTTCTGATGACAATTATTCAACCATGTTTCTATAAAAATCACGAGAACTGCCCTATAATATAGGAGTGAGGAATTTTCACTTTTGTCACTTTACGTAGTATGAGAAAAATAATGTAATCGGCCTAACATTTTTTCCAAATTTTCATGAGAATGTCCCACTAGAGCCTTTCTGTATCCATCCCGACTACTTGTGAAACGGTGTTTTTGTATACGTGTATGATACTTCAATGATAATCTCAGCATAGATGGTTAGCTAAATTTCACTAACCGTCTATCCTGAAGTTATCATTGAAGTTATAGATCTAGGTCTATATTACGTGGAATGACTGCCTTTAAATCAATGATACAAATACTTTTTTCAATACCATTGTCAAAATAAAATGTTCAGTGGGAAGGGGAAAAAATTCAACAAATCGCAGAAAATAATGATCACTCATCCGAAATGATATCTCAATTATTCAACCGTAAACAACAAAATAACACTTACTTCAGTATATCCAAAATTAAAATTCAAGAAGAGAAGAGATTAGTTAGCTGAACATATTTTGGAAAAATTACTGATAAATCGAAAACATATTGAAACATCACGACTTCAATATTTCACCCCAGATTAGGACATATCTCATCCAATAATGAACACATAACAAAGACAATTGATGAATCTAGAATTTATTAGTCATCTTGTCAGGAATGCGATTCGTTTCATATAGATAAGGTATGCTTCATACTCTCAAAATCAGGTGTTATATTTGCCGATATTGTTTCCGATAATGATAGTTCCTTTCTCGAAATAGGAAGTTTACAGTTTACATATTTTACGTATAGTTGACAAAGATCGAAACTAAATTTGCTGGTATCTTAGAAAATTTACAAACAAGTAATAATACCAGTGGCGGCTCCTCGAAGGAGGCTAAGGAGGCTCAGCCTCCTCACCAATTTATCCTAACGATCATTCTCCATTTCATTTCCTGTTTCTCTGATAATTCTTTAAATTTTACAATTAATTCCCCGTTCTCAGTAGTTATTTTTTATCTGGCAACAGTGGCCAGAGGCTAGATTCTCCATAGATCTCAAACGCTAAATACGTGTGGTCAACACAGTTGCCGTTTTTCCAACCAGTTCAATTGACAAATGTGGTAAAACAGCGGATATAGCAACACCCTCTGTAGGCTGGCCTTTCGTTCACACTCGGTCACTCGGTCACGTATAAAATACGATTACTTGCTGCCGTTGCGAGGCTGCGCTGCGACACGTGTTCCGTCAGTTATTGTTTCTGTTTCGCGACGCGAAGTAAGGTTAAGTTATAATTTATCTGCTCGATGATTATTAAACGTTAAAATGATCAGTGATTTAGTTGCTGACTTCTTAGAAAATCCATTTAGTGGATTAACATATGACAGAAGAGTGTTTTTTTTTTAATAAACGGCCTTTACCGGATTTGAAAGGACAGGTAAATTTCAAAATCGATCATTTAATACTGATAATTATAAAGAATATGTATGGTTAACGGGATCTGAGGTACACAATAAATTATATTGCTGGTATTGCTTGCTATTTACATCAGATACAACTTCATGTTGGGGGCACTTGGGTTATGATTTGAAAAATTCAGCTCGTGGCCTAGACAGACATGAAGAATCGCAGGAACATATTACATCAAGTATAAAGTTTAAATTAACCGGTAAACAGAATATTGTTAATGTGATTGATTCTGCACGTACACGCGAAATAGAAAATCATATATTACAGTTAGAGAAAACCGCGAAGTTTTGAAAAAAATCATTGATTTCTTATTGTATTTATCATCACAAGATTTGGCTTTTAGAGGGCATGATGAAACTGAAAATTCAGTTAATAAAGGTGATTTTAGGGAATTGTTAGATTTGTTTTGTAAATACGACAGTAAGCTTCGCGATTTTATGAGTAACGCGTCAGTATTTGCAGGAACCTCAAAAACAATACAAAACGAAATTATTGATTCGAAAAATCATGTCCTCCGAAATCACATAGAGGATGAATTATTGAATATCCCTTTTTTTTCGTGGCAGGTTGACGGAACAACTGACATAACGTGTAAATCACAATTATCAATAATTTTTAGATTTGTAAAAAATGGACAACTAGTGGGAAGATTTTTAGGGTTTTACGATGTTAGTTCGGGAAGAACAGCGATCAATTTATTTAATTTCTTAATGGAAACATTTCAAAGATTTGACTTTGCGAATAAATTAATTGCTCAAACCTACGACGGCGCATCTGTAATGGCGGAACATTTAAACCGTCTTCAAACAAAAATAAAATCAGTTTCGCCTCAGGCTATTTTCACCCATTGTTACGCTCACAACATGAATTTGGTTTTAACTGAGTGGGAAACAGAATTCCCTGTAATGCTTCAACTCGATGGAATTTTACATCACGTGCAGTGTTTACCATTTATAAAAATAAAGGCAAATTAATTGAAACATTTGATTTTATATTAAACAGTGATGACTTTTCGATAGATCAGGTTTCATTAAATGCTGCTGTTGGTTTAAAATCTTATTTAGAAAATGAAGAACTTTCGTTTTTTTTTGATACTTTCAAATTAATATTTGAACAAACTAATCTTATTTTACAACATAAATTCACTGATATAATTTATTCAAGAGATCGTTTGAAACACCTCATTGATGAAATTTCAAGTTTCCGTATTACAGAATTTCATTTTAATATTTTATTTGATTATTTTTCCGTCCCAAATATCGACCAATAGAATTGCACCATTCGACGTCACGTGGTACAACCTACATGGAATTATACTGAATATTTTTTGAATATTTTCTCTGGTAGTTGCTATATATAAAACTTCAAACTGACAGGTTGAATTCTGTCCACCATCGATAAAAAAGTCAAAGGAAATGTTCATTTGGGACGGAAAAATAATCCTCCGAATACCACACGAGCTTCAAAATTATCTGGCATTTCCCTCAAGGTTCCCTGCAAACAAATAAAGTCGTCAAGTTTTTCAGGAAAAATCACTCGCGCTTTGCGCTCGTGATTTTGTAACCTGAAAAACTTGACTCCTTCATTTGTTTGCAACGAACCTATCTGGAAATACCCGATAATTTTGAAGCTCTTGTGGTATTATATATGAAAATTTTTCAACTGATGAGGTTCCTCCCGCGAAAAGGAGGAAAACGTATAATTTGGTAGACAAGAAACTACATTATAAGCAACTTTTTTATGAAATTTCAGATACTATTAAAGGTCAAATTGAGATTCGATTTTTCGATTGACATGAATTGAAGTTTTTCGACTTGACGAATAGAAGATTTTTCGAATATTTTTCAAAAGAGTTTCTCAATACACTTTTAGATAACTCAGTTCTAAAATATAAATTTTTTGATAAAATAACACTGCACAATGAATCATGCGTTATATACTCGGATAAAGATATTTTAGGCCAGTACGACAGTCACGCCGATATGATAAAATACATGATAGACAATGCAACAAGTTTTACCTCAGTCTTATAAACTACTTTGTTTGAAAGTCACCATTCCTGTCACGTCGGCATCGGTAGAGAGATCATTTTCTACTCTCAAACGAATTAAAACTTACATGCGAAATACAATGGATCAAAATCGTTTATACAATGTTAGTTTGATATCTATTGAAAGAGATTTAGTAAAACACTTAAAACAAAATGATACGTTTTATGATAATATTATTGATCATTTTTCGCAAACTAAAGACCGTAGAATTCCGTTAATATATAAAAAAAGTTGATAAAATTAATGAAAAAAAAAACAAAATATAAAAAATTCCAAAAAAAAACACCAAAAATCCAAAAAAAAAAAAAAAAAAAACGAACAAAAAAATTTTTTGCCGCAGAAACTCTACACCACCACGTTGGTTCTTGCTGGGCAACAATTGATTTTGTCACTGAAGTAGTAGCTGGTACGGTCACTGTGCCAAAGTTAAATTAATTGGCTGAGTAGAGTATATTTAAAAAAAACGTTTTATGTCCAGCCTCCTCTCTTGGAAAGTTCACGAGCCGCCACTGGATAATACCCTACTTCATGAATTCGAATTGAAATAATTCATTCCCCATTATTTAAAGCTATGTGATATATTTATTCAACAAATGATTGTACTGGTTAGCTTCTATACCCTATGTTAATATTAATTCGTCATTATTAGAATCTAAAAACACAACGTTATCCTACTGTGATGATGCCCATGAATGACGACCTATCGATGAGTATATTTAGAGTTGAAGTTATGAATTTGAAATGTATTTGAGGAAGGGCTGAACATCAATGCTAAGGAAATCGCAATTTTTGTTTCCAATAAGGAGTTCAAGATGGTACCCACCAGAGTGCTGACCAAAGCACGTTCAGGTGTCAACATCCGTGACCTCTCCAGAAAACAAGGAGTCATTTTCAGACAAGAAACTACTATGGAAACAATAATTAGAACAAGGCCGCTTAGTCACTGAAGCATTTTGATAGTGCAGGAAAGTAATTGGCCACAATTAGGTCCTCACTCCATACACAATAACGCGGGTCTACGGAGCCATACTTATACTCCGGTGCCTCGGTGGTGTGGTAGAAAAGAATAGTTAGCTCAAAACGACTGAGTCATTTCTGGATCATGTGATAAAGCTCATCCTAGGAGCGGCCACGGAAACTTTGGAAACTACACCTGCTACCGCATTAAATGGAACTATGGGAACCAAATAGTACTCACTACAAATTAGTGGAAAAGCACATCCAATTCATTCAATGATAACGCATCGATTGAGCAACAACCAATCAGCCCTACCAACTGGAGGTGAAATCTGGTTCACTAATAGAACCAGGAAGCATAGAATGGCGGGAGCAGAGATATGCCGCAAATACCGAAGTAAATGGCGAGCACACCTCTATTCTCCAAGCGGAATTACCGCTTATAACGTGCTGTGCTCTAACAATTCTTGAAGAAAAAATCCCATCAGCATGTGCACAGAGAGCAAGCAGCTCTTGCTGCGGTGAGTACCATGAGAGAATAACATCAAAGCTGGTGTGAGATTGCATTAACACACTCAGCCTAGACTAATACTGCCTCACGTTGTTCTGGATTATGTCACACTGGAACAAGAGGAAACAAAATAGCCGATGAGTCTGTAAACCTGGCGGCCAAAACACCACACTAATAGATACTGAACCAGCGGTGAGCGGAGAGTAGCAGCAAGTGAGGAAAAGGGTTATAACCGCTGCTGACACAGATATTAACGGGATAAGGACCGTTTAACTACCACCTTCAGAAGATGAATCAGAGAGATCCATCCATGTACAGGTGGTCCGAGCAAGAAAGTTAAGAAGGTTTAGATGAACTAAAATGTTTGCATATTCAGATTACAGGTTTTGAATTGAAAGTTACAATGGTATAAAAAATAACGACTGTTCGATGACTTGATAACACATATCTCCGTAGTATATCTCTACATACTTAACAATTTCCTATCTACCTCAGCTACTTCACCTCATTACCTCATTTGATATTTCAATCAATCGTTCAACCCCGCCAGTTTATTTTTCCATATTCAAACTGCATTGTCATTTTCATTTTTAGCTCGTATTGGATCGTAACTATCTTAAGGTCTTCTACATTCATATTATTTTGGCAACGACACGCTAATTTTCATGTAAGTAATAAGCTATATAAGAGTTCACTCTGTGAATACACTATAAAACTATGAATAAAAAACCCTTATCAACTAGTGACGATGGCTACTTGGTAGCCGAAAGCTCCTCAGTACTCTAATAGTATTTTCAACGGATAAGGGTGATTATATCTTATCTATTGTATCATGTTATGGTTTCTATAATATAAATTTCAAATATGATGGATCATCATAAGATAATGGCTTGCACTATTGATTTTTTCGATATAAATATAATTTCAAATGATGTACTGGTAAATACAAATCCTAACAGTGAAACTGTAAATACTAATACATACCATACATAAGCACGGTTTTATTATTTTCTATCTAGTACAATAGACATTCTCTTTGTTGACAATTTGAATGATATTTCACATATTTTCAATGAATATATGCTATACCAAACCTGACGCCATTTCAGTATGAAATTTATTATGATATATTATACTCTATTTAAACACAAAACAGCAGCCTCACAAGCCGTAAAATGCAGTAATTTTAATATTTGAACAATTGAGAATATGTTCCTTGAAAGATACATTTCCAGAATGAAGCAATAAATGAAAAGTTATTAGGAGTGAGAGTTTAATGTGAAATGACTTCGATGAAGTATGAATAGGGCAGAGGGAATGAAACAGGAAAATTAAGATGTTCTCCCTTAAAATTCTTTTCTCATGATATCATTAACTGAATAACAAATCTATGGAGAAATGTTCAAGTTTGATTAGAGAGTTCGGAAAATCAATTTAATTGAAATAAAATGAGATTTCATCAGTAATAATTCCACGTTTGCAATCAAATCCAAATCTGATTCAGGAAAGGAATTATACTAATTTATGATGGTAATAATATTTAATAAGTCGGTTCACTCTTGAATATGAGACTCTAAACCTCGATTTTTATACAAGTTTCTGAACGAAATACGAAAAAGCATTCCCCGTTTGTTTCATCGTAAATAAAATAACGAGCACCTGTTCCGAGACGTAACCGACTATAATAGTTCTGAACAACCACTGCGCCACCGTAACCGTGAATCGGAATTAACTTCCAGTCCTAATTGCACTCGAAAGATGGCTCAACACATAGACTCCATTTATTAATCGGAAGAATGGCTGCCATTTCTATCGGATATTAGACCCTAGAGATGGTATAAATACACCTTCGTTTATGTTCGAATTGAAACAAACAGCATACCAATGCTTCCCATTTCTTCCTAATAAATTGCTCTTGGTGGAACGCATCTGGTGAAATATGACATATTGTCAAAATAATGAAGAATTTCACACTAATATGTTGTTGACTCCGATGAAAGCTGGGCATCCCTACAAATTTTGGACATCCCCTGAAAATGTGTAAAACCCAACTGAAACTAAATTCCGGACGTCCAGCACCGGTAGTTCAACGCCTTATCCTTATAAGGTGGTTTTTGTCTTTACAACAATTCTTTTCGGGTGAGTACTTCATAATATTCCTATTAGTATGATTGAAGGGATATAAAAAAAGACATAATTCTAAAATACTCATAATAATAGCGGCAAAATTGAACATTGTTATATAACAATTCGAATATTCATTTTCAACAAATACATTCTCATTTGATCTCACATCTCAATTCATCATTCATTCAATTAGACAAAATTAAAACATACTAGATACATTTTTCCACAAAATAAAAGTTATTTCTATATTCCATTTATATTGGCATTACTGAACAGAAAAAATCCTTGAGGATTGATTAAGTATCTCAAAAATAATAGAACACACTTTTCTAGTTTCAGATACAGTTAATTCAGAATTTAGTGTTCATTTACTCCTTCAATCATCAAATCATTCCTTTCAATAAAGAATTTCAACGATAACAGGATAATTCACTTTTCTCATCTGGAATACATCCTCCTTAGATTATGATTTATTGACCATGTCATTAAAAATGTTGTTCCTTTTTCTTCAAAGGACTCATCTCGTTTTTGGATGTAATATTCTACGAAATTTTGAGAACTATTAAGGAAGAATTTACGACCTAGCAATTTATACCAAATTCAATAAACTTTCGGCTAATTCTATTCAACATCCAATTCATATATTTCCAATTAACAACATAACCTTGCTAGATAAACGTTTTGCATCAAATTAATGATTAATCAATCATTTATATGTACAGCAATTCATTAGAGTTGACAAACCGTAGTTTTTACGTTATCACAAAAATATTGCATAATTGAGCTCAATCGATTGAGTAACGTTAGCGATTCAGATTTTGATGAAAATATTTTGCTGGATAATATATAAAATAGGCATTATTTTGGTAACTTTCCTCTTGTGATCATCAGTAGCTGTGGAGTACTCAAAGAACTTGTTTCATTCATTACGTAATCTGTGAATGTTTTATTCATGATAATATAAGAAGAGAGTCGATTAAATTGATAGTTCTATTTATGCCGATTAAGTTTGATGTTTAACAGACAAGTTTCGAGGTATTACTGAGCTGAAGTTAATTATTAATTTCAGATTGTGAACACATACATAATTTTGACCATATATCGCAACCTAAATACAATACCGCATACTGTATCACCTTGTATTACCCACAAAATTAAGGCATTACGTAATTAACACAGTACAGTAGGGATCAAAACGAAGAAAGTCGAATAAAACGTAGTATTGAAATTCAGTATTGCTACTCTTAGGAGCAAATGACCCACACTCGGTGAGCTAGGAGATTACTAATTATTATTAATTCTTCATGATTATAAGGCGTTATAACTACTGTCGTGTCTACGAAAAATTTTGGTTTCGTTAAATTTGAAGTATTTTCATTTCTACTTTCAATATTCATTGATAATAGATAATAGCAGTTGGTTACCAGAGTTTTGGAAGATTTTGTATTTGAAATTTGAATAATGGTGGAAAGATTGAGTCACATAGTTACATCCTTCAGGAGTTCAATTTTTAAAGGGCTTATACATCATTTCACCAATAGTCGTAATTCAGGTTTGCTCGATTGCTACAGTCACATATCAATATTTGGTAATTATTGCGTATATGGGTACCAGCTCCGATTTTGACGAAACTTTTTTCCACAAAAAAAATATCATTTGTCCCAAATCAGGACATGTTCTGTCACGTTTTTCTTCTATATAGTCACAATTTGCACGATACTGTTATTTTTAGCAACCCATGGCATTGTTTTCGTAAATAAATGCTAATTAGCGCCTAGCGGTTCAACAGTATTCAGAAACCGTATAATTCGCGAAATAAAATTGTGAACAGTAACCGCCTTTTAATTGCATTTTAAGAAGTGACGCTACGTCGTAGCTAGATTCTTTCAACACTCAACATTCTCAAACCATAGAATCGTATATTTCATTGGATACGCACTATTAACGTTCTAATATTTAGTCTATGGTCAGAATATGCCCCCCAAAAGGGTAATTTCGAATTAAAAGTTGACTCGATTTCGATCCCCAGAATTGATTTGAAGTAAATCTGACGTCAAAATCATGATCAGCGCCCCAAAATAAATCCTTGGTGCGTTTCAAATTCGAAATAACCCTTTTGGGGGCCATGTCTGGCCTCCAAGGGGTGGGGGGGAGGGGAAGGTTGACCGGTGAGGTTTTTATGTCTTATGAATGATCCTGATAACCCCACGAATCGAATCTCACAAAAGTTTTTCGATTCATGTTGTTTTCGGTTGAACTATCATTAACTTTTGCTTCCAATATGGTAGGGACCAAACTCCAAGCGGCGATGTTATCACAGGATGGTTTGTTAAATTGTTATATATTTTTGGGAATACTAGCCTAGCAAGGTTATTTCAAAGTTAATTTTTGTAATTGATTTACTTTCTGATCACGGTTTCATCCATTCTTCTATTTTCTCAAAGTTCAGAGGAAGGTCAACTGCCCTAACATCCTCCAGCAAATTGATGAACATATGAAACCGCCAACGCAGTAAGACCCCATTCATAAACTTCTGATCCCAATAGCGTTGGTACAAAACGGCGGCAATGTTATCGCATGTTAGTTTGTTAAGTTGTTATATATTTTAGAGAATACTAGCCTAGTAAAGGTTATTTCAAAGGTAATTTCAGTATTTGATTCATTTTCCGATCAAGGTTTCATCCGTTCTTCTATTTTCTCAAAGGTCAGTCGGTCCAATTCCTTTCAGAAATTCGAAGAACATATGAAACTGCGACCGCAGTAAAACCTGCTTCATAACCTTCTGTTTCCAATAGCGTTGGTACAAAACTCCAAGCGGCAATGTTATCGCAGGTTAGTTTATTGAATTATTATATGTTTTTGGGAATACTAGCCTGGTAAAGGTTATTTCAGAGTTAATTTCTTTAATTGATTTATTTTCTGAACAATGTTTCATCCGTTCTCCTATCCTCACAAAGGTCAGTTGCTCCAACTTCTTTTATAAATTCGAAGAACATATGAAACCGCGACCGCATTAAAACCCTCTTCATAAACTTTTGATTCCAATAGCGTTGGTACAAAACTTCAAGTGGCAATGTTATCCCAGGTTAGTTTGTTAAATGTTGTCATTGAGAATTCAAAAGGATGTCACATTCACCAGATAATTCATGAATTCTATTCTTGAAACCTACTATCTCACAGCTATCGCATGGAAAAATGCCTGGAATTAGAATGTCCCTCCATTGAAAACATTTCAATCAGGCGCTATACTCCCAGCAACAATGTTCATGCTGCAGTTGTAATTTGACTTGGTATACTTCAAGCGGCAACAGTTTTATTTGAATTTCCTCATTAGAAATTTGAAGTAAAGGTTATTCGATCCATAAATAAACATACAACTAGAATGGTCGAGTATCATTGAAACAATGAGTACCAGAGCAAAGAAAATCAATCAATTTCAAAAATAAACTTCCAAATAATTTTTACTACCACAGTATTTTCAAACATATATAAAAATTAAACAAACTTATCTCAGTATTTATGTCAATTATTTAGTCCTATTCAGAAATCACGCTATCGATGTAAATACTACTATAGCACATTATTTCGCCCTGAATCCAAAAAAAACCTATCAACCTATATCAGCGGCCTCATACATATTTTGAGAATGTGTACAAGGGCAAAGAAAATCAATTAATTGCAGAAACAAACTTTCAAATGAGCTACTACCCTAGTATTCCCAAAAACATATAAAAATTTAGCAAACTAACCTGCGATTACACTGCCGCTTGGATTTTTTTACCAATGCTATTGGAACCGAAAGTTTGAAGTGGGTTTTACTGCGGTCGCGGTTTAAAATGTTCTTCGATTTTCTGAAAGGAATTAGAGCAACTGACCTTTGAGAAAATAGGAGAACGGATGAAACTTTGATCAGAAAATAAATCAATTACAAAAATTAACTTTAAAATAACTTTTACTAGGCTAGTTCTCCCAAAAATATATAACAATTCAACAAACTAACCTGCGATAACATTTCTGCTTGGAGTTCGGTCCCTACCATATTGGAAGCAAAAGTTCATGATAGTCTAGGCAACGAACCGAAAACAAAAGACATGTAGGTCAGAATCGAAAAAGGTTTGTGAGACTCGATTCGTGGGGTTATCAGGATCATTCATAACACATAAGACCTCACCGGTCACCTTCTCTCCCCACACCCCTTGGAGGCCAGACATGGTCCCGACAAGGGTAATTTCGAATTTAAACTGCACTATGGGTTTTTTGAGTTGCTAATCACGATTTTGACGTCAGATTTACTTCAAATCTATTCTGGGGGTGGAAACCGATCAAATTGTTCAACTCCAAATTCGAAGTTACCCTTTTGGGGCCATATCTGGCCCTCAAGGGAGGAGGAGGGTGACTGGTGAGGTTTTATGTGTTATGAATGATCCTGATAACCCCACGAATCGAAGACCACCAATAATGTTCGATTCTGACCTACATGTCGTTTTTTTCATTATAACTGAAATTACGGCTCATTGCCTGGACCATGAAGCGAGTTTTACTGCCTGTGTATTTGGTATAACAACTGTGCCAAAGCGCGGAAGCGTATTCCGCTGCATAGCGCATTTGTTGCGAGCAAGATTTTTTTCCATAGACTGTATATTGAAACGTTAATGGTACGTTTCCAATGAAATATACGATTCTATGGTTTCAGAAAGTTCGATGTTAAGAGAATCTAGTTACGACGTGACGTCACTTCTTAAAATGCAATTAAATGGCGGTTACTGTTTACAATTTTATTTCGCGAATTATACGGTTCCTGAATACTGTTGAACGTCTAATTAGTATTTATTTACGAAAACAATGCCATATGTTGCTAAAAATGACAGTTTCGTGCAAATTGTGACTTCACATATAGAAGAAAAACGTGACCGAATTTGTCCTGATTTGGGACAAATAATATTTTTTTTTGAGAAAACGGCACTTTCACAGAGAGTTTTTTTTTCGATTCTACATGAGGAACATGTAAGTAGTCTGCAAAAAAATTTCGTCTGAATCGGAGCTGGTAACCATATAAGCAATAATTACCCAATGTTTGAATATCTGATTCAAATCTTATCTTTAATAATTCAAAAATTGTCAACCGAATTGAAGATTGATTAGGTTATTTGAAAAATGTGTTAACAGTTTAGCGCTACACCTCTTAATTCATTCATCATATTTTATAACTTTTCTATACTCTAAATATCCTTTAGTTAGCAGTTTTATGTTCCTTTCAGGCACATTATTTATTTCAGTTGCTCCATTTTGATACAGGTTTATCTAGAAAATGTTTTATTGGCTCCGTTTTCATTTTTTGTGTAATATTTTCTGGTAAAGCATATTAGGTTTACTTACAGTTAGATCAAGAGTTCAGGTTTATGGACTGGATTTGCTCGAATAAATATCGTTCGACCTAATAGAAGAAATGAACTCTAATCAATCACAAACTTCCTGAATTTTCTTAGTGAAACAGCTTTCGATACTGCGGGTCAAACATATGTAGGAAAAGAGAATAGATCGGGAAATTATTCAGAAACAGCTACAGACGTTGAATTATACCCCATGTTACATTGAAATTTCATTTAAATGTTCTTCATAATGTATTTCACAAACTCTATATTTCCTACTGGCATCTGTTGTTACATGAAAATCAAAATTGTCCACAGAGTAAACACAACACGGTGACTGCGTCAGATCGATGACGTCACTTGAATCTTAAAATGACAATTCGGACACTTCTGAGCATAGTCAAAGTATACAGGTCTGCCGGAGCCTCCCTTCTACTCTTTTTAAAATTCGAGTGCAAGCTGATTGGTCGTTTATTTCGTTAATTTAATGTTATTGACGACGATATAATATGATGTTGTTACGTGCCGGCGATGTGATTGGAAGAGCTAGGTGACGTCACATAGCGCGAGAAACGATGGAAGGGAGGCTCCGGTAGACCTGTATACTTTGACAATGCTATATACCCGATGTAAATTGAACGGCTCCCGTTTATTTTTTGTGCGGTAAGGCATTACACATAATAGTCCCGGCCACACGCACGCAAGCACACACACTGACATCATCAAAAATAGTCTAGGTCAATTCAGAATGGCTCCTGATGAATATTTTTCTGCGGAAATTCAGAAAAAATATTTTAGACCAGGTAATCTACTACATATAATGTAACGTAAGAAGCATTAAAATTACGATAGTTTGAATCAATTCATCTGGAAGAACTTATATGAATACGTACACAAGAAAAAATAGCTATGTAAATTGTTTTTGATATTTGCTAAGTGTGATGTTATTCACGGTATTTTCGGGTAGATTTTAATTCTGAAATTCCCAGACCTGATTTTCAGCTAGATGATATTATTGCAGAGGCGTATATTCATTTGTTAGGTATTGAAGAGCAAATACATATTTTTCAGATTGCGTCTCCAAAAATGTTAGGCGTATTTTACTAGCAGTAATGATTCTTGACCCAGGTATGAATTACATATAAAATTCTCGGGAAATAGGTCATACTAACACATATGCTTATTAACACTAATAACTGTATAAACGTGAATTCTCAAAACTAGTTGTATCATCACAAGGCGTCCTCATCGCACAAATTTCAATAAAAACTGCCCACGTGGCCGAAACGAAAAGAAACACGAATAATCGAAATTATAACACACAAATATTTTCAACCTTTTTTGAGAACCGGATAATTTGGCATAGCTTTTTTGCCAAGTATCGACTATTGACATGTTGAAATTGCTATTTAGTGAATCCATTACCCCAAGTTGGATCTTTCATATAAACATTTCCGAAACGGATGGCTATTTATATATTTATAAACATGCGCTAAATATCCCCGTTGCTACTGCTCGGAAATCATCCAAAATTTTTTATTTGTCAGAAGCGTTTTATGCCTCCAATCGGATTTGATCTCAAGATTAGTTCTTTGACCTATTTCCAGTTGGAACATTCACTTCGTAGAGTATCAAGAGTATCAAGGTTTCGAAGAAGAGTTTTGAGATCTGGTAAATAGTATGGACCGGAGGTGAAATCGATTCACACCGTCGTTTTCTATGAGTATGTTCTATGATGTCTATACAGGGTTTCCAGCGGTAGCCGTTCGTTAGAAGTTTTCGGTGTTAGAAAGAACTTAAGATTCTGAATTTCTGGATCCCAGGGCTACTCAAGATTCTCTTTCATTCTAAAATATTTTCAAGGTCTTACCACCTCCGGTTATACCGTAAATCGCCATCAACTTCCTTCCTGAGGAAATTTCATGATGAGTTCCCCCAGATTTCCCTATAACTATTTAAAATTTTTTCTTAGATACTTTGATTTTTTTTGAAAATTTCGAAATATGTAGCCTTATTTTGAACACTGCGCCTCTTACTCATTTTCGGCAGAGGGTAAGCTTTTATGAGGTAGACGGAAGCACAGGAATGATATTTCCCAAATACTCATTGACAATTAATTTATCGCATACAGGGTATGTAGAATGGAATGACCAACTACAACATTTTCCATGTTGAAAAAGTTTGTTTCTTCATATATGACACCTTGTATTCATTGAATGATTTGTGGGGATCGGATCTTAAGTTGGGCGGTTAGCCCTAAGCTGACCCGTGGTCCTGGTGAGGGTATAGGGAATAGAAACACATCACTTTACAAAAGGGTTACACTTAACTTAAACTTAGAGTTCGACGCCATTATAGCTCAATGTCTTACTCTATACACATTACAAGTATGGATCATTTACAATACCATCCATCCGCATCAATGATGTATGAATATACTATTCTTATTCTCAATGCTCTACCTAAACATATATATTATGTCATTACTGTTTATTGTTATTGTTCTACTAAACTAGCCCAGAATGTCAAGGTATATGTGCCAACCAAAATGTTTAATATATTGACGTAATGCTTGGTGGCCGAGATCCGAGATCTAAACATATACTTACATAACATTCAATGTAAATAAGGTCATCTTCTATAATTCCGGGATTCTAGGTGAACTCGTATAGGGATGGAAGATTCCTATACTACACCTCCCTACGCGGGGTAAAAAAATGTTCAATTGACATATTAAAAATTTTTTCCTATTGACGTCCCTTATTTTTATTTTACAAACAACATTTTTCCTTATCTAATCATGGTACAGTTTTAGTCTATTCTTATGTATATTCGCTTGATTGTTTCCTACTTTTATCACTACATTGGGGCTCCTTTCTTCCGTAGTCACGAAAGGACTCTTGTATAATTGTTCAAGTTTATTTTTCGGAACACTTTTCACTAATACCTTATCACCTATCTTAAAATTAACTATATTACAATTTTCCCTACTTTGCACACGTTCCAGTTTCGATACTGTCAGATCATCCCTAGCTTCTTTACATGCTTGTTAAAGTCGATACTTCAACTCAACCGGATAATTCTCGAAGTTGTACACGGGTTCTACCTGTTCCGTTATGTTGGAAGGTAAATTACACGATTTCCCGAACACTAGGTCGTGCGGTTTGTACTTTGTTCCCGTATGAACTGTGTTGTTGTATGCGAAAGTCCAAAATGATACCCATTCGGTCCATGAATCTTTAAATTTTGCCACTTGAATTCTTAAATACGCGCCTAGGTGCTTACGAGAATTTTCGAGGGCTCCCATCGTTTCATGATGGTAAGCTGTTGAATTTAGCTGTTTTATTCCTAACACATTACAAGATTGCTTGAACACTTCCGACAAAAATTCTGTACCCTGGTCGTGGGCTATTTCCCTGGGAATCCCATACCTTAGTACAAAATTAGTGACGAATGCTTTTGCAACTGTGCTAGCTTCTTTATTAGGTATTGGATAAGCTTCAACTAATTTACTTAATTCACATTGAAGAGTAAGTATATATCGATCGTCACCTATTTCGTTGCCTATCGGACCTACTAAATCAAGAAACACCTTCTCAAAAGACGCTGATGCTGTGGTAGTCACTGTTAGTGGTTCTTTGGTAGGTCTAGAGTGTTTATATCGCTGACAATCGTCACAGCGTTTTACAAACTTCTCTATATCTGACTTTAGACCTGACCAAGTATATTTTGATTTTATATTATTGAACATGCGGTTTTCACCTGCGTGTCCTCCTGTTTTTAATGTATGAAAATCATTCAAGATTAATTGTCTACATTCCTTTTCATTAATTGTTAATACGTCTGGTATAACATTTATTTTTAATCCTATTACAAAACCGGCGGATTTTATTTCTACGATTTCTCTATTCAGTGCGCTTATTAATTCCTTATTTTTGGAATTTTTCATGATGCATATTTCAGCAATATTGAAATCCTTACATAAATTTTCTACACTTCTCAACAATGCCCTTAGGTACAATGCCGATCGAAATTGTAGTTTCATGTAAATCAATTTTCTTTCTTCATCATAATATAATGAATTGTTAAAATTTTTGTCTAGACATTTTTCCTTGTTTAATTCATCAAATTCTTCCTCAGATAACACTTCTAGTAACACACAATCGATAGGACGTTTTATAAGTTCGACTACTCCCGGGTGGCCAATCCTATTAGTGTCATAATCGTTCTTATTAATTTGTCCTTCCTTTTCTGCTTTTACCTTTCGTGCTCTTGTGATTGCAAATATTTTCTCCGATGTTTTATTACACATCGTCTTAGGTTCTGATGATTCAATACGAATCCTTGATAAAGCATCGGCTGTAACATTATCCGTGCCTTTTATATAATTTATGGTAAAATCATACTCTTCTAGAGTCAGTCTAAATTTTGTCAATCTACTAGATGGGTTTGTCATGCCAAAAAGATATACCAGCGGTCTGTGATCAGTGTATATATCAGAGGTTCGACCATATATATAGGGTCTGAAATGTTTTACGGCCCAAACTATTGCCAAAAGTTCTTTTTCGATTGCGCAATAATTTTGTTCTGCCTTGTTTAATGTTCTGCTGGCATATGCGACAGGTCGGTCATCACTGTTGGATAACACCGTTCCTATCGAATATCCCGATGCGTCACATTTCAAAATTAATCTATTTTCCTTTTCAAAATTTGGGTATTGCAGGATTAGCGTGCTCATGAGAGCTAGTTTCAGAGTTTCGACAGATTTTTGACACTTATCGTCCCAATTGAAAGATGCATTTTTTCTTGCTAATTGATTTAAAGGATTTCCGATTTTTGCGAAATTTGGAATAAATTTCCGATAGTAATTTGCGAAAGCTACAAAACGCTTTGCATCTCCGGCGTCCTTTGGAACCGGATATTGCTTAATAACTTCAATCTTTTCCGGATCGTGTGATATCCCGTCCGCGGAAATTAAATGACCTAAATATAAAATTTCTTTCTTTAAAAATTCGCATTTGCTTGGATTTAATTTCAAATTTACACCTTTTAATCGTTGTAAAATTTTCACGAGATTTACGTTGTGTGTCGTCAAATCTTTCCCAAAAACTATAAGATCGTCCAAATATATGAAACACGATTCATAATTTAATCCTGTCATAGCCATTGTCATGACTCTGGAAAATACACTTGGGCTTATCTTTAATCCCATTGGTAGCCTTGTTAGCTGATACTGACCTCTGTCTGTAGTGAAAGCGGTGCATTTCCTGCTTTCCGTATCTAATTCCACCGGGTAATATCCTTGTGACAAATTCAAATGTGAAAAATATACTACTCCTGATAATGAATCTAGAATTTCTGATATGGAGGGAAGTGGAAACCTATCATCTCCTATCTGTTTATTGAGTAAACGATAGTCTATTACTACTCTCCACTTTTTTACTCCATTTTTGTCTACTTGCTTCTTTGGTACAATTAGAAGCGGGGAAGACCATTCAGAGATGGTTTCCTCAATTATGCCATCTTGCAGCATCTTATCTATGTGCTTATGAATTTCATCTTTTTGTGCGATTGGCAACCTATACGGTCTCACGAACACTGGACTAGAGTCCTTATTCAGATGAATTCCTTGTTTTGTGATATTTGTTACAGTGAGAGGGTCGTTTTCTAAATGAAAAACATCGGCATATTTTGCACAGATTTTTCCAACAGTCGTTTTTTCCTCTCCGTGTAACGTGTCCAAATTTACTTTTTCTAAAAGTTTCTCTACTCGGTCAACTGTAATGTAATCTTTTTCGTGCCACTACTGTTTTGATAACCTGCCATTTGAGCTGTAAAGCAACCTTGATTTTTGGGTTTGAACCCATTATTATTCTGAAAATTATTTCCAAAAGGTTTGTGTTTGCGTTCAACACTCTGTCTTGTTTGATTTTGTTGAAAATTGCTATTGTAACATTGGTTGTTCCCTCTGAAGGGCTTGTATTGTATTCTATAATTTTGATGCCTTGCGCCAAAATTGTTACCTTGCTTGACTCTATAGTCTCGCATGTGGAATGTTTCCAATTTGGTTTTCTCTGTATGTAGAGATCCATTTTCTTCCACTGCTCCACAAATAGCGTCGGCCAAATTGTCGTAATTTGTAGCCTTTACTATTGTGCGTAGGTCGTTATTGTTTAGACCATTAGCGAAAATATTTAGAGCTAATCTTTCGTTAACCGACCTCAAGATATGTGCTGTTTCTTCGTTTCCTTTCGCTTGTGCTATTGTCAGATCTACCAATAAACCTTCAACAGTTCCTCCAAAGCTATCAATGCTTAAATAAGGTCATCTTCTATAATTCCGGGATTCTAGGTAAACTCGTATAGGGATGGAAGATTCCTATACTACAGATTGAATGCAGAATTTGACTCCGAATCGATTCGCTATACATTTCCCTATATCTATTTCCAACTGTTTTCTTTTTTATTCATGTTTTTTGTCAGAAGAGAATGAAACTACAATAGTTGCGTTGAATTTGAGTATTTCAAGAGCATCAATCCACAGAATATTGAATCGCTAGAATAATCGCTATTGGGCACAAGATAATCCATAAGTCATTGGGTGACAATATCACCAGGACCACTTCATTTTTAATGTTTTCTGCTTAATTATGGACAGTAGAGTGGAATATCAAGTGTACGATGAAAATTTGAGTGAGCTATAAACATCTGGAAATGTGTTTGTTAGTGATTTTGCGAATGCTCTACCTTCACGTGAGAGAGAAAACAAATGGTTTCAGCTAGATGGAGCCTCAGCACATTCCACTATAAATGTAGACCAGCAGTTGACCTTGAAGTTCGAGGATCAGTGGATTGGCTCACGGGGACCCTGTAGCTGGCCACCCGGATGACCCGATCAGACGCCCTTGGAGTTTAACCTCTGGGGCTATATAAATAACTAGTGTACTCTAGGCATCTAAGTCCAGACGAACTTCGAAGGTCTGTTTCGCGGGGGTATATGACAGAGTTATTCAATGTTCAAACCGAAATTGCTGTCATATGAAACTATTATTTTAATATTATCGTAATAATCCGACGGATTAATACTTTTTTTTTTGTTTTGGAGGCCTTTGATTAATTTTGATTTAATTCAAATTGAAAGTTCCATAAATTATCATATCTTGAACACGATATACCAGACAGACATAGCGACGGAGATCTGAGCCCTCTTTCCTCCATCAATTATCAGCCAGACTTGAGCCATGCTATACAAACGTAAGCACGGCACGAGGTCAATGGTACTTTTTTTCCCTGAGTCAGGAAAAGCTTACGTAGAGTTGAACAGAGCGATTATTTCGCCTAGCTAGATTCCTATTGGCTGCTTGTATAACTTATGGGTGGGTCATGCTCCTGGTATTCTAAATTGAACGTATTTACTAAGCTTGGCGCGTGGGGTGGCCCCCCGCTTCAATGATCTCATAAAAACTAATTACTTTGAGGAAAAAAGACAGTTCTCAACCACCTACTGATAGTTCTCATACACCTAGTTGTTCGGGTAAGTCCAGCTTGCTATATGTCCACAGGGTCCATTGTTGCATTAATACAAGTCATATATTTGATTTAGATTTCGAACTAAAAATAATGGAGATATTCTTAACTTCTTTTTATTGTTGATGAGATCTTGTCTCTATAAAGTGATGAAGTGGTTTTCCAGTCAAGTCATGTATAATTTTACTCCAGGTTAATTTTTGCTCCGAAGATCATATTTTTTCTGAAATCAATCATTATCCTGTTTGTCAAGATTTAAGCAAACTAAATTCCAGAAATTTATAGGGTATGAAATAAATTATCAATTGGTATTCATAGGAGTAAAACATAGAAATTATTTAAATTCAACCTACGTTCAATTTTGCTCGTAATATTGTAGAAGCTAGGAACCCGGAGCCGTAGGTAGCTCGCGTAGGGTAGTTTGGAGCATTGAATTGGCTCATAGTCAGTTGTATAGCATATTAAGCTTAGAATTTTGTGCAACAAGGAGTGTTCCCTGAGACTAAAGCGAAGCTGGACTTGTAAGCGTCTCCCGCGTCACGCGTAAAGTGTTTGTTCCCTTATTTAAAAATCATTTTGTGACAATTTTCTATCATACTAAATTTAATCCGATGTAGGAACCAAGTGTTTGAATCCTTTGTGCATATTTCTACAAGGGGTCGAGACGGAATGGTGTTATTAGACCAACAGGGTAAGTGCATTTTTATTGCCGAAGAACAACTGTTATATTGTCGAACCTCGGAAACGATGATATAATATAAGGTGGTTATTCAAACTTCAGATCATGTTCCGCCCGCCACTGTTTCATATGTTAATATATTTGTATCCTGCCATTCAGGCTAAGTAGTGATCAATTGTGACTCTGCTTATCGGAGATTACTTAGGGGAGATAATAGAGTATCATATCGTTAGTTTTATCCCAGCTTACCAGAAAGGGAGGAATCCTTTAATCTTGAACATCATTTAACAATCATCGGCGTGATCGAGCGCGAAACCGATCACTGTTCGGGGTTGTGCTAATTAGTCCTTCATTTATTTCAACTCCCTAAAGAGGGCATGGACAAGAACTCGCTCGCTGGCGAAGGAGGTAGATCTAGCGACATTGATAATTTCTCATGTTCCCACTTGAGGTCAACCTGAACTTGACATCTTTTTAAATCTATGCTATCATTCCTATAACCAAATTTCGGTGTAATTTTATAAACGTTCGTTGATTGGTTAATGTATCAAATTTTTTGTAAATTTTATTTTATTCAATATACATTTATTATTTAAATTGATTTACGAGTTTAACTGGAGATCCCTAATCACCTCTCAGCGAATACAACCTTCAGAATTTACGCTTGAATAGATATAAAGATATAAGTATACGTAATTGTAAGAGCCGGTCACAGTCAAAAACAGCTTCTAGGTGGGATGAAATATACGTCTAGTGGTGGCAGCTTTAGAAGAATCTTAAGGGTACACGGATCAACTAAAATCTTCGATACCCGAGCAGGTTCCAACATACAAATCTCAATTCACATAACACGTCGATGAGGTGTTAACGCTACCTGAAATATTACACAGCCGACTGTTACAAGTTCAAGTGTTACAAGCAGTGAGATAGGATTTCAAACCTATTCACTTATCTGGGAATATTAGATCTAGAGTAATCTCAGTTCAGATTCATTCATTATTATAAAACAATATGCTCGGCTGTTCGTTACAAATGGTGCCAGCTAAGAGATTGTAAATTGAAGTAAAAATCCAGAAATTTGTGGATCCACACATTAAATTCTACAAGAAAGAATTCACGCCGTTTTATAGAGAAAGAAGTTATTGAAATAAGTTGTATTATTCAAGCGTAAGAAAATGATTACAGGGTAATTGAACTAAGTTGAAAGGTGATATAGGACGATCAACTCGCATTGTTGGATTCAAGTGAATTGTAGTCGTGTTACATACGCGGAATCAGTTGCATACATGAACATCTTAAGTATTTACGCACGGAAGGAATTTTCCCAGTCAGCATATAGATCGTAGTAAATCTGAATTGTATAATCTACACTCTGAAATTGTGAAATAAATAACCATTCCGAGTTGAAGTCAAAGATAGGTGCTTTAGTTCTGCTTGATGATGTTTTCGCTTCACAGGAATTATTTTCTTGTTGTTGTATATTGAACTGAACTAACGATTCAGGCGAAAACATCGAAACCATCTGTTCTAGGACCCGGAGAATAGTTTTGTTATTGCAGTTTGTTCATGTAATTTTTTGTTTTTCTAGTAGCCAGGACTGGAGTACGAATTTTGTGTTAAAAACATTCGCGTATAGTATCCAGTTGATACGAATTATGTTGGTCCTAGGTAGAAATGAAGTAAAGCATATCTAACAAATAGGACATGTTAGGTAACACTGATTTAGCAAAAGGTTGTCATTTATAGTAGATTTTGGAATTTCATGTTTATATGTTTATGTTTTATTACTGCTTTTGGATGGGAACTGTTTTTTATTTAAACGGACTGTACCCATTCTTTTCAATTCAAAACCCATGTTCAGGGTGTGGACGAGTGAGCGTTAGGCTGAGGTATGAATGGAGTTATGGGCACAGCAGACACGAGGGACGTGTATGTGCATGGATTTGTGAGTACACTGTGTCAGTGAGGGATTCGGAATTGTTATCCCGGTGTACGGATTTGGAGTGCATAATCCCTGGGATGGAAGGGATACTCTATGGAACACCCCACGGATTTGGAAGTTCGATGACCAGGAAGAGCAAGCACGTCGACGATAGTCCAGGCTTGATCTCTTCCTCGCATAGTATTTGCAAGCTTGCCCGGAGGGAAAAAATTTGCGTAACGCTATCCATCTAGGGGGTAGTTTGCGGGAATCTGCCGCAGCAGCGCAAAACAGAGGTTAGAGCCGTTATAACGCGCGAAGCTCTCCACTTTTTAGATAATTGATGAAGTCACGTGGGGTCCCTTCAAATTGAAAAACAGGACTCAAGTAGATTCAGGTCTGGCGGTTTAGCGCACCATGAGATTGAATGAGGTCAATGAGCTTATAGGCTGATGAAATTAAGATGGCGTGTGCCACTATTATTTTTTTTTGCTTTTATTTTATTAGAATCTTGAATAAAGCAGTAATTCATGATTCAATGTTGGAAAGGTTAGTGCCAGTAGGTAAGGTCCAAGGACTTTTGTTTGTTTATGTATTGCGATCAATGGATTGGCATTGTGCTCACCTACTAGAGATAAATTGGAACGGAATCATGGGATCTCGAATAATATTGAGATATTAGTAAACCTTTACTCACCTATACAGTGGGTAACCAGTCCCTGAATTTTAAATGTACGAGCTATATAAGTCTAGTTTTGTTATAGCGGCTAATTAGTTGAGGGCTTACTAATTAGCAAATGTTTAAGCCTACCGAATTTTGTAGAAATTAATTGTAAAATATTACCCATGACATTAGCAAATAATGACTAACCGAGTAGAGAAAGTGGTATGTCAGATCGTAGAACTCACCCCCGTACCATTCCCGGGCAACTGATAGTAGAATTGGATGGTGGCCGAATCCATGGCTGAGGGGTAAGATTCCACCAAAAAGGAGCGACTGGGCCAATGGGCGTATACTGTCTCTAGTTAAGATAGGGAACATATATTCCTATTGACCAGGTTGGAAGGGTAGCTGTACCCGTAGTATGAACGAGGTCACTGTATTGGACTGTCTCAAATCCTGATAGAGATGAGAAGGTTGCTCAGGGGAATTTATATTTCTGCACCGGAGTGGTCCCGTACAATGATTCCTCATTCCAGTGTGTGGATGGTGTGCGAATTTTGGTGTTAGAGGTATTCGCGCACTTCATCGAGATCCCATTCTGGCAAACGAGGAATGTTTTGGAGTGCCAGGATGAGCTCGGAGTGCTAAGGACATTGGGTATGACGAGGGTTAATGTGTAGACCTTATCTGGTAATGAAGAAGCAAGGATCGGCTCCGGATGGCCTAAGCGTATCGTATTCGAGATGTCCCCTTACCTCAACCAACGCGAATCCGGGCGACAACCGGCCGTTGTGGAAGATCTCCACCCAGCATCTCAAAACTGGTTGTAGAGCATAAATCTTAAGGGAGGTATTGGAGCTGAATCGTAATATGCGTCTGATCCTGTGGAGAAAGGTCCGCAATACCCGAGGTCAGTAAAGGTCATACTCAAGAGGGCTGTCAGCACAAGAGTCTGGAATGGGTGAGTGAAACTGGAAATGGTTAGGCCTGGGAGGCCAGAAAAGTTTTGTTTTGTGGAGAAAGTCCAGGTTGGACTGTTGAGCCAGTTGTGCCATTGGAGAAGGACGGGAAGGAAGTCCGGAGTTTGGAAGTGAGTTTTTGGGTCCAGGATGAACAGGAAGGCCAGGTAGGCCAATTGTGAATCTGGCAGGTAGAATTCGCCAGTAGGGGTAGTCGACCAGGAATTTGGGTTTGATACCAAAATGTGACGTACCAAGCGCTGATACAGAGATGATTGTTTGGAAAGACCCATGAGGGATTTGGGCAGATAGGCCGCCTGCAGAGCAGCAAGACGCGTAGTCGTCAGTAAGGCCAGGAAATTGGTGTGAGGAAGTGCGCGGGGCGCGTGAGAGAATACCGCCCAGAGTATGAATGAGTCGAATAGATGTGGGTAACGTGGTATAACATCGGTAAAATTCAGGAAGTGAAAGCCGGAGAATCGACAGCGCAGAAAATGCAGGGATGGAACGATCACCCCTCACGCTCTCCGCTTGCCCCAGATGCCGCCCTATCTCTTTCAGGAATGAGACGAGGTCATTGCTGAAAGGGATGCATGTGTGATATATGAACAGCTGAAAGGTATGCATGTGTGATGTATGAACGGCTGAAGGGATCGCTTCCTGGAATAAGTGAATAAACGGGGCGATATCTGTAAAAGCGGCGAGCGCGAGATCTTCCAACAGGGCCGTGTGCGCACTCGCTCTGGAGGCCGTCCTGTATGCTAGATAATTGACGAGGTAGATTATCTTAAGAGGTACTTCATTTTCAAGACTCCTCTACCAAAAAAGTTATATAGCCACCATCACCCTAGGCCGAGTGACGTCATAGCGGAACCAAGTAGTTTATATGCAGTGTCAAGTTATTTCTCTTCTGTTGAGTCTTGGCCTTGGTTCCGTATAAACAAAGTGAAGTCAGTAATTTCGGAACTCCTGACTCTTCAAGTCATCGCGTTCCGTTTGAATTTATTAATTTTTTTTTGGAAGAGAAGAGCCCTCGAGCCTTATATCCAGTAAATTCAGTGAACAAAAGCTCTGACCCTCGAGTCATGAATATAGAAAGATGCCGGGGTCCAGAACGAGAGAGACGTTTCACCCCCAGGAGGCGAGATAGTAGAGGCGATTATGAGTTAGAACAGTGCCCTCGAGCACTTGGTCCGGAAATGTTTTTGTTGGATTATGTTCGACACCCCCCTGTCCTTTTTATGGTAAACTATGCCCTCACTAACTAATATAGTCAGCGCAAAGAGAAGGAGAGGTGATCCGTATGAACAAGTTTTAAGTGATAGCCGTATACGGCAATCTATTTTCTGATAGTGTTTTTATGTTTGTCTTGTCGTTAGTTCCGAATACGACATTTTAGAACTTTTCACGGGAAGTCATTCACGCAGAGAGCAGCAGCCGGATTATACATAATGTTTTTTTTTGTGTAATGTTGCATATGTATTTCTGGTGTGGCATGTTGTATTGCCTGCATGGATCTATCGTTATTTTTTTTTCTCGTTTTCGAATTAGATTTTAGTGTAACATGCTAGATATTAGGTACTTTTAGGGTAACCTCGCTCCTCTTTACGATGAAGGAAGTCGAATTCGAATTTTTCATGTAATTCAATTTTCTTTTTGGTTGTGCGATAGTATGGGTTCATGGAAGTTAACGCCGGGGTCCATCTGCATGTTACGGGGCACCCGGTCAATAGAGATTGTTTCTTGTGTTGGAATCGAGCGACAGAGATAACGAAGGATCACCACGAACGAGTCTACATCCAGGTAAATTGCGGGTACTAGTTTCCCCAAAGATGGTTAAGTGTGGACATCGGTAGTAGTCAGAACTTAGTGTGGGCATTATAATTTCGGCAATGCAAGGCTCAAGATTTCCGTAGGAGGAGTAACAAACTTGGATACTTATGTTATGGTATGGAAAAGGAGAAGACCAGGAGAAGAGGATTCCAAGAGGAATGGAATGCAGGCCAGTAACTAGGGAGGATTGGACCCGTGTGTTGGATGGAATGTTGATATTTGTTATGGTTTATTTGGCCGCCTGCAATGGAACACCCCTGGACCAGCTCCAGTCGACACATTTGACCGTTTGGTTGGAAACAACGAACTAGTTCAGTGTAAGTGCGTGTTAGTGATTCGCTCTCCGTTCGATCAGTGGCGTAGGTAGCGGAAATGTTTCGGACTTAATCGTGGCGCTCAAGTGATGACTAAGTTTGTTAATTGTATCTATTGTACGTATTGCGAGGTTATAGTTATATTATAGGTAGTAATATAGGGACTATTATTTTTTTTTTGGTTGTTTTGAGAAAACAGCGTTTATCGCTGTACAATGCAAATTATGATGTTACATGAGCGGAGCTGCTGAAGCGCGTTCCGGTAGAGATGCCTGCGCGTATCTAGGTAGGCGGATATGATCTGAAGAGTTTTGAAACAATAAACCAGAGGCGGAGAAAGGAGTGGGTTCTTTCAGAACCCCACTCTTTCTTAGAAGAAGGGGTGATGTAATAATCCAACGGATTATTACTTTTCTCTGTTTTTGAGGCCTTCGAATAATTTTGATTCAATTCAAATTATCATATCTTGAACACGATACACCAGACAGACCTAGCAACGGAAATATGAGCCCTCTTTCCTGTATCAATTATCAGCCAGCCATGAACCATGCTATACAAACGTAAGCACGGCACGAGGTCAATGGTACTTTTTTTCCCTGAGTCAGGAAAAGCTTACGTAGAGTTGAACAGAGCAATTATTTCGCCTAGCTAGATTCCTATTGGCTGCTTGTATAACTTATGGGTGAGCCATGCTCCCGGTATTCTAAATTGAACGTATTCACTAAGCTTGGTTCGTGGGTGGCCCCCCGCTTCAATGATTTCATAAAAACTAATAACTTTGAGGGAAAAAGACAGTTCTCAACCACCTACTGATAGTTCTCATACACCTAGTTGTTCGGGTAAGTCCAGCTAGCTATATGTCCTCAGGGTCCATTGTTGCATTAATACAAGTCATATATTTTATTTAGAATCTTAACTTGAAATAACGGAGATATTCTCAACTTCTTTTTATTGTTGATGAGATCTTGTTTCTATAAAGTGATGAAGTAGTTTTCCAGTCAAGTCATGTATAATTTTAATCCAGGTTAATTTTTGCTCCAAAGATCATATTTTTTCTGAAATCAATCATTATCCTGTTTGTCAAGATTTAAGCAAACTAAATTCCAGAAATTTATAGGGTATGAAATAAATTATCAATTGATATTCATAGGAGTAAAACACAGAAATTATTTAAATTCAACCTACGTTCAATGTTGCTCGTAATATTGTGAAAAAAAGGAACCCGGAGCTGTAGGTAGCTCGCGTAGGGTAGTTTGGAGCATTGAATTGGCTCATAGTTAGAACTCAGTTGTATAGCAAATTAGGCGTAGAATTTTGTGCAACAAGGGGTGCTCCCTGAGACTAAAGCAAAGCTGGACTTGTACGCGTCTTCCGCGTCACGCGTAAAGTGTTTATTCTCTTATTTAAAAATCATTTTGTGACAATTTTCTATCATACTTAATTTAATCCGATGTAGAAACCGAGTGTTTAAATCCTCTGTGCGTATTTCTACAAGGGTTCGAGACAAAATGGTGTTATTGGACCAACAGGTAAGTGCATTTTGATTGCCCAAGAACAACTGTTATATTGTCTCCAACCTCGGAAACGACGATATAATATAAGGTGGTTATTTAAACTTCAGATCATGTTCCGCCCGCCATTGTTTTATATGTTAATATATTTTTATCCTGCCATTCAGGCTGAGAAGTGATCAATTGTAAGTCTGCTTATCGGAGATAACTTAGGGGAGATAAAAGAGTATCATGTCGTTAGGTTTATCCCAGCTTACCAGAAAGGGAGGAATCCTTTAATCTTGAACATTATTTAACAATCATCAGCGTGATCGAGCGCGAAACCGATCACTGTTCGGGGTTGTGCTAATTAGTCCTTCATTTATTTCATTTCTCTGAAGAGAACGTGGACAAGAACTCGCTCGCTGGCGAAGGGGGTAGATCTAGCGACATTGATAATTTCTCAGGTTCCCACTTGAGGTCAACCTGAACTTGACATCTTTTTGAATCTATGCTATCATTCCTATAACCAAATGTCGGATTAATTTTATAAACGTTCGTTGATTGGTTAATGTATCAAATTTTTTGTGAATTTTGTTTTATTCAATATTCATTCATTATTTACTTTGATTTACGAGTTTAACTGGAAATCCCTAATCACCTCTCAGCGAATACGACCTTCAGAATTTACGCTTCAATAGATATAAAGATATAAGTATAGGTAATTGTACGAGCCGGTCCCTTGGAAGGGATCGCGGCCTTACAGTCAAAAACAGCCTCTAGGTGGGCTGAAATATTCGCCTAGTGGTGGCAGCTTAAAAAGAATCTTAAGGGTACACGGATCAACTAAAATCTTCGATACCCGAGCAGGTTCCAACAAACAAATCTTAATTCACATAACACGTCGATGAGGTATTAACGCTACCTGAAATATTACCCAGCCGACTGTCACAAGTTCAAGTGTTACAGGTAGTGAGATAGGATTTCGAACCTATTCACTTATCTGAGAATATTAAATCTACAGCAATCTGGAGTAAGTTCAGATTTATTATCACAAAAACACAACGCTCGGCGGAACGTTACATTATATTCATTTATTATTTCTTGCTATTATGTTCCAAATGTTTTATTGTTTTTCGTCATTACGTTCTAAATTTTGTTTTGTTCCTGTCTTATTTTCATGTTCTGATCAGATTGGATGTCTGCCATTTCTTTCATATCCATTTTGTTTCGAAAGACAAACGATATTTCGGTTTGTACCGAAAATCACATTCATAAGAAAATATGGAGTAACAACAAAATCGTTGGAAGCAGGTATAGGGAAAACTATACCGAATCGATATCGATGCAGAATCAAATTGTGCATCCGACCATCCAATGAACACAGGTTATCGTACATAAAAGAACGAACTTTTTCAACTTTGAAAATGATGTAGTTCGTCATCAAATTTTGGATACCCTGAATGCAATAAATTTATTGTAAATGCGGATTTCGAAAGTATCATTCCTATGTTTCCGTCTACCTCAGAAACATTTATGACCAACCAAAAATGGGTAAAAGGCGCAGTATTCAAATTAAGGCTACATCTATCGAATATTTCAAAAAAATCACGATATCTATGGGAAAAGTGAAAACTGCTGCAACTCAACATGAAATTTTTTCAGGAATTCAAAAATGGAATAATGTAACTTCTAACGAACGGCTACCGTGAGAAACCTGGTATAGTCATCAACTCATCACCATTGTATGGACATTTATAATACTGCTCCATCCCCGATGGAGTCGTTTTCATTATAAATTCGAATATTCAGACAATTATGGTAGGCTCAACGTATTTAGATAGAAATCGGTAGTTTGTATAATATGTTCTCTTATGAACACTCGATATTTTGATCGAGCGTATAATGTGTACACTCAAAAAAGCTGTGTGAATTTTAAGCTATTGAAAGGGTGTACTCAATGCTATGTTTCGCACTTGCCTCTTTAGTTAACTGAATCACCTATTAGCCAGCGTTTAATGACCATAACATCCATGATGCTATTTGAATATGTATGAAGTCCAAACCATTAATTTGATTAAATTTCTCGCAATCTGTTACCGGAGGTATGACGCAAACAAATACAATGCAGCAACATAATCTAATATTTCATGAAATTGAATCACTGTGTGTTTGCGAACAGAATCTGATTCAGAATCTTTGGGTTCAAATGCGACTTTATCCAAAATTATAACAAAATTGAATGTTTTAAGATTCAAATTCAATAACACCTCCAATATGAATCACAAGAGAATTGTTGGTGAACTTACTTCAAGCGACATGTGTAATGCTCTAAAATAACTAGTAAAATTGACTCAAATCGAATCATTCCCAACTGAATATTTTATACTCTTGAATGGGAAAACAATTACTGAAAAGAGTAACATTCTAAGCTTGAATCCTTTCATGGATAGGGAAGGGTTACTTACAGTAGGGAAACGATTGTCAAATTCACAATTCGATTATGATAAGAAGCATCCTTATCTTATTTTGTCGAATCATCATTTATCAAAACTGATACTCGAACATGAACACCTTAGATGCATGGGGGTCCTCAATTATCACTGAGTAGTATTCGAGAGAAGTTTTGACCTGTCTCGGGAAGAAATCTCGCTAAATCTGCTTTTCACACGGGTGTCAAATGCTATCCATTCAATACAAAGTGAGTTGTTCCGACAATGGGAGGATTATCTGAGGATCGGTTTCAATTCTGTTCAATATTCCAAATAACAGGATTAGACTACGCAGGCGTAATAATGACAAAGGATAAAAAGGGTCGAGGAGGGAAACTGACTAAAAGCTACATTTGTATTTTTGTTTATTTCGCCAGTAAGCTTTACACCTGGAGTTAGGGTGTGATCTGTCTACCGAGGCGTTCTTATCTGCGCTCAAGAGATTCATTGGAGGGAGAGGAAAACCTAGGAATATTCATATAATAATGGAAAAAATGTCATAGGCGCTGACGCGGAATTGAAAAACCTTCAAATTTTTTTTTCTCATGAAAATAAAATATTAACAATTTTCCAAATACTGAAGGAATTACTTGACATCACATTCCGTTATACGCTCCTCATTTTGGAGGTTTATGGGAGGCAGGGGTGAACTCGGTTAAATTTCATTTTGAACAAACATTAGGGAATGCTCATTTGACATATGAGTACTTTAACACTGTTCTTGTTCAGATAGAGGCAATTCTTTATTTGAGTTCCTTATTTCCATTGTCCTCCGATCCACTGGGCCTTACTCCAATCACCCTAGCTCACTTTATCATCAGAAAACCGTTAACTGCATCACCAGAGCCTGACGTGACATACTCACCTGATTTGAGACTGTCATATTATCAGAATTTTGAAAAATTACAAAAAATTTTTGGGAAAGTTGGAGCCGTAACTATCTTACAGAACTTCAACAGAGAAAGAAGTGGTTACAACCGACGGGAAAATTAGAAGCGTGAGATTTGGTGCTGTTGAAAGAAGAAAACATGCCTGCATTGAGCTGGCACCTTGGGCGAATTCACAAAATCGTAGTGGGTCCCGACAGAATTAGTAGAGTTGCAACTGTTATTACATCAAAGGGTTCAATCAGGAGATTTTTTGAAAATATGCACACTACCAAAAATTGATGTGGAACGCCAAAGCTTCCAAGGCTGGAGGCATGTTGAAGACAGCATTAAAATATAGAACGTTCCATCATGCGACGTAATGAGAAGTGTTAAAAATAGCAGCAATTACTTCAGCGAGAGTTGGTTTTTGTTTTCCGAATGGACAAAACCACTGTCAGAAAAATTGTCAATAAGTTAAGAGTATTCGAAGTTAAGGTATTATTTTCATCACCGAATTGTAATATTCAATAAAAACAGATTAACCCATAGTCCATCTATACATATTCAAAAATATGTATATATACTTTACACTAACACCTGGTCGCGGCTGCTGCGCGCTCCGACGACATCGCAGCAATCGCGTAGAATAACCTGATCAGTTTTACCGAAGCTACTGTTCCCGTAATAATGAGCCCTTCCCTGGGTTACTTTGTTCACTGAAGGTTATCAATTTTCTTATTTCATCGAATTCATTCTTATATATTATTTGCCCTGATTAACGAATATCAATATAACTTGCAGTACGTGTACCGATACCCAGGAAGTTACCCGCATCACGGGTTTCTCATTAGCTAGGCAAATCAGTCAATAATAGGGTCAATAGATATACAGGGTGTTTCAGTTTTTTTGTTCATAGCTTCGGCAATCGATAGAACTCGTGAAACTAATAGGGGTCTCTCATTTAAAATTTGTCTCTAGATCATTTCGTTTCCGAGAGTTGGAGTTTTGAAAAATTATTATATTTCCTTCATTATATTCTGAACAAATTAGGATTGTTAGTTCAAACTTGGTCAACTTCAGTTATACTGGATGTGAAATTTTGTTGGTGACAAAATATTCTTGAGACTAGTACAGTAGCGTAGTTATGGGGTTTTGTACGCATTTAAACCGCTTAAGCTTCTACGCCAATGTTCGGAAATTATTATTATACAAACTTGAAAACTTTGATTCATTTTCTATAAAAAAGTATTCTTGATAAATTTTCCTTGGAGGCTTCCTGTTCGAGCTATTTTGATTTTTCTCATTAGGGTTATCTTATGGAATTTCTTTTGAAAGGCTATTTAAAAAGTAAAAAATATTTCAATACCTATTTGTTGTTAACGATAAAAAATAATTCATAATAATTGCTCACAATGACTCATTTAGTTCAACGCAACGACAGATTTCTCAACGATCTTGTTGTTCGAATTAACATTTCATTATTTATTTCACCACAAGCTCTTCGAATACGATTCAGTAGATCTTCTCTATTATGAACCGACGTGGCATACACTTCATCTTTCAAATCACTCCAAGAGGAAAATTCCAGAGGATTAAAATCAGTTGAACAAGGAGGCCATGCAACTGGACCACCTCTACCAATCCATCTTTCACCGTACTTCCTATTTAGCCATTCTCGTACTTGTCTGCCAAAATGGGCAGAACAGTCATCGCGTTGAAGTACATGGTTCATTTTGAGCATTTATTATGAATTATTTCTTATCGTTTCCAATAAATAGGTATTTAAATATTTTTTACTTCTTAAATAGCCTTCTAAGAGAAATTCCATAAGATAACCCTGATTAGAAAAATCAAAATAGCTCGAACAGGTAGCCTCTAATTTAAATTTATCAGAAATACTTTTGCATAGAAAATAAATCAAAGTTTTAAAATTTGTATGCAATAACAATTTCCGACCATTGGCGTAAAAGTTTAAGAGGATTAAATGCGTAGAAAAATCCATAACTACGCTACTGTATTTGTCTCAAGAATATTTCGTTACAAAAAAAATTTCTCATCCAGTAAAACTGAAGTTAATCAAGTTTGAACCTAAAATCTTCATTTATTTAGAAGGTAATGAAGAAAATGTAACAATTTTTCAAAACACCCTGTATCTCGGGAACAAAGTGATGTAGAGGAAAGTTTTATATGGGAGACCCCTATTATTTTTTAAAGTTCTATCGTTCACCGAAGTTATGAACAAGAAACTGAAACACCCTGTATGTTATACTTACTCTTCTTTGGTTGAGACACTAACACATTGATTAAGCACTGTATGATCGAGGGTAGTTCATAAATTACGCTCAATAGAAAACTCTCAATCAAAACAAATATAATATATTTAATAATAATATGAGAATAAACAATTATAAAAATTAATTGAAAGTTAAAAGATTAGATATGACTAGTATCAATCAAGAAATTATGTTGAATTTAGAAAATAATTTATCAATTCCTAATTTTGAATCAAACTTATCAGAACCTAATTTAACTCAGCCTGGATGTACCAGGGTAGAGAGTTAAGCAAAACTATTATGATTTAATTTTTCAAGGAATTCTAAATTTTGTGTATTAAGCAATATGACTTGATTCTAAATGAACTCAGTGAAAATTCTACCCTAAACACTACAACGCAAACTTAACTAGAAAACTTGGAAAGTTTTCTAAAATATGATTTAAGTGAATTGTGAAATAGGCAAGGTAAGATTCAACTCAAGTAGTTAAAATATAACTGACTTTAGTGTGGTGAGGTTGGTTTTTTATAATCTTGGATAACCACTCCTATTTCAGTAATATGTTTGGGGGTAGCAAATTTTACCCAATAAGAGAGGGACTTGTCCCAACCTAGTGAGCTTAATATGAAAGAAATATTCTATTCCTGTTGACAGGGACCTTGATTCCATGACCTCACTTGGACTTCCTCGAATTTAGGTATTAATGAAAATTATATCATCTAAATATTTTAATTACATATTTAATAAGGAACGACTGCGTCCTGCACGTCTTATATTATGGCTACGTGAACAGATTGTAGCTTCAGAGGAAAAGCCAGGGGGAAAAACCTTTATTTAAACTAAAACAAGTGATTCATTTGACGTTCCGAATTGATAATAAAAATATATCTCAACTACCAATATACTGCAAAGCATTTGTTTCCTTCAGAATCATTTCTCTTAACTTCGTAGTTCATGTAAACCTCTTCGACCTTGTCCATATTTTACGATCTATGATGTTCCTTCCTTGACAAGGATTCAGAGATATAGAATAAGATTTTCTGAATTATAAAGATAGCATAGATAATTTAACATAGGATCATGAAGATGAATAAACGTAAAAGATTGAACCATAGGCGGGATTCAAACCCACATTACTGGGTTTCTAGTCCAGGGTGTTAATCAATTACACCACTTTGGTCCCGTTAGATTTTTATATGTTTGTGAATATAAACCTCTGAGAGGATAGTAGATCATTGATGAAACAATGCGATTCGATGTCCTACCATAGATCAACTATTCACCCACATTCATCTGAAGTTCAGTCGTTTTGAAGTAAAGATTGTAGGTTAAAGTATTTGGTTGGCAGTTACTTGACAGTACTTATCCAATGACAGCATCCTGGTTTTATATATTTCAATAGAACCGACTGAGAAATGTTCTGGTTGAGTATAAGCAAGTTTTGAAGTTTCTTTGCCTAATAGGCCACACTTTGAGAGATATGGAATTAAATTTTCTGAATTATAAATAAAAATTCTATGTTAGATGACCTAACATAGAATTATAAAGATGAATAAACGTGAAACATTGGATCGATGGTGTGAAACACTAATGTATGGCTAATTATCAATATGAAATGGATTGATTCTAGTCAAACATAAGACATTATTTTAAGATTATGCAATTCTAAATATCCATGATTATTGTTAGAATTGATTATTCTATGATTAACATCTCTTATTCATTATCAGCAACTGATCGAGTTTAAAATAATTCTGTGGAATTTACTTTCAAAATTGTTATTCATAAGAATTAGATAATACGTCATCTTTTTCAGGTTGAATTAAAATGAAAAACAAAAGTGGTACGTCAAAATAATGAAATTTGTTAGGTTTTAATTAGATTATTGTAAAGTTTCTAAAGATTGGAATCTATTAAGTCATTTACAAAATTGTTCATTTTAATCTGTATACTTTCTCACATTAAATGTGTGTCGTTATTCGTTTCAATATTCAAAATGTTGGTATTGTTGAAGTTAAATGAATGGTTAGTGTCTTCTTCATGTTTACTAAGTGCAGTGAATGAATTTTCGATACATTTGGCTGCTGCGGTTCTCGTCTCGACTTTTCTTCTTCATCGGCTTCTTTATTAGCCTGTTATAAAGGTATATGGCCATCACTACCTTGTTCTATTATTAGGTTCTACATCGAATATCATTCGATTTCCTGGATTTCAGTTATTTAGGATTCATTAAAAATAACTCCTTCATCGTTATATCCCAATTTTTGCAATTTATTGAAAATATACAATGATTCCAAAATATAAATTATATTCACTGATTTTCTAATGTTACGCTGATGATGGTATAACTCAAATTTAAACTTTTTGCAGAAAAAATAACGTTCTGTAGCATTACTAATTGAAAAAAACAACATCAAGGGGGAAAGAATATGGCTCCATTCATCTCGGAAGTGATGATGAGACAAACATGGATAACACCTGTTGGAAAATAAAACTGGACAACACCCAAACGTGCTGTCGTATGCCACATAGACTGATAATCTGATCGACAAATATGGTATTACAGGATCTTCGGAAAGAAAAAGTTTAATGTGCCATCTGTATTGCTTAATGAGTACTATTGAAAATTTCATAGATATATGCAATTTTATAAATATATAAAATTTTATAACGAACGTCTTCCGTAATAGTATCCTAATTCGAAAAATGGAATTGTTTAAGGACCACAAATCACGAAAATGAAGAAAGCATAAACATGCCATGTGGTATTCATAGATTATGGATCTATAGTTGGCGAAAAGTTTGGAATAAAACGTTACTGCTGTTGTCGAAATATCCGGGAAGGTTTCAAAAATGACAAGAAAGGATTCTTCGTTGTCAAGGACGTTCGAAGTATATGTTCTTGTTGAAATAGGCAATTTATTTTCGAGTTTGGTGTTGACTTTTACATTTTTACTAGAACCATAGTAACACAAAAACAAGTTGACAATGTCGGTTTCTCTTCAACGCTATACAATTCCCTAAATACTGTCCACTAAAAAACGGTAAAATTTCATCCATAAAACAGGCGAAATAACTGTCAGAATTCAAATGCCATAGAGGCATCATGCCCGCGATCTTACGAATTCGAATCCACTATTCAAAGAAATCAGTTTATATTGTGCAATGATACCCGTAGCACTACCTGGTTGAAATCTCATGTTCACTTGGTCCTCACCATCCAACATGTTAATAATCATTATCTCGAAATTATACTGGGAACCTCACTTATAAGAGCCAGCGGTTCAGCCGGACCATGATTCACACCCAACAGTTACTTCTTAAAGCACTGTTGATTCAAATTTGACAACGAAACCGGAAAAGGCCCTCATCGCTGAAGGTAATCACTTGCTCACTTGCACAAATGCAGGGTCCGCCACAAACTGCTCCAGAGCTCTAACAGCGAGTATATGCTGTTTATGATCTCTAGGATAGTGTATTAGATGGGCATTGGATTAGATCTTTGTTTTATTAGAATATGATTGTATGTCCTTGCATGCTACACTGCAGAGAATGCCATTTGATATGGTTTGGAAAGATAAAACATTAACCTCCGCCGAAGTGAAAATGTCAAACAATTTGTATTTGTGTACAGTTTGACATATACTGTCATGATCATTTATCTAAAATGTACTACCATGATCATTCACTTGGATTTCGTGAAAAGCATGCTTGTATACCTATCCGTTGTATATCTCTTTTTATTGCCTTCCCTAGAGAAATGTTTCACATGTATTTTCTTTGAAGGTAGATATCCATATTCTCACATAATGTCGGTGAGGATACCTTTGAAATTGAGAATCCACCGACTAAAGACTCCGAACGATGGGCTCAAATAGAATGAGCGTTCAAAGACTAAACAGGTTTATCTACAACGAGAAATGAACCTTTAACAACTGTAGGGCATAATATAATAAGGAGGGTTATTTTGGAAAGCCTGAACATTGTATATTGACTTTCGCGTATTTATGATTCTCATCTTTTAAAAGTCTGAGGAATATGTTGCAGTAATAGCCCTCGAGATATAACGTATTCGAGAATAGTAATTTATTTTCTCATAATATATTAGTCCGCATCCCGAGGACGCTTCGTCCTTTGTCTCATAAGCTCAACTACATCATCGTAGAGCTTTTGCATCGCTATATTCAAGATCAACCACAACGTCATCATATCAAGCCTTACATGGGGTGTATACGAAAAATAAATTGAGTACAGCAATATAAGATAAGGAGATATAGCTTTTTGGAAATATGTATATTCATCACCGTGAAAAATGTTGTATACTTATCCAGTTTAGGAGCATAATAATTATAACTAGTTTTCCCGTGAAGCCCGTATTCCTTGTAAACCAGTTTTCTTTGCATAATTTCCACAATTCAGTAAAAGTACATTAAGCTATACAGAATGAGATCTCCTGAATCCTGAAGATTACTCAGATAATTAATCATAGGATTATCATTGAACCCCTGGATGTCTAGTTCAGTGTGTTAGCCAATTAAACCACTTTGATCCCGTCAGAATTTTATATTTTTGTATTTAATAAATAAAATGTAATATATAACGGAGGCATCAAATCACCCATTCATTTTGCATGGATGATTTGTAACTGTATGACTCTGGGGAGAAAAACCTCCATCAAGCTCTCAATATGGTTCAGGAATATACACGAGCCGTAGGCATGGACTTGAGATTGGACCAATGCGCAGTGTTACATTTGAGGAGAGGACGATCTCCGGAAGTGCATGAGAATATGCAGCTAGCCGACGGAAGCATCTTCGAATACCTTGACGCTGGAGATATCTATCGATACCTGTGAATTGAACAGCGTCCAAATTATGACGCTTCCCTGGTAAAGGTAGCTCTTCGCGGCAAATACAGAAACCTTGTTCGGAAGATTTGGTCTTCCGAACTTTCGAGTGGGCAAAAACGTGTCTGCAACAAATACGCTTGCCGTTATAGTGCTGCTCCACTCTTTTGGAGTGGTGAAATGAACGGTCGATGAGCTGCATAGACTCGACAAAGACACCCATAAAATTATGCATATCCATCACAGTTTGCATCCTAGGTCGTCCGTTTCCGCATTCATCTCCCACGTTATCAGGGAGGTAGAGGATTCCTCAGTCTGAAGGGTCTGCATCGAAGTGTGGTTCTGAGTATGGCTTGTAAAGTTCTTAGGAGTTCGGACCCTCCTGTGCCTTGTTGAATGTCACGAATTGGCCGGAGGCATTTATCGTTAAGGCAGCACAAAAGGCTTCAAGAGAATTTGGTCTCAAATTTCAGATCAGTAGAGAAGGCCGACTAGAAGGCAACCTCGAGTTCCTACCTCCTCACCTGAAAGCCCAGATAAATGCCGCGGAGCAAGATCTTATGCTCAGGCGGCATGTTGACAAACCGATACACCATGTTTTCTATCGAAACATCGAAACACTCGGCTTGTCAACTAGGCCGACCTTCGGCTACCTCAGGTCAGCCGGGCCTAGATCCGAGACTGAGGGATCTACCGCAGCTTGCCAAGATGACGTAATTAACACCTTGATCTGTCGCCGCAACGTGATGGGTGTATGGGTCCCTGATGTCAGCTGCAGGGCCTGTCAAAAGGCGCCTGAGACGCTTTGCCAACTTCTGTCGGCATATTCGGCAAAAGCGGCCTCGGCGTATACCCATCGCCATAATGAGGCCCTACGGATTGTATAACCATCTAAGGCGCTCGTACAGAATAGACCAAGAGCCGGTGCTGCCTCACATGCCAGGAGATATTGAGTCCATTGTCGGAAACGAGAAATGCCAGATCCATTGGAATTACCCGTTTCCGACCGTCAGGTCTATACAAGAAAATAGGCCTGACTTTGTCCTCCTCGATGAACAAAACAAGTCTTGAAGATGGAGGAGAAATGGACAAAGTATCAAGATCTGTTCGAGCTCCCCACGCTATACCCAGGCCACAAGGTAGTATCAATTGCTCTGATGATAGGTATTTTTGGCGGCATTCAGTCTTCTCTACCCTTCGAACTTGAATATCATTCCAGCCTGTGAGAACTCGGTGCAGATCTCGATAGACTGGAAGCAGAAGTCATCGATTCTGAGTTTAGTGAGCCTACTTAGGGTACACGGGTCGAGATGCTGGAGCTACTTAACGACCGATGAGGAGGAGTAGCTTCGGAAAACTGGTAGGTAGTCCTGGCGGGATTGCTGCGATGTCGTCGTAAAGTTTCGAAAGATTGGAATCTATTTTGTCATTAACACAATTGTTCTTTTTAATTTGAATACATTCTAATATCAAACGTTCGTTGCCATTCTTTCCAATATTCGAAATTTTTGTATTGTTGTAGTCGAATGTATGGTTAGTGTCTTTTACGTGTTCATTAAGCGCAGTTGATGAATTTTCGGTATATTTGTGCCCATTCAATCTTTTTTCGAAGTATTGTGAAGAGTGGCCAATGTATACCTTTTCGCAATCTTTGCAAGGGATGGGATAAACAGTATGGGTTATTTTTTTGAAAGGTACGCTGCTTTTAAGTTTAGTAAAGAGACTTTTCTGTATATATCTGCGAACCAAAATACTAAGAAAGGATACATATATTCCAAATGGTTCAAGAATACAAATGAAAGAATATGTGTATATATATGTGTATATATATATATATATATATATATATATATATATATATATATATATATATTCATATATATATATATATATATATATATATATATATATATATATATATATATATATATATATTCTGGACTAGAAATCCAGAAATGTGGGTTCGAATCCCGCCTATGGTTCAATCTTTTACGTTTATTCATCTTCATAATCCTATGTTAAATTATCTAAGTTATCTTCATAATTCAGAAAATTTAATTCTATATCTCTTAAGTTATATATATATATATATATATGTATATATATATACATATATATATATATATATATATATACATATATACATTGAATTCTCCGCTCCGGCAGAGAAGAACATAGTTTTGAAAGAGGAGGAAAAATGGACAAAATATCAAGATCTCCTGTTCGAGCTCCGCACGCTATACCCAGGCCACAAGGTCGTATTAGTGGTTCTGATCATCGGTGTTTTGGGCGGAATTCGGACTTCGCTGCGTTCAAACTTGAAGTTCATTCCGGCCTGTAGGAACTCGGCGCAGATCTTGATAGACCGGATGCAAAAGGCAGTCATTCTGGGTTCAATTAGAATACTTAGGGCACACGATTTAGGAACCTGAAGCTACTTACCGACCGGTGGGGAGGAGTAGCTTCGGTTAACCGCCTTTTAGGTTTTTTCTGGCGCGACTGCTGCGATGTCGTCGGAGCTCGCAGCAGCCCCGATCAGGTTTGAATGTAAGAAAAATTTATATATATATATATATATATATATATATATATATATATATATATATATATATATATATATATGTGTATATGTTCTGCTTCAGGTTTCCGCGGGCGTTATATGCTGTGTTGGGTTGCCGGGATATACTCCGCGTTGTCGTAGATTGGTTTCGATAGAAACCATTGATATGACGACGTTTCGGCACAATCTCATGTGCCATCTCTCGGTCTTCTCTTCAGGGCTGCTGCTCTGCTTCGAGTCAACTTGAAACTGATCTCCGTTGATCCTGTTCGTGTTTTATGTATCCTTGTTACATCTGGATGATTTTGCCGATTTGATGCGTCTGATTGAGTTTGTTGGTCTGTTGCGTTCGAGCGATTTTGTCGGTTCGTTGCGTTCGAGCGAGTTTGTCGGTCTGTTGAATTAGTCTGGTTGACTCCTGTGTGGCTGAAGGGCTGGTTTCCAAGCAGTTGGTGGTCTCTGTGTATCATCTCTTGTATTAAGATTTGAAGGTCGCTCCTCGATAGCTTCTCTCATGGTGCGTTTTCTTTTGTGCTCCAGGCTGGCCAGGACTCGGGTGTTGTCAAAATCGATTTCATGTTGAAGTTTTTCTCAAATGTTCGGCAAGTGATGATGTTATTTGTTGCTTTGCAACTGCATGGCGGTGTTCTTCACGTCGAATGTTGATTCTTCTGTTAGTTTGTCCTATGTAGCTTCGTCCGCAATCTTTGCATGGTATTTCGTAGACCCCTTGTGTTTCCAGATTTATTTTGGATTTAGCGTTTGGCAGTATTTGACCAATCTTTCTTGTCGTGTTGAAACTTGTCTTAACGTTGTGTTTCTTGAGGATTCTGCCAATCTTCCCTGTAGTACCTTTGACGTATGGGAGATGGGCCTTGGCGACAGGTTTTTCTTTCTCTTCTTCTGTGGTTCGATCTATCTGGCGTCGTGGCCTTAGTGCTCGTCTGATATTGACTTATGAAAACACATTTTGTTGTAGCGTAGTTTGTATTGTCTGCATTTATTGTTTTTTATGGGCATTGTCGGTTAGTCGGTCTGATCTGGTTATGAGTGTTTTCATTACGGCTTGAAGTTGTGATGGATGGTGATGTGACTTGGCGTTCAGGTAACGATTCGTGTGTATTGGTTTCCTGTATATGGTGTGTCCTATTCTGCCGTTTCTCTTGCTCACAAGAACATCTAGGAAGGGTAGTTGGTTGTCCTTTTCGATCTCCATTGTGAAGTTGATTTTTTCGTGAATTTTTTTTATGTGGCTCAGAAATTTTGTCAGTGCGACCTCTCCGTGGGTCCAGATTACAAACGTATCGTCTACGTATCGTAGCCATAGTTTTGGTTTTTGGCTGGCTGTTTGGATGGCTCGTTCTTCAAAGTCTGTCATAAACGGGTTGGCTAATACTGTGGATAAGGATGATCTCATCGGTGCGCCTCCAATTTGTTTGTATCTCTGGTCCTTGTAGATGAAGTACGTATTTTTGAGGCAGTGTTTGATTAGTTCGATGATGTCCTTCCTTATCGGGTATTTCTTCTGGATAATTTTGACGGCCTCATCGATGGGGATATTAGTGAAGAGTGATACGATGTGGAAGCTCACGAGCATGTGGCCAGGTTCCAGCTGTTTTATGCGTTCGATGAAGTGGCATGCGTTCCTCACGTAAGATTCGGCTTCTTCGGCATAGGGTTGTAGCTTCTTTGCTAGGAATTTTGCGAGCTCTTGCAAAGGTGAACCTATCGAACTGACGATAGGCAAGCCAAATCGACAGAGAAGAACAACAGAGATTGATACCAAGAGAAAAATCGTTGAAGTGCCCGAAACTGTACGGCCTTCCCAAGATCCATAAAGAAAGAGCTCCACTAAGGCTCGTAATTATATTGAAAATAAAATAAAAATTCTTTTTGACGTTTCGATAATGTTTATTCATCTTTATCAAAATTATGAATTAGTGTTCCCATGTAATTTAGAAAAGAATAGATGATTTCGTTTCAAGATGTTTGTGTTTTAAGATCCAATTAAAACTGCAGAAAACATTGGATCTGTTGTGTGAGAAAGAGTAATGTATGGCTAATTACAATTTGAAATGGATTGAATTTAATTGAATAGAAGACATTTTAAGATTGTACAATTCTAAATATCCATAATTATTGTATGAGTTAGTTATTCCATTATAAACACTTTTCACATCTATCATAAACAATTAATCAAGTTTAAGATAATTCTATGGAATTTAACCTCAAAATTGTTACTCACAGTCATAGTTAAATAACACGGTTGGATTTTAAATTGATAAATGGAAAGTGGCACTTCAAAGTAATAAAATTTTGTTAATGTTGAATAAGATTGTTGTGAAGTTTCGAAAGATTAGAATCTATTTTGTCATTCACACAATTGTTATTTTTAATTCGAATACATTGTAATAAGGGTTATGTACAGGTTATTTCCAACATTTAAAAACAAAATCATATTCAGAAAATTAAAGTTTGATGTAAGATTAAAATATCTAAAGCAAAGTAATAAGAACTCATTGGGGTTAGCCACATGTTTTCTGGTTCTCACCAATAACACATTTTATCGTGGGAAATATTAAAACAATTTCTTAAATAAACATAATAATTAGTTTCACACTCTTTTCAACGTGGGTGTTATGCTACCATAGCCGAGAAGGTCAAAGGGGCTTGCAGTAAATTTAAAAGTTTATTTTAAAGCTATAAATCTAAAACATTGATAACCGAGATAGGACGAGAAACTAATGGTTTGCTATATGATAAACCTTTTGTGATCCTTCTGGAGATCATCGAAATTGTACTTAAATATAGTCTTGATTAGTCGAAATAATATGTATATTCAAAACAGCTAACAATATTTAGAAAAGGACAGGAAAGTTTGGAAATTCCCACCCTAAAAAAACATTCTGAATGAGAGATCTTAAGAAAGAGGAAAAGAACTATAAGTTATCTTACTGCTTATTGGTTTAACCATTCTTCCAAATCTACTAGCAATATTATTGGTACAAAATTAAAATCAGGATCACTATGAGTGAAATCATTGGTTAAACAGTTCGGGGATCCTTCCCTAATTGCAGAAGAAGGACGCATTATAAATATCAACAAAATGCGGAAAAACCTTCAGTTATATTTTCTAACTCTAATTAGAGTTTTGAGATATCACGTGGCACTTTGTCATTTTCAATTAAATTAATTCTAATAGATTATTCAGAGTGTTTTCTTGGTAAGAGGGTATTTTCGCTAAAAATCAGAGTTCAGATTTATTCAAGTTCGAGTTAAAAATATATTTTAATCAGTTCGTATCTTTTGAATTCCCCAACTTCATCCTGGTTGGGAAATCATTTTTTTAATAATTTTAGTTTCATTTTTCTTTAGTTTGGTAGATTTAGATTATCTAGGGGATTTTATTTAACTTTAGGTTCGTTATTAGATTATTTTATTAGTAATTTTATAATATTAACAATAAAGTTAATCATAGTATTCTAATTACCATTTATATTCTTTCTTCATTATTAACATTAACTTTTGATTTTTGTTCATTAAATAGTTTATTGTTGTTGATCTCGAGTTTCTCTGATTAAAACTAGCGTTCATCCCTTCACTTACCTTCCAGTGTTTTAATCCATAATTGTCGAGTGAAATTAAAGGGTGAGTGTCAATGATATTTTTCACGTTTGTTCTGGCTAATTAATGATTGAATAAAACTCCAACGTGTCATGGTTCTCTAAATTAAATGGCCACAGAGCAGATAAATAAATGTTGATGAATAGGAATAATGTAAATTCCTTAAGTGAAGTTTTATAGAGTTTAATCAAGAGAGTACCATGTTACAACATTCTAATATCAAACGTTTGTTGCCGTTCGTTTCAATATTTAAAATTTTTGTATTGTTGTAGTCGAATGTATGGTTAGTGTCTTTTACATGTTCATTAAGCGCAGTTGATGAATTTTTGAATAGTTGTTTATGATAGATGTGAATGTGTTTATCATAGAATAACTAATTCATACAATAATCATAGATATTTAGAATTGTACAATCTTAAAATGTCTCATATTTAAGCCATACATTACTTTTTCACACACAACCGATCCAATGATTTCTGCAGTTTTAATAGGATCTTAAAACTCAAGGAGGCTGCAGACGCATTTCATTAAACGAAATCATCTACTCTTTTCTAAATTACATGGAAACACTAATTCACAATTTTGATAAAGATAAATAAACATTACCGAAACGCCAAAAAGAATTTATTTAGTTTATATATATATATATATATATATATATATATATATATATATATATATATTCGTAAAGCTTTGTTTGAAGCCTTTCTTGATATAGTAAAGGTCAGTTCAAAGCCTTGGTGGTCAGTTTGAAGCCGGCTCCAAAGGGAGTATGAGAATACTTATGTTCATTGGGCAATATGAAGCCCTCTTTTGAGCCATTTGCCCTATATAGGATTGTCTATATAGTCGTTCAAAAATTAGTTACTTTTCTAAAAATAAAAGGTACATTTGACGCCCCATGTCTTAAAATGTCGGTATACAATCAGCTTATTTACAAAATCTTCTTCTCCTTATTTCAGTTCCCTATTTGGAATTATTCTATATTTGTATACAGGGTGAGCGAAATCTGGATCTTCTCGATAAATTCGATTGGAATATATTATATGTTATTTTGATACCTCTACCCTATATCGTAACACACTATTTACTGAGAAATTCGTCATTGTAAAAGCCAAAATGGTAATTCTGAAATTGGGGTTAGCCTTGAGAAATAAATAATTCCTTTTGTTATCTCTCAGAAATATTAATTTGATCGATATGATTTATTTGTTAGAAGCAAGTAACAAAAACACTGTTTGTTAGCAATTAGAGTTTATCACAAAATACTAAATATACTTTTTCTACATTCATAAGTAATTTTAGTTTGTAGCTCTCTGCAGTCCCTACAAATTTTGTATTTAATATCTTTATGTAACTCGTATAATAACTGAGATATTGTACTTGAACGCATTGTTGGACCACCCGGTAGGTATATGAAATATTTGAAACCAATCGTTCAATAAAATGCTCTAAAAAGGAAAATACAAAATAAAATGGAATAAAAAAAATTCTCACAATTTTGCTCTCCGTTTAAATCAATTCTACCTACTGAGCATTGAAAGCTTTTCGTTAGAACTTCGAGGCATTTGTACCCATCCTCGGACTTAAAATGTCAAGGTTTTAATTATTCCAGACAGTAGACGCACACGAGAGAATATCTATATGGTTCCCGGTTGATTGGGGAAACGGGAACTAGTTCTAGTAACGCACGAAAATAATATGTATGTTGGTATACTCAGCGGCCATTCGATTAGCAAAGTCATCTGTCACCCCATTTGAAAACGTTATATTCACGTCGTTTCGTTATGGAAATGAAAACGTAAATTACACAAAAATTGTTGAAAACCACTATTTATTGAAATCGTTAAACGTTTGTGAAGAACACAGAAGAAAATCGTTCGCCATTAGCGACACGTATCGTATAGTGGGTTCTAATATTTAATCTACAAAATGAGACCAACAATAATCATAATGTTTACGAAAAGTATGCAAATACGTTCCATTTTTTTCAGCTCTGGATGAAAATGTCCGGATATTCTTAGCAAGAAAACACTCATGTTTCAGAAACTAAAAAACCTCAAAATGTAAGATTCTATCCAGTTTATTTACATAATAATATACACAATGACAGTTGATAATAATTAACAGAGTTAAGTTAAATTCGAATAAATGCATAATATTATAATCATTAATGTAATAATGCTTATCAATATGTGTATGTACAAAACAAAGCAAGCATATTACTGCTTTCGATATAAAATAGTCGAATATAAATATTGGTTATGAATCAATCACTGCTATTTTCTTCCTAATATAATTTTTATTCATATTATAATAATTTAAATACAAGTTAATGTTCGACGGGAAAAACCCTTAAGGTTCAGATATGTTATAGTAAGTCTTGTGCTATTCTGCGTTTTCATTCCCATAACAAATTGAACAAAACGGCGTAAACATAACGTTGTCAAATTGGGTGCAGATAACTTTGGTAACCGGAACTACACCTAGTGTTTTATTAATATTAGCTCAATTCAAAATGATTTTCTACTGCGCAATACCTACCTAATGAACACGACCAACAATGCTGCAGAAGTAAAATAATCATTAATCTTTCTGATTTTTGTGATACATGTCTCTTTAACATAGAGGTCGAAAGAATATAGTATATATAAACGTATCACTATTGATTGATTGAATATAAGAGAGTGCCTACCTCCACGTTCGACATGGATATTACTATTACTATCTCCACGTCCGACGGGGATATAAATATTACTACCTCCTCGTTCGACACACACACTTTGATAACACATGCGTACAAGATTTATTTACAGCTTGTACAAGGACAAGGAACAACAATCAATTACAATGAAATTTGAAAAACTAACTCTTCAAAACTAACCTGTGATGACGTGGCGGTAGACACTCCATCATTATAATGTTATTAAACATTAAATCATAAGTAAGTGAAGACTGCTAACCTATACCATTGATTAATATACACTAAATAATTAATATCATCGAATAGTCGGAATAACTTGAAGTATTTATTTTAGGTCAATTACAATGTAAAAACATTCGTTGATTATAAAACTTTGAGTAATTTTTTTCAGATCTGCGTGCTTTATTGCTTAAAGTTAAGCAATGATTTATTGCAACATTTGTTGCTAATATTGAGGAGCGGCGTGTCGTAAATAAAGAAATCCTGAATCAAATTAAACATAGGTATTCATAAAACGCGTATTTTAAGAACAATTTCGACCTAATTAATAATTAATTTGTTATTTACATATTAATGTTGTAAATATTCACCATGATGGATATTATATTCTGAAAATCAGGAGCTGTTATGCTGTTCTCTACAAATGTTAAGATATCTAATCTATTTAATCTGAAAAAGCATTTTGTATTTTGAAAAGTGAGAAGTGTCTATCTTGAACAAAGCATTATTATGTCAAGGTACATGTATTATGTATGAGGAACACTGTTTGATGATTTTGTTATTGAAGTATTATCGTATCATGGTATACATGACCAAATTAAACTGCGCTATGCATTTTTATCTCCTAGGTTGAAAAAGTCAAAAATATATTAATAAAGAAGCAAACGAAATAGTGTTTCGTTTTCCTTGCAAGTGTTTCAAATTAAACTAAATAAAAAGAAAATAAAATGAATTTTATTTGTCATCAGGAATTTCGAAAAGTTACAATTACAGTTACATACAGATAAACTAATGGAAAAGCATTCAACTGAGAAACACTAGCTGCTTTTAAATGTAAATTTGAGTTTACTTCTACGTACTGTTAAAAAGATAATTTGCAAAGAGACAGTAGAGAAATGCTGTTTGCTGTATCTTTTCATGAAATAATTGTCCTTTAAATGAAATACTTTCAATTTTCCGTTACAGTCGTTGACGATGTCAGAGGTAATTTTTGGATCTACAACAACTATCAGTAGCCAACTGCTTCACAAGCGCAAGATTTTTTTAGTATTATATGGCCATTTACGAGGTGATGTTGTTATTGTTGTTCAAACAGCTCCAGTGATAGTTCCTTGTTTTCGTTTTTCCAGTTTTCTAATTATTGTTTTATTTTCAAGTTTCGCAATAAGTTACATTGCCTCCCGCATTGATATTCATTTAATCGAGGCTTTCCGTAACTGCATTTGAATTCTCCGCATTTCGACTTCTACCTGGGAAATGAATGTTCCTTACTGAATGTTTTGATATTAAAGATCATTCGAAAATGCAGATATATACCCAAAAACTATTATAATCCTGGATACTGTAAAGGCAAGTTGACATTTACATTACATCACCATTTACTCAACATTACAGATTCAGAGATTACAATGCATGTTTGGGACACTCAATATTTCTTAAATTGAATGCACAAATCTACCTACCTCCTTTTTATCTCAACAGTTTCTGAAATTCACGTTCTAAGTAAGTTCTTTTTACGACATAGTTTTGTCAGAGATGTAACTATTCTTTATTCGGGTACTCGTTACTCTCTCTATGAGGATTGAAGTAATGAATACTAGGTTGAAAAATATATTCGGCACTTCAGTTACTTGTAAATCGATACTTGCCATACCGAACTACCGACCGTGTACCTGATATTATACCATGTCGGAGACAGGGTGTATTCGTTTCGTACTTTACTACTTTCCTACTGTCAATAACAATAAATGTCATTGTTCAAATTCTTAACAGATGCTCAGATTGTAAAATGGTTTTGTCTAATGTTACATTAGATACGTATAAATCCATGAAAAAATACAGGAAACATGTTAATACTTTAGCTGGAATAAAGAAATTTACAGAATATATTATGATATACTAATTTTACAGTTGTCTTTGCACATCTACTCAAATTTTAGATAACCACATATTCAGAGATGTGATATTTGATTGGAATACAGAATTTATAGATAACGAGCATAAAATTAAAGAATTTTTAGTATGCTGTACTATACACATTAGACAGTAAATTTGAGATTTCCAGGAGAATATAATTTTGAATACCAACTTATTTTAATTTAATTGAAAACTTTAATTTGAATTTATACTAATTACGAATATAGAGCTTGGATATTCCAACATCTGCTAGACCGAATATTTCACATTCCATTAAACTGAAAGGTGTAAAAATTATTTATAATTTCAGAGGGATCGACAATTTCTTAGATCTTATTGAAAAATATTTTATAATATTCTTAAATTTTCAGAATTCCCGTTATCAAGTTTCCGATTAGTTCATTGTACTACCATACCAATATTAGGATTATTATGAGTGTTAGTAAATCCTATCTGGTTATTGGGTGTTGGAATATAATATATATATATATAATACCTCAACTACAAATACATACTTATCGCTAGGTAACAATAACGATTACTGCGGTCAGTTATTCATCAACGTAGATGATTATTACAATAGGATTATATGTTGTGTTTTCACATTCTATTAATGAGGAATTGCTATTAATAGCGGTGTATATTTAAGTTAATCAGAACATTAATTCGTGGAATAAATACAATACATACAAATAATAGAGGATAAATTACATCTGTCTGATCATTAAGAAGTAAAGTATTGTTTTTGCATTTCTAAGTTTATAAAGATTCGAAAAAAGACATGCTGGAATATTTGAGAATTTACAAACATAAAAACCATACCCTTATTCGTAATGAACAAACACACCTAATCTATTCACCATTATTTAAAGCTATGTAGTCTATTTATTTCCTGAATTATTGTTCTGATTAGCTTCTATCATCCGCTGTTAATACTAATTCGCCATTATTAGAATGTGAAAACCCACCATATAATCCTCTTCTGATAATCCTCTATGTTCATGAATGACTGACCAGTGTAATCCTACCTACAGATAAGTATATTGGTGGCGTTAGATATGTATTTTAATAATTGTATTCAAATACCGTCTGAAGATGGCGTAAGTGCATGTAATTATTTGAAATAGAAACATAAAGTACCTACACTTATTACTGTCTCTACATGCTCAAACAGTACTTAGGAAAATAATCTGATATATTAAAAGGGATACAAAACAATCCTCCGACAAATACTTCATATACACCTGGGTAACGAGACATTGAGGGTTATTGCTAAGGCGAATTTCTATTTCTCAAAGTCTAAGATATTACAAAGTATTCTTCAATTTATTGAATGCTCTTTTATTATACATTACACTACTTGAATTTCAATTATTATAATTTCAATAATACGTACTTGTCTATATTTTCACGAAAACCTTATAATTTTCCCAATTCCCCATCTTCCAAACCGCCAATAATAATACTGTCGCGTCTAAATGTTTGTTACAGAGAACAGATATTATAATTTTATGTTTGTTTTGATTATTCTGAGTTAAGTCAGCTTACAAACACTTTCCAAAATCAAAATACAAAAGGCGTAAACATTAAAAATTGCTGAATAAGCGCACATGAGAAATTATACTGAAATTTGATTTTTTAAATATTTCAATAACAAAAAACCTTTGTCATAACATAAACATTTTTCACATCCCCCACAAATGAATTATGGACATAACACATTTTCATCCGATTTCCTTTCCTGGGCCAAAGCAGGTTCATTATTCAAATCAAGTTGTAATGGGTACAAACGTTGTACAGGCTTCATCACAACTTTTCTTTCCATTTTAACTTCCATAACTCGAACTATCCATCCTTTCCCGGTATTAGCCCCATGATTCTTCAAATGGCCAAAATATCATTTTCTCCCACTCCAAGAAGAACCAGCTCTCTTACTCTGAATGGGCGACTAGGCTTATCATGAACTCAATTGACTAGCTGGGCCAAATATTCATTTCAAAAGCGTTGATGGAGTTCTTTCTTCAATGTACTAGGACAACTTATTTTATCTTCATCTGTATCGCATCTTTCAGGAAAATTCAATACTCCTGAATGTTTCATAAATAGTGAAGGAGTCAGTGGTTCCAAGTCACCTCCAACTTCGGAGACATACGTAAACGGTATTCCATTCATTACTTCCTCATGGTCAAAATTGTATCAAGTTCCCTTTGACTCAATGTTGAGCTGCCTATAGTCCTTTTTATGAGCTCTTCCATCACACGAATGAGCCGTTCATAAAAACCTCCCACCCACGGGGCTTCAGTCACATTGAAGTTCCATTGAATGAATAGGTTCCAATTGTTCCACTTTCTGGATGGCATTCCAGTTTAATGATCTGAACAAGTTGTCTGCTCCTTGGAAATTAGTTCCGTTTTCACTTAGGATAGCTCTCGGACGACCATCCATCCTAATGAATTTCCTTAGAGCATCAATGAAGGAACTTGTGCTCAGCAGAGGTAGGACTTCCAACTGAACAGCTCTAAAAACTGCACAAGTAGATATTACCACACACACTTTTTTCTTATTCCTTTGAATCAAGGCCAACGCTATAGTAGAATCGGACCAAAAAGTGACGAAAACGTTCTCCAATTTCAATGTTTTCCTGTTTGAGTCTAACAACCTAGCACTATTCAGGCAATCAAGTCTCACTGGAATTCCGGCTGGACACACTATTCCCGATGTATCGTATACTCTTAGAGCTACAGACAAAAGAACTCTCTTGATCACGACTGCTGGAACTAATATCCCCTCTGTGTTCACATGAGATTCATCATTCAGTCTGTTCCATATAATTCCTAGTACTGATACTGTGTGTATTTGGATCATTCATGCCGTCCACGTTTTACATCCATAGTCGAAGGTCCATTTTTGTTTCCAATAATAGCTTAGTCGACTTTTCTCTGAACTGCCGATACTGTTCCATGGTATCTACTGAGCAAACGCAATCATCTACATATAGGGTCTCCAACAGTTTGTTAGCAATTTTCTTGTCTGATGTTTGGACATTCTTCAAATGATGTTCCAACGCAGCTCAACTACAAGTTGATGCAAATATGACTCGAACATGATGATTCTCGATGATTTCTCTCTTTAGAATATCCATCCACCAAAGGAATCTCATACAAAACCCCGATCCACCTTTCTTACTCCAATCATCTGAAAAGCTTTCCTAATATCCGAGATATGCCAATACTTGGAGTAATGGATCAGGAATCATTTGTATAGAACAACTTCCTCTCTTCAAACAGTCATTCAATGAAGAATTCCTCCCAATTTTGGATGATCCATCAAAAACAGGCCGAACAGGGGCAGTGGCACTGCTCCGATTAACAACAGCTCGATGAGGGACATAATTGATTTTAATCTCATTTGTTAGGGGTACTTTCTCGATAAAGCCCTCAGCAATCCAGTCACCGAAAAGTTTTGAGTGAAACTCATATAAACTAATTTCTTCCAACTTCCTGGTAGCTGGCAGTAGTTTCTTGATAGCTACCTCTCTATTCCTGGGTAAATACCTCTCTATTCCTGGGTAAATTCTTTCCATGGAAGAGACACTACATACCTACCATCATCATTCCTACTGAGTCCTTGGATTAACTTCTGTTTATTTTCCCCTTCCGGCTCATTGGCAGTCTCAACATCCATCTCATCACGAATGGCAATCACATCAAGATCCCATGATTGAATAATGGAGAAATCTAGTAACGCCATCGATAGTACACTCATCAATAGAGTCTCTTTTCCTAATTCCTTCGTAACACCAGATCCTAACTTTTTTTTGTACTCTCAGTCCACATGGAAGCTGATACTGTTCCCCAGTGAGTAGTCTACCATATATGTCAGCCCATATTGACACTTCAATAGGCGGTGAAACACCCCCACATTTGCATGCTGAATTCCTTTCTTATCGGAATCGGATTGCAGATCTTCACTTTGTCCCGCACTGCAATTGAGCATGAATAACCACCATCATTACTCAGGAGACTGAATTGTACTTTGGATGGTGTATGACAACATCTTCTCCACCATAAAGTGAGTGTGTTACAGTCTCTTGACCTCTCGATTGTAATCCTAATTCTTCAGCGGTTGACTCTCTGATGTACGATCCTTGTGATGCGTTGTCTATAAATGCTCAAACTGTTTTCCTCTTATCCCCATTACATACAGTGACAAGTAATGTCTGCAATTTGACGGTACACGAGCATGTATGATTTGAGCATCCCGTCATAGTCTCTTTCACTGCCAATGAATTCGTTGTTTTCTCTCTGTGGAACCGTTACTGCATTCAAGGTTTGGACAGATGACTGGGTTATGCTTTGCCCTCAGATAAAGTACACTGGATACTGGCTTTACATTTCCACGCGTTGTGGTTTGAACGAGAACAAATAGAACAAACCTTCTCCTCTCTCAGGTAACTATTCTTTGTATTTACAGACCAGCTTCGAGTAGTCTTGCACTCAATCGCTCCATGATTCTTGTCGTAAAACAGATAGCCAGGAACATTACCACCGTGATAAGTAGCTAAAGTTGGAGTAGTTTGAGATACCGACTTCATGAGAGAATTATCGTTATTTACTTTTTTCTCCAAACCAATCCCACTATCAGCCGGATCCAATATCTGCTGAGTGAGTGTTTGCTGACCTGAAAATTCCATCAACAAATTTAATCGATTTCTGGGTGGCTCATTGTTTGCACCATCATACTTGATCAAAGGATCCCTCTGCCCTAATAACTGCATCTGTTTTGGAAGACCTGACTCAACTAATGGATACAGCCATGTCGCTGGATTAGCATTCTCCAATTCCGAATTCTTCAGAGCTCTCAAATAAGACTGCAGCTAAATCTAAAATCTGCCTTATGTAGACTTGAAGTAATAGGTCCTCATTGCCATAACGATTCTTGAAAACATCAACGGCTACATTGTTATTCTCTGAACTGGATGGCTAACTTGATATTATATCATACACATCAGTTCCTTCCTTGAGCCCAATAATCAAGCCAATCCTTGAGTTCTCTACTGAATTTCTTCATCTCCAGCTTTGGTAGTCTCATACCTTGTCCACTATCAGATACAACACCAATACTATGTGCTAGCTTTCAAAACTTCATCCGTCTTCATTCGGATTTCATCAATTCTCAACTGTAAGTTCTGAATCTGTTCAGATTCTTCATCTCGATGTGCCTCTGGAGTTAACTTTATCCTGTATCTTCATCAATACCCCTATGATCAAGATCATCCTATCTTTATCTACGGGTATTCTACTGCACAGACCTTCTAGCTTAGATACATACTTTTTGGCACCATTTCAAAAAGGCTTACGTTCTCATTTCCACACATACATCATGAGAATCAAATTTGAGTATCACGTCGGGGTGGAATCAAAAAACCTTTGACGTAACATTGACATTTTCCACAAATATGTTGCAGTAGTCTAGATTTACATCCGTGCCTCTACCTACAGTTTGATTCATGTTAGACGACATTTTGTAAGAGAGAGACTTGTATATTTAGAAAGGGTGCCCAAATAAGATGCGCGCGTTAATCAATGAGCTTGGCGAATCGCCGAATTTTGTTATTCTATGATTCACCATTATTCATATAAATTCATTAAGTTACTAAATTTATTTAGGCGCGCCTTTGATAAATCCTAACGAATTTGTTCTCAAAAAATAGTTTTGTTATTCAGAATGTTTCCTCATTAAACATCTGAAAAGAGATAGAAGGAAGGTATTGATGACTTTTATTGCTATTAAAGATTTTGTAATTCACAGGATGCCTGGTGTTCCATCTAAAAAAGGAACTAGCATTTTTAAAACTTCCAAAAAAATCAATGCAGTGAATTCTTTCTAGATAATTCCGATTCTCAATGTAATGCGGCTGTTATGGTTCCCAATTTCAAGATAAGAAATAGGGAATATGAAACAAAATTGATTTAAAATCATTTGAATATAAATTTCAATGAAACGGTGTTTATTTGTAATACTAATGAGCAGGCCATAAAGCCTGCATCGTGTAAACAATTGTTAATTAAAAAAAGAACGATTGAATTAATAACTCTGTAACCACAAGTATGTACTTAGCTGTTCCCTATTACTCCCGTCGTAGGTGATGTACATATTTTAAAGTCATTATAATACACAGTACCGTCTCCTCAACTCCTTTCTCTAAGGTTAGCTGATTTAGTTCATACATACACAGAGGCTTCATTTGTAATGCCTAGTGTATCATTGAGGACTTGAATTACACAATATTCATACACCCGGAAATCATATACTCAAATACCCGGAGTGGTCTCATAAGTAGCATTATTACTAAAAGTATATTTATACTTATACGGTCTCAAAAGACTCCTTCGCCTTATATATATATATATATATATATATATATATATATATATATATATATATATATATATATATATAAACAAGTTTAAAGTTTCTTTGCCTAATTGGCCACTATCGTGTATGTAACTTAAGAGATATAGAATTAAATTTTCTGAATTATGAAGATAACTTAGATAATTTAACATAGGATTATAAAGATGAATAAACGTAAAAGATTGAACCATAGGCGGGATTCGAACCCACATTTCTGGATTTCCAGTCCAGGGTGTTTACCAATTACACCACTTCGGTCCTATTAGATTTTTATATTTTTGTAAATATAAACCTCTGAAAGGATAGTAGATCATTGATGAACACAATGCGATTCGATGCCCTACCATAGATCAACTATTCACGCATATTCATCTAAAGTTCAGTCGTTTTTTGAAGTAAGGATTGTAGGTTAGTACTGCTATGGTTGGCAGTTACTTGACAGTTCTTATTCAAATGACAGCATCCCTGGTTCTTATATATTTCAATAGAACTGACTGAGAATTGTTCTGGTTAATTATAAACAAGTTTAAAGTTTCTTTGCCTAATTGGCCACTATCGTGTATGTAACTTAAGAGATATAGAATTAAATTTTCTGAATTATGAAGATAACTTAGATAATTTAACATAGGATTATAAAGATGAATAAACGTAAAAGATTGAACCATAGGCGGGATTCGAACCCACATTTCTGGATTTCCAGTCCAGGGTGTTTACCAATTACACCACTTCGGTCCTATTAGATTTTTATATTTTTGTAAATATAAACCTCTGAAAGGATAGTAGATCATTGATGAACACAATGCGATTCGATGCCCTACCATAGATCAACTATTCACGCATATTCATCTAAAGTTCAGTCGTTTTTTGAAGTAAGGATTGTAGGTTAGTACTGCTATGGTTGGCAGTTACTTGACAGTTCTTATTCAAATGACAGCATCCCTGGTTCTTATATATTTCAATAGAACTGACTGAGAATTGTTCTGGTTAATTATAAACAAGTTTAAAGTTTCTTTGCCTAATTGGCCACTATCGTGTATGTAACTTAAGAGATATAGAATTAAATTTTCTGAATTATGAAGATAACTTAGATAATTTAACATAGGATTATAAAGATGAATAAACGTAAAAGATTGAACCATAGGCGGGATTCGAACCCACATTTCTGGATTTCCAGTCCAGGGTGTTTACCAATTACACCACTTCGGTCCTATTAGATTTTTATATTTTTGTAAATATAAACCTCTGAAAGGATAGTAGATCATTGATGAACACAATGCGATTCGATGCCCTACCATAGATCAACTATTCACGCATATTCATCTAAAGTTCAGTCGTTTTTTGAAGTAAGGATTGTAGGTTAGTACTGCTATGGTTGGCAGTTACTTGACAGTTCTTATTCAAATGACAGCATCCCTGGTTCTTATATATTTCAATAGAACTGACTGAGAATTGTTCTGGTTAATTATAAACAAGTTTAAAGTTTCTTTGCCTAATTGGCCACTATCGTGTATGTAACTTAAGAGATATAGAATTAAATTTTCTGAATTATGAAGATAACTTAGATAATTTAACATAGGATTATAAAGATGAATAAACGTAAAAGATTGAACCATAGGCGGGATTCGAACCCACATTTCTGGATTTCCAGTCCAGGGTGTTTACCAATTACACCACTTCGGTCCTATTAGATTTTTATATTTTTGTAAATATAAACCTCTGAAAGGATAGTAGATCATTGATGAACACAATGCGATTCGATGCCCTACCATAGCAGTACTAACCTACAATCCTTACTTCAAAAAACGACTGAACTTTAGATGAATATGCGTGAATAGTTGATCTATGGTAGGGCATCGAATCGCATTGTGTTCATCAATGATCTACTATCCTTTCAGAGGTTTATATTTACAAAAATATAAAAATCTAATAGGACCGAAGTGGTGTAATTGGTAAACACCCTGGACTGGAAATCCAGAAATGTGGGTTCGAATCCCGCCTATGGTTCAATCTTTTACGTTTATTCATCTTTATAATCCTATGTTAAATTATCTAAGTTATCTTCATAATTCAGAAAATTTAATTCTATATCTCTTAAGTTACATACACGATAGTGGCCAATTAGGCAAAGAAACTTTAAACTTGTTTATAATTAACCAGAACAATTCTCAGTCAGTTCTATTGAAATATATAAGTTAGCAGTACTAACCTACAATCCTTACTTCAAAAAACGACTGAACTTTAGATGAATATGCGTGAATAGTTGATCTATGGTAGGGCATCGAATCGCATTGTGTTCATCAATGATCTACTATCCTTTCAGAGGTTTATATTTACAAAAATATAAAAATCTAATAGGACCGAAGTGGTGTAATTGGTAAACACCCTGGACTGGAAATCCAGAAATGTGGGTTCGAATCCCGCCTATGGTTCAATCTTTTACGTTTATTCATCTTTATAATCCTATGTTAAATTATCTAAGTTATCTTCATAATTCAGAAAATTTAATTCTATATCTCTTAAGTTATATATATATATATATATATATATATATATATATATATATATATATATATATATATATATATATATATATATATATATATATATATATATATATATATGTATATATATATATATGAAAACTAAATAAAAAAAACATATATATTCTTTCGATTTGACTACTTTTTATATCATTTCATATTGTGAATCCAACATTAACTCTCTTTTTTCTCTATATAATTTAGATGTAGTTACTTTCATAATTTGCTTGAACTCTTATTTTCTTTTAAATCAAAGCAATTAAACATATATTGCATTTGATTTGTAGTAAGATTTAATTTAATACACATGGTACACAATGAAATTTTTAACTTTTTAGATGAATATAAAAATATACCCAATCCTGCATATGATGAAATAACACAATGTAAATTTTTTCTTGATGTTTATAATCAACTTAACATAATTCAGTTTAATGTCAGAAGTATTCATAAAAACTTTGATAATCTAATAGCTTATCTTAGTACATCTCCAGTTGAATTTGACGTAATTGTTTTGTCTGAAACATTTAATATACACAATCTGAGTGATTTTAATATAGATAAATATTATACTTATTATAATGAAAGCAAATTAAATTCGCATGATGGATTTATTGTATATATTAAAAAGGAGCTGGAGCCTAAATATGAAATACTGCAATCTGGGACAAATACATATAAATTTCTATATACAACTTTTGTTAATAATAATATTTTGGCATTTTAGGTTAGTATAGATAATTTTCAGCAGATAAAGAATCTTCTTCAATAAATATACAAGGCGTACTTCAGAGTGTCAACATTGACATTTTCACTGGTCAACTTCAGAGGCTATAAATGAAGCTACGCACTTCATTTACAAAAAAAGATGATAGCCATTTTTCTTGATCTAGCTCGTGCTTTTGATACTGTATCACACCAAATTCTGCTTGACAAACTTGAAAACAGTGGAATCATAGGAATTGCTTTGAAATTACCAGAATCCTATTTAAGTAATAGGAAACAACAAGTTCGCATAGGATCCCACCTAAATAGGGAATGCGAAGTAGAATTTGGTGTACCACAAGGCACAGTATTAGGGCCTACATTATTTATACGTTAAATAAATGATATGATTAGTTGCTTAAAAATAGGTAAAATGGTGTGCTATGCTGACGACACTGTTTTGCCTATAGAAGGTATTAATTGGGACGAAACATATAAAAATGCTGAAAAAGAATTAAAATATCTAAAAAACTGGTTAGATCATAATTTACCAACCTTAAATTTGAACAAAACAAAATTTATAGCATTCAGTCTATAACAACAGTCATAAACCTGAAATGCAAACTTTAATACTGCACAATAATGAATGTAATCTAGAAACTAACTTATGTAAATGTGAAGATCATGTATCAAGAGTCACATCAATAAAATATTTGTAAATAATATTGTTATTTGTTAATTTTGAACGAATACATTTCTTTCTTCTTTCTTTCTTCTTACTTATATCCTTGAACCATTTGAGAATGTATGTTATGCCTTCTCGGTATTCTGGTTCTTGGATAGACTGGAAATAAAATAAAAATTCTCTTGACGTTTCGGTAATAGTTTATTATTTTTATCAAAATTGTTTTTGTTGATTAGTGTTTCCATGTAATTTGGAAAAGAATAGATGATTATAGTAGATGTACTATGAGAGTTCGGGACCAAAATCGACCTTTTTTGCCTGTAAATCTCCATAAGGAAATCTAAGGTTCATTTTGTAGAGAACGGTTCATACCAAGGTCATCCACAATCGCGCATGCGCAGTCGTAGAAGTACATGGTTCACCAATCGATGATCTATGGTTTGATAATCTATGGTCTATGGTTCATCAATCGATGGACAGGTAGGCTATGGTTTTGTAATCTATGATTCTCCCAACTATGGTCTGGCAAATCTATGTTTTTCCAAGCTGGAGTCTGTGAACTAGTCATCTGTGTACTCACATTCTACTGAAATGAATATTTTTTCTACACACCGGATTCGAATCCAAGAAACAAATTCCAAAGTTAGGTGGCTTAACCGCTCAGCTATGAAGGACTTGAAAACGAGTGATTTCAATGTAGTATATAACCTGAGTCACTTCTACTGAAATGAATGTTTTTTTCCTACACCAGATTCTAAGCCAAGAAACAAATTCCAAAGTTAGGTGGCTTAACCGCTCAGTTGTGAAGGCTTGAGAACAAGTGATTATAATGCAGTATATATAACTCTACTGTAATAAATTGTGTCCTACACCAGATTCGAAACCGGGAAATAAGTCCCAAAAATCGGCACCTTAACCTCTCAGCTATGAAGGACATGATAACAATCGAATTAAATGTAGTAGATATAGCTCCGGTGCACCCCAGATTTGTCACGTAAAAAGGTGGATCTAGCCTAATGTCACCTTGATTGATTATTGTTTCATCTTGATTATAGGTAAAGGTGAACCTAACCTCATTCATAATAATTTTAAATCGAAAGAATGCGATTTTTATTTACACAATTATTTTGAAAATGGTAATTTTCATTTTGTTGAGACTTGTTGTTATTTTCTCATCTCTACCGAGGTCACACACGCAGATCAGAACAAATATGAGATGTTAAAATTATTTTTGTATTAATAATGTGAGTATATGATAATCATATCACTTGTTGACCTTGTCTGAACTTTCTATAGATAGTGAGATTATTCTGAATCGAAAATAGTAAATAAAGCATGTCTGACTAATATTTTGAATGACATCATTTTTCATAATTTCTTATATCAAATGCTATATATTTTATCGAGTTTTAATTATTACATATTCTAATCAAATGTGTACACATGTTATGAATTCCTCGATTTCAATAGGTTATTTTTGTTTGGTGCAATCTACATCCATCAATTTGTTTATTTGTTTGATAATACCTATGTTTAGCAGCTGTTTTTGTTAGAATTTCATTATAAGCCTTTTTATCATTCAATGTATAATATTTTAGTTTTTTTTTAAAGTAATTCATATTAACCCCTAGTACCAGTATATATTTCGCCTTTCACTACTATATCTACACCATTTATTTTTAAACTTGAATTACCAATTGAAAATTTCTCCATCATAGGAATCGCTAGTTATGTGAAAATATTTTTTCCTTGAGAATTTCACCCATGTTTTAATATATCCAATTTATTTTTATCTCTTTACGTTTCTTGTATCCATATCAACAGAGAACATTCAGGAGATTCAGTATAATTCCTTTATAATTCCTTTACAATCTAGATTAAATCTTACAATACGCAAATTTCAAACGATTTCTTCAAGCGTAGCTTGAACAAGAAATATTCAACATGTACAAGGATTGAAGCTATACTCCGATAGTCAGCTACCTTGTAGCCTTCCACATAATTTTGCTCGTCATCAGATGGCACTCGTGGAGAAAGAACATGCGAACATCTATACTTCGCAGCTGCACCGGAGATGTAACTTGAATATCCTCCCATTTCGTCTTCATGTCTCGCGATCGGCAAGAGATGTGCATACATATTACACATTGCTTATTTTGGAAAACGAATCACCTCATGAAAGTAAAATACTGAAATTTATAGCTCTCTTTTGCATTTACAACGCCACTACACAGTGAAATATGAAAATATCTCGTGTTAGAATCGATGAGCTTTATTCCCCTAGTTGGATAGTGAACACATATAGTAGTTACGAACAAATGTTTCGCTTTTCACTTGAGCTTGAGTGGAACGACCAGACGATGAAGTCACTGAACAACTATTCCCAGCCCAGGTATAACTACAACTTTAGGAGTTTGAGTAACCAAGATATTCTAACCTCATCTGAAGGCAAGCGGATGTATCACTGATAATATATTCCCAACAGTAGCTTCGTAGATTCTTCGAATCACATCTGTTCCCTCAATGCCTATAGTATAGTGAATAACATTCTCAGTTGGATATTCGTTTTTCGGCAGGTGGTGTTGGAACATCTTGGTTCCCGAAACATTTTCTAAGGTGGTGTTATGTTATGCTATGTCTATTTCTCTTCATTCTATGTTTCCCTGTTCATTTATTCAGACAATATATATTTGATGTTAACTTTACAATGTGGATAATAACAATATTATCAACAAGAATATAAACAACTGATAATAACAAACTCAGAATCAAATAAATAAATTATAGAGGAGCTGTTTCAATAAACAAGAAGGAATTTAATATTTTACTACTGTAGTGGTCAGTAGAAACGATACCACAAATGGTGACCTCGAACGTTAAATATAGAACATTTCGGGCTTATACTACGCAAACGCAACTCATAGCAGCCCTCACTTGGCTGAAGACCGCATCCAACGGAGCAGCCAGACTCATCCAAAATATCAGCAATTCCCGTACTGAACGTGATTCCCCAATCAGCTATATGCATTCGACATGATTCCGCGGACCAAGACAGCGACAGCTGAAATTGCTCAGCCATCATAGTAGCTGGCGCAACCAACATCTCCCACAATAACCAGACATCAGAGATATATTTATATATACAGAAGCGAATACTTGATTATATTTTTTCAAATTCTATTTTTCTCCTGTAGTGGATGTTCAACATGAGTATGACAGGCGACTATCGATTCAAAATGACCTCCACTTTGGCCAACAACACCAGACGTTTGATTCGTTCAGACAGAGATTCAATTTTCCTCCAAGAAATTCACCGATGAACACAAAATAGCAGTATGTCATTATGTCACTTCCGTAGGCTACAATCATATTCGTCTTGGATATCTTACGATACGGAGCAGGAGGTTGAAAAACCATCTGCATTATTCAGAAGGATGGAAATTTCAACAGTGACTTCTTTAACAGTTAATAACGATTTATTCAAACGTTGTGGCTAAGAAAACTTTCATCTACCATGCGAGTTGCCTCAGCATCTTCTGATAAAACTGGCATTAGGGGATTGATTGCTATCGCTGACAAAATTGGGGATGTTTCTCAAGTATCCAATCCTAGCATCTCCACAATAGCTCTCACTTCGTCTACCTTTCCACAATTATTTCAGATTCAACGTTGACAGTTGATAAATTGAGAAATTAGGTCTCCTCAATCGAAAGTCAAACATTTTTAAATAAACCATGGAGTAGATCAACGTGTTGTCATAGACGAACCAATTCAAATCTAAATTCTCAAATCATACATATTGATGGTTCATTTCAAACTCGGGTATAAATCATAAATGAATATATATCAAACCTTGAAACCTTGTTCATATAATAATCCATCAATTAAATGTATTAGGCCCGCTTCAACAAAACGTTTGTTAATCTCAGATTCATGGTTGCCACATACATACGTTAAATCAGTGAACAGCAGGTCAAATTTTAAATCATCTGCATCTGACGTCCTCCAAATCTGAACTTATGATTTAAATCAATGAAATTGAATGTCTATTTATCATCGATTCTGTTGACAAATCAATCATCGGTAGAGATTTCTTGTTAAAATTTTATTCAACAATTAACATTGAAAACTCAACATTGATAGATTCAGTAACAAACTTATCAGTCAATTGTATTATTAGTTCGACTGAATCAACAACCTTCAAGAAAATTTCAACAGAAAACAAATATACTGATCCATTAGGAAAATTACTTTTTCACTGTCAATCTGAACTATGATCTTCGTGTCAAACATTGTGTAAGCCATCATATTTCTACTACAGGCGAACTACGTTTCTCCAATTCGAGCACGTGAGGACTTCCATTCCAGACCGATATCCTATTCCTTACATTCAAAATTTGAATTTATATAATTGAACGATTCCAATAGCACCGGGATATGTTTTTAGGACTGTAATTACTGTAACTTTTGGTCTTTTCACTTTCCAAAGAATGCATTTCGGACTCGGAGTGCTGGACAAAAATTCCACCGCATCAGGACTAGATTCCACATTCGGTTATATAGATGACATTTTGGGAAGCAGAAACGACAAAGAACATATGTTACATTTAACCGAATTATTTGACAGATCAGATTCTGTTGGCATTAATATCAAAGCATCAAAATGCATCTTTGGCGTAGATAAGCTGAATTTTCTAGTTCATCAGATATTCTAACATCGAATTATTCCTCCTGAAAGAGAGTCACAGACATCGATGATTTCCCACAACCTCAATCCCTTGAGCAACTACAACGTTTTGTTGGAATGATAAATTATTATTATCGTTTTATTCAAATTTTGGCCCTGTTATTACCTCATGGTTGAATAGAAAAATGTATCAAAATGAAATGTTCAACTCGAAACGGATCATATGGCGTTAACTGAGGCGATTTTCACCGGAAAGATTCACCGTCAAGCTAGACAACTAGTTTACTACAGATATTCGCCATATAACTGGTAGTTCGAATACTCTTTTCGAGATAGTTCGATAAGCCACACTTCAAAATACATTTCCATTGACAGACTCAAACCTGCTTATGTAGAAAACTCTATTTTGAACAGCAGCCGAAGAAAAAAGGTAACTTTATGTTCATAACGTTATCTTTCTTCCTGGAGGGGAATATTGTGGGATTCCACAACTCAATTCCCCTTCACTTTATGTTTAGCTATTCATTCATTTATACAATATAAATTTGATCAAATGTTACTTGTAGCTCAATAACATACATAACATCGACATATTCAACGAAATTTTGCACAACCAATAATAACAAACTCGGAATCAAATAAATGAATTACAAGAAGAACAAGGAATTTAATATTTTATTACTGTAGTTGTAAGTGAAAACGACAGTTCATTATATCCGTACCGTATGTGGTTGATCAGTGACTTCATAGTTCATCTCGTTCCACTAATGGGCTGATGATAAGATCAGAGCAGCTGTCCGGAACTAATAGACTTGTTGTCACTATTCAACCTGGAGAACCAACACATTGTCTAGGATACCACTATTCAATTGTTGAATTGTAGATGCATAATAGTGAAGATTTAATCCCGTTCTGTTATCTTGGAATGTACCAATATGTTTCAGATACATCGGTACCGGTGAAAGACTCTTGCAATCAATATCTACCAATAAAAGCATCTATTGTCAAAAAATGACCTGAAACTTACAACACTGTGCATTCCCATAATATTATATGATTGACATGGTGACATACATGTCCTACATGTCCTAATTACAACAGTATATTTTACTGATTACCCCTTTTAGAAGAATATCTCTCAAACGACAATGATCCTGTGAAGTTCAACTTAGTGTGATTTAATATCAATAATTAGTGCTTGAATCTACATAAAGAAAGATTCATTCGATACCTTCCGTCTAGCTTGGATGTTTCACCACATAAAGATGAAAATAGCAGACATCAGTTGACAAAGATATCTACCCAACTCCTAAATAAATGGAGAATTTGTACTGCTCCTTATAGTATGAAATCTGAGAGACCATCAGAAGCGCGAAAAAAATTGTTTCATTCCTTCTTATTCTACAGAAATGTTTTCACCCCTGTCTTCTGATGTCACATAGAGAGTGAGAGAAACTTTCTTGTAATTAAAAAATACGAACAAGTTCGTATTGTTCAAAACTGAGACATCAATCGCCTGGAGAATTCTCCTGAACGGAATGTTACTTGATCTTATATTTGAATTCAAATTTGTATTCTCAATAACTGAATCTTCTATTCAATAATAGAAAAGTCACTTGACAGGTGACTTCATTCTAGATTATCAGGAGATTTCTGACAACTGGAATAAACGAGCAAAAATTGACATATATTACGCTCATCAGTTTCTGTATCACCTCATCTAGATATTCCTTTTGAATCTATATTGAAACATTATCACCTGTAAGCTGGAAAAAAAGCAAGAACACATAGGTATTTCTGACAGGAGATTTATTCCTGTAATATTTCGTACAACTGTTCATTATAATTGTTGTCGACTACTTTGCATGAATTTTGAAATTGATAATAATTACTTTAACAAATTTTACTACAGTTTCAGAGTGTAGTCTCATAAATCAGGACATTGCGTTTCTTAAACTATGTGAACAGAAAGGCATATCAGATCCTGAATATCTATTAATGTACTCACAAGGAATTGTGACAGCATCAGGCGAGAAATGTAAATCTTGTTCATATAAATAATTGAACTTTCAATATTATGAACTTATTGTGAAAATAATAATGTAACCTACCTAGAGATAGTTAAAATTTTCTGTCTTCCAATTCGATACATTCGATTGAAATTAGGCAGTTGATATCATCTCAGCCGAAACCGTAGGGATTTCAAATATGATTTTGATTAGCTTCGTTTGTTCCGAAAAGTTGTTATGGTTGTAACGATGCGTTATTTATACGTAGTTGAATGTTCTGCCATTTCACAATTTTCCAATTAATTTGACGAATCGGAATGTTAGGAAAACAGTGAAAATTTCAAGACTCTGAGCTTGTTGAGAAACTATGACAAATTAGGTTGGAGTTCAGGTCAGTAAATTCACTTGATGTATTTTCTTCGAACTATCACGAACATTCGTCTTTTTGTAGGACGGTCACGATTCAGTGTAAACTTACCGTTCGGTTACCCAAGTTTTTCACTCGGCAATGTAGCAAGACAGTTTTGCCCACTAAGCCAGTGATGTTAGAATTTATAGAGGTATCAAAGTAGGGTCCTGTTCCCGGCGTTGGCCATTCTTGTAAGAAATCTCGAAATTTCTTAGAGCCACTGTCCTCAGCACCTGTAAGAGAGAAGAAGTTGTTAGGTGAAATTATGTTGCCAACATTAGCTTATAGAGAGTATATTCATCCAGATATGTTACTGTATTCAGTATAAAAGTCAGGTGGAAATTAGCCAAAACATATTGAAAATTAAATTTCTAGTTGCTACCAATAATAGATTACCAAAACAAAGCGAGACTTCACCTATTCGGAAGCTACGTTCATCAGAAGGTAACTGCAACTGAATATGATTAAGATGGAACAGGGCCTCATAATGCTAACGTAGTAACTGATTCTTAAAATCAACTATACGGTAATTAGTCGAGTCAAATAGGTATTTCATTACGAAAATCGAAAGATATGATATGCATTCGATTCGGGATGACGTCTAGAAAAAAACTTACCGGTTAGTTTTTTGTGCAAATTTGTAAATTTTTTTTAAACGAAAAATTGCACAATTTCTGGCTAATTATTGGGAAAATTTAGTCAGCGGTTTTCGGGGTCGTTGATTACGATTCTGAACTCAGATTGGCCAAAATCGAACTCCCCAGCTGGTAATTGGTTACTTTAATTTGAAAAAATGACTATTTTTTTGAATTTCATCAAAAGAGTCGCCGAGTACGATTCTGAAGTCACATTGTTAGTTTTGATGAAATTTTGGAAATTGGTCAATTTTGTCCAATTAAACCTGCCAATTACCAGCTGAGGAGTTCGATTTCGGATAATTTGACTTCAGAATCGTACTCAGCGACTCCGGAAACCCCCGAGTAATTTTTCCTGTCTATTTGCGATGAAATTAAGAAAAAATTATCGATTTTGTTCAATTAAACTGGCCAATTACCAGCTGAGAAGATCGATTTTGGCCAATCTGAGTTCAGAATCGTAATCAGCGACACCAAAAACGCCCGAGTGATTTTTCCTGGCTATTTTTGATGAAATTTAGAAAAAAGGTCAGTTTGTCCAATTAAAGTGGCCAATTACCAGCTGGGGAGTTCGATTTTGGCCAATCTGAGTTCAGAATCGTAATCAGCGACCCCGAAAACCACCGAATAAATTTTCTCAATAATTAGCCAAAAATTGGTCAATTTTTCTTAAAAATTAAATAATAAATTTGCACAAAAAACTAAACGGTAAGCTTCTTTCTGGACGTCATCCCTTATCGAATGCACTTTGTTTCATCATAATTGGTCCATATCTTTCAATTTTCGTAAGTCGGCCTGTTTCAATACCTATTTGACTCGACTAAATGGGAGAATTACTAAGTGATGTAAAACAGTTTGCTGACACCTTAGATCTATTTTCAGAACTGCGACAACCCTTTGATTCCATCATTCTATGTAATTCGAGAGTTATACTAGCCACAATGAAGAATAACCTGAACATCATTACAATTCATAATTAAATTTCTATCGAGCTATCAACCAGAGAGGTTACTAGTTCAATAACTATTAGTGATTCATATGATGTGAAAGATTAGTGGAATCCCAGTGAATATATTCTATAGATATGAATACCGAATAGTAGAATTTTGATATTCATATTTTCAATATCAAGGAAATATTTAGTCCACTGCATTCACACCACTCACAACGAAATATGTTCTGCATGGTCATTGGAGAATGAACATATACTTCAGGAATAGTTTTCCTATACGAAGATAAGTCACTTCACTATAATTCTCCTTCGTTATAGATTATAGGTTATAGGCCTAGAATATGTTCTCACTATTTCAATTTATGGTAATTTGTATATATTTTGGAGATTGTATTGTTCGCGAGAACTGTGAATTGCATTCTCAGTGGGACATCTGCTTCAAGGCAGATGATGTTGGCTGAACATTTTCGAGTTTGGTAATTATATCACTTTCGCAAATGGTTGACCAGTGAGTTCACGTCCGTCTCGTCTCACTGACGAGCTTATGAGAAGAGCGACACGGCCATTTGGAACTAACAGTCTGCTGTAACTTTTCAACCTGGAGAACCAAAACATTGCCCACATCGTTATTTGTTGAATTATTATTACAAAATGTTCACTATCGTTCTTGTAACAACAAGAAACAAAACCAGCAATGAATCAAACTTAGGAATATGACTACATAGAAGATACACTACTATCTTTATTCCAAATTTGATTTTCAGAATGCCCTTAATTGCCGCAACGCATTTCTACTGGAAAATTTCGAATCATTTGCCACTATCAGAAATCCTTCATGGAACTGGACCTAATATTTAAAGGAGGAACATCTAACAGATCGAATGAATCAAGCTGGAGAAAGTTCAAGTAATGCCAGTCCATTTAGTTCTGCGGAGAGTTCAAAAGAGGATCATCGACTACAAATACCGAACCAAATGTTTTACAGTTCATGCTGAAAGTGATGCAATCTAGTACCGTTTGCATTTTCAACATCTCTTGTGTGATACCCTTTATAGTTGAGCGTCTCTTCTCGTTAATATATCTTTTTCAGTGAATAGACTTTCACTCACATAAAGATTTTGTCTATCTTATTCGGGAAGTTGTTTTGGACTAGATTGAAATGATATTATTGCTGATTGGGTATCTGAATCCACCTTTTGCGATTTTGTAATAAAATAAGTGTACTATAGTGTTGTGCCTGTCAAATGTATTACACTCAGCGGAAAGTTTTTGCGCTTTCTAATTTGTCAAGTGGCATAAAATGGTGATGTAACATGAATAGAAAATTTATTTTCTATTGAATCTCCATTTCCTGAATTCGAAACAGCCTTTTGTTAGGATGTAGAATATGTTTCGATATGAAGTCTCCGCCTCTTCCATCGTTTGAGCCCCGGTGAGAAGATTATTATCATGAAAATCGTCTGATATTGCTTGTGTGATATGCAATCATACGTTCTGAATATTCCACTGAAAGTTGCTTCAGGCATCGTACAGCTGAAAAACTGACTGGTGTAGTGCATAAGTTACAGTGTCAATTGTGGATGTTTGAAAATATTTCGTCAGAATAAGCAAACGATAGTTTGAATTAATATAAATAGAGAAGACTGATACTACTATACAGGTAAATCAGAAACAATCATCGTTATCCACTCCAAATACTATCACACCACTGAGGACCTTTTAGATACCAAATAGCATAATCAGAGTAAACTGAATCAGAAAATAGAATGTGCCTGTTTAATAAAGACGTTCAGGAATTAATAGGGTATATACGGGATTACCCTCTGCAGGAGATACATCTGAATTCATTAAATTGGTTTTTCGCTAATATATTCCAATTCCTTCTGAATCACTGGGATATTTGTCATAGCTGTGTTTCAAGAGAGACATATTCTCTTGAGCTATATTGTGACCTGTATTTAAAATAACACGGTATTTTTCTTTTAATGGAATGAATATTCTTAAGACCGATGAAGAATATTCCTTCTAGTTTGACCCGCATAGCATTTGGAACACAACTCACATTCGATTTTGTAAATTGTCATCGTATTGCAAATTGAGAAGACACATTATGACATTTATCAATTACTGAAGAATGATAAATGAATTTTATCGGAATATTTGAAGGCAGTGCCTCTGATTCAGTTAATTGATTGCGTTCCAAATTCCTTTTTCTGTTTGAAAATTAGGTTATCAAACGAAGATTTGTCAACAATTGTTCAACGCGAATTGCCGTAGTTTCTCTACTTCATAATTTGTTTCCTGAATTTGCAATTCAACCCATTCATAGATGTAAGCTAAAAAATCGTTAAGCAGAATATTTGTTAAAGTTTCCGACTTCGACAAATGCGGGATTTGCAAAAGTCGTGTTCGAAATGCTATGTGGGCCAAACTAGGTAGAGAATTCTGATTCTGTATGAAGAGAGTTTTTCCTATATGAAGGAAAATAATGGTGAACAATCAGCACTAGTCGAACATATTTTAAATACAGTGTAACGCAGTCCATAATTCCATAGAAATATTGTATATTATTATAGCAGAAAGTGATAAATAGAGATCAATAATTCCCGATGATTATGTTATCGTTAAGGAATATAGGTAGTACCGTCAACGTTCATATATTATAAGGAGCATATCTACAACCGTTTCATCCCATAACCGGGTTCTAGTATTTTGTATTCCATTTAGTTTAGGCCTCGAATAAATCACGTCACGTTAAGGCAGAGAAATAGCTGTCATAGGCATGAAAACTATTCCCACTTCTAAGTGAATTATCATGAGCTCGAAAAAACTGAGAAAAAAAATCTTCTTACCAAGCAGTGCCCGCGGAAGGCACGGCAAAATGTGTGTAGAAGGCAAACTGAGAACGGCATTTGAGGTTAGTCTAGTTCAAGTTTGAGTTTTGATTGAAACATTGTCCCAGCCTACAAGAAATTCCGACTATTGTTCGCAAGAATGCAAAAAAGTCTTATATTTGAAATATTAGAATAATATTTTGCTAATTGCTTTAGTACGTTCTATTTCATTCTTTGATTGAGCTTTGGGTCATGCAATATCTAGTATCAAGTAATGTATGGCAATTCTGCATAATAAGTTAATCTCATCATTATTCTCATAACACACCGGCAAGAAATAGATCGTGTATCTAAAAACAAGTTCTATGATGTGTTGTCATGGCGAGTAGACGTGCCATCTGTTACTCCTTAGTTATCAATTATCAATCTGTAGTTTTGAATTAAAATTAACATCCACTATGCCACCCCCGGAAAATACAAGATCTAAATCACGTGAAGACGATGAACTTATCCAAAGGATTGTCGAAAAAGTACTTACATCTGAAAATTTTCTACAAAATTTAGTAGACAAATTATGGAACAAAATTAACATTCAAGTGCAAAAGGAAATCAAGGTTACAGAAAGTAAGGTTGAGTCATTAGAAAATGAATTAGTATCAGCTCATGATGAATTAGAACAACTTTCAAGACGTAATAATCTAAGATCTTATGAAGTTCCGAAGAATAAAAATGAAAATACGGAAGAAACTATAATAAACTTGTGCAAATACAAACTGGGTATCAAAATTTCAACAGATAATATCGGCTTTTGTCATAGAGTAGGAAGTAAAGAAGGTACTTGCCAACCAATTATTGCCAGATTCTGTAAGTTAACTACGAAGCAAAAGATTTCCGCAAATAAAAGCAAATTCAAAGGTACTAGACTTGTATGCCGTGAAGACCTAACTTCAAGAAGGATTGGTGTTTTAAAAACTGTCGGTGAGCAATATGGGATTAAGAACGTGTGGTCGAATGGAGGTACGATAATGTTCAAAACTAATAATAAGCTACATAAATTTAAAACTTTAAATGACTTTCACAAGTCAAAATTGAATTTACAAAAGGAGTGATGAGTTCACCTTAGAATCTACTTTCTTGTACTAATACTTGCTAATAAACCATAAATTAATTCATATTCTTTATCTAAAAGTAAAAAACGTGTAAAATCGATTGTACATTTCTTTATTTTTATCTTTATCTTTTTCAATTGTATTTTGTCTAACTTTCACTTTTTTTTTTCTTCTGCTATAAGACCTGAAGTGGATTTCCTGTTTTCCAGCTAGTAAACATAATATGAACGAATCATCATGAAAAACTCATTATCAATTGCACATTTGAATATTAGGTGTTTAATACCAAAAATTTCAAAAATTAAGCAAATGCTTGGAGAGAAGCAGTTTCACATTTTAGCCTTAAGCGAAACTTGGCTGTCACAAGATAATTTAGAAGATAGATTGCAAATTGATGGCTATAAACTAATACGTAAGGACAGACAATACAGGGGCGGTGGAGTGGCATTATACATCTGCAACACAATCCAATTTAAAACAGTTGAGTGTAATGATTCCATTGAACAGCTCTGGATATGTGCAAGTATATCTAAGGAAAGGTTTATATTTGGTGTTGCGTATAAGCCACCCACGTGCAATTATAAACAATTCCTAGAACATTTTGAAGATACAATTATGTATTGCTCATCTATTTCCGATAATATTTTCTGTCTAGGCCATTTTAACATTGACATGTTGAAATTTGAAAATAGTGGTACAACTTACTTGAATGATCTACTTAGCTTGCTGGAATTGACACAGATAATTACTCAACCCACTAGGAGTACTAGCACATCTCACACACTAATTGATCTTATAATTACATCCGATCCATCTATCATTTTGAACTCTGGTGTTTTAGAATATGATTTCACAGACTACTCTCTTATATTTTGTAATATTGAAGTGAATATTCTCCAAACTAAACTTTTTTATACCTATCGCGATTTTGAACACCTTGACGTCGATGAATTTCAGTCTTATCTTAGAAGTTCTCCTTTTCACTATATATATAAAATTAACGATATAAATTTGAGAATTGAGTATTTCAATAAATATATATCAGATGCTTTTGATATACATGCACCATTGAAAACAAAGTATACTCATTGTAAACCAGAATCACCCTGGATCACTGATACAGTAAAACTATTAATTAAACTTAGAAATAAGACCAAAATAAGATACAAAATTTCAAAAAATCCTAGACATTGGGAATACTTTAAACAGTTGAGAAATTACACTGAAATAGCCATCAAAAATGAAAAACGAGCCTACTTTCAATTTATATCCCGCTCTAAGTGTTCCAAACAAATTTGGAAGGATTTAAAATCTCTTCATATAACAAAAGTTGAAAAATTCACATTACCAAACTCCTTAAGAAACTTGAGTGAAATAAATAATTTTTTTTGTAAACTGTATACCAAACCAGCAAATTAGTAATACTGAACTACTACATTCTTATAAAAATGACACTATAAAAGAATTCAATACTAAATTCCATTTCGAGCTGATAGGTAATATCTTAAATGATATGAAATCTAATGCTGAGGGAGTCGATGGCATGAATATCGTTATGTTAAAATATTGTGGTTCTAGTATTATCTCATTTATTACACACGTAGTGAACAGTTGCATTTCAACAAATACGGTCCCTGATATATGGAAACAAGCACTGATAACGCCATTTCCGAAAGTATCACAGCCAAAAACTTTCAAAGATTTGAGGCCTATTAGTATACTTCCGACCTTATCTAAGGTTCGAGAAAAAATTATAAGTATGCAGCCTAGCACCCATCTGATTAGATATGATATACTCCCAACTAATCAGTCAGGTTTTCGAAAGAATTTTAGCTGCACATCGGCACTTCTAAACGTTGTGGATGACATTTTGGAAGCAGAGATCGTGATATGGTAACTGTATTAGTTTTGTTGGATTTCACCAAGGCTTTCGATACCATCTGCCATGAACTATTATGTGCCATACTCCATCACATAGGACTTGATGAAAACTCGGTTGAACTGGTTAAGAATTATTTAACGGGAAGAACTCAAAAAGTTAAGCTCGATGATCAAATCTCTACATCACAAAGCGTTGCCGCAGGAGTTCCCCAAGGATCGATTATAGGGCCAATGCTTTTCAACATATATACCTGCATGTTTCAGAGCTACATAGAACACTGCAAATCACACAGATACGCAGATGACACGCATATGTACCTTTCTTCTTACCTTAAGCAACTGAATTCAGCAATTTCTAATATCAACTCTGACCTAGCTTCCGTCGACTCTATGGCAAGAAAACACAGCTTATTTTCAAATCCTTCCAAATCTAAGATTATAATATTGAGTCGAAAACCAGATGTAAACAATTTAAAAGCGCAACAATTTAATATACACAATAAGAATATAGGAATCCCCATAGTAGAATACTCAAAAAATCTTGGTTCAATTTTAGATAATACTTTTAGATATAAATTACAAGTTTCACATTACGTTAGAAATTCAGTAATGGCTTCAAAATTGCGATATCCGCATAGAAATTATTTTCCAATCAATATCAAAACTATGCTCTGTGAAAGTTTGGTCCTGTCACATTTCAATTACTGTTATCCGGTTTATTCACATGGCTTAGATAGTGTTCATCATAATAGAATTCAAAAAATACAAAACTCATGCATAAGGTATGTGTTCGGAATAAGAAAATATCAACATGTAACTCACAAATTGAAAGAGCTAGGCTGGCCTAATATGAAGAATCGTTTCTTATTGCAGTCTAATTGTTTATATCATAATATTATTCTAAATAAAACACCACCGTATTTATTTAAAAAAATTTGCTTCAGAACTGACGTGCATCATCTTAATCTAAGAGATAAAAAGTACTATTACTCCACCTCTACATCATACTTCACTATACCAGCAATCTTTTACTTACTGCATATCCAAATTCTATAATGAACTTCCCATTCAGATTAAAAATTGTACACATCCCCATTTTAAAAAACAAATCTTCGAGCATTACTTTGGACAACAACTTTCAATAAATAAATAACAAATGATTAATTTTAATAGGGAAAGCAGGAATTATCTGTTTCCTCTTTTCTTTTTGGCGCAGAAAAAGGATAAAAGAATAAAAAATCTTGAAAATAAAACACTAGTTATGTTTCAGTTGATATGTCATAGAATTTAGATTAAGCTAAACTAAGGCAACCTTTTACTATTTTCATATGTAGTATGTAAAACAAGGTTTAAGTGGTAGAACAAGGGATAGGAAACTATCTACTTGAACTTCACCTTGAGATTTTTAAATTGTATACATTCTTATTCTTTCTTGTTATTATTTCTTATTTTTCTGCTTTGGTTTTGTAAGTAGATTTATGTAAATTTACTACAAGTAACAATTTCAAAAATAAAGCTATATTATTATTATTATTATTATTATTATTATAATATAATAAGTGATTTTAGTGTCCGAGTACGTGAAAGAATTGAATGAAAGGGCGTCTTAAATATATTTGTACACACTGCCTACTTCTGGAGTGGAAGTATTCAAGATATCGTCTGTCTGTCGACAATATGAACGAATTGATATCTTAAACGCGTATATTTGTAGCTACACAATAATACCACTTTTACATGGTTTTTACGAATCTATTAATGTTGAAAATAGTATCAATGTGGAGTTTGTAAACTTCTCTGTGTAACTGTGCTACATATAAATATACCAATTTGAGTGAATATTGAATAATATCTCTAGAAATATTACGAATGAATTCCCATTCGAGTGACAATTTATTGAAAATAACAAACAACTATTCAACAAAAAAGGCAATTGCCTCCTCAGTCGTGTCATCAGCTATTTGTGAGGTATTATGTATTATATCTGTAGTTTTTTTTTACTCAGTGACTCCTCTGAATTTTTTATCATGCAGCCATATGTTCCAAATCAAAAGTCGAATTTGAGGAAAATGAATAATTTTTTGAATGTGATGCATGTATAGGAGACCCATTCATAGCAACTTTGCTTGCTCGGAATTATGCCCCAGTGATTTGAAATGTATGCAGTTCCAAAAGAGATCACTACAGCTTCTCTTTGAATACTGTACGTCTGATCTCCGTCAAATTCCAGCTCTTGTGGAAGAAATTTCCTACCTGTGAAATGAATTTGAAGCAATGAAAATTTGCTAAGTCACCCATACCTCAGAGCAACGTTCGTGAAATGGATGAAGGAGACGTGATTTGTGAAATACTTGAGCGATAAAATTATGCAGCAAACATCATCTTTTCGAACATTAATAAATCCCAGTCAAAGTATCAGACCGAAATGATTCCACAAGACACAGAAACTGTTAAAAGGGGTATTCAAAATTTTAATGTATATAAAAACAACCTGAAACTGTTCAGATTAAGGAAACCCTTTGTAAGCAAAACCCGTCATATGAAAATTATACTACAATCGTTAGATGATGCGAAATTGATTCTGAAAAATAAGCTACTCATAACCATACCAAGCTTAAGCATATATAGTGATCAGACTAGAGCTCAGCGTGAGTACTATCAATCGTAAAGGCTGAATAACAAAACTGAAACAATAAGATAATGAAAACAATGAACACATTATTGTCATCAAAACTTTGAATAGTTCTTAAAAAAGTGGGAAATAATTCTAATGTACACTTAAACATCATATACCTGAATACTCAAAGTCTTCTTGAAAACAGGGATCAGCTACAAGAAAGGCTAGTCTGCTACAAAAAATTATATTACTAGGTGAATCCAGAATAACCAATGATATTGAGGAATATAAATTGAAAATACCTAATTACCATATAGTACGGTGTGACGAATGAGTCGACATACAGGGGTTATCTGAATATACATAAAAAATGACATAGAGTAGTCCACCTATAAAACATATATACTAGAAGCAAAGAACTGATTTAAGATTTTTTAGATTAGACTCAACCTTCCTATTTTAGTAGGATGTCTCCATCACTCAATTTCAGGATCTGATGGCAAATTCTTGGATGACTCAGCAAATATCTGTGACTGTTGATTTTCCACTAAACTTCAGTGTGTGCCAGTAGGCGACTCCAATCTGAACTACTCTGGTGGTAGTTTCTATGTTTCCAGATTGATAAATCTCCTCAACACATATAATATCTCGCAAATACTCAATGAACCAACTAAGATTACTAATTACAGCGGAACGCTTATAGATTGTCTTCACAAACGGGAGTAGATGTCAAGCTTATGTGCACTTATATTCAATTACAACACATCATTCAACAATCACTTCCTACTTCAGTAATATGAATAAAAAAAAAAATCAAGCAATGGGAAGATATAGAAGCTTTAGTGGAAAAGATTTAGATCTTATGAAAATAAACTGTGATTTACTGAATTCTACTGATGATGAAATCCTTTATCAAAAAATAGTGGATTATTGTGAAGCAGTTATTGACAACATTCCTCCGAAAGAATGCTGTGGTTTCATAATGAAGTTTACTGTATACGGCACCTTCAGACTGTACAAAGGCAGAAAAACAAAATGAATGAGAAACATTCAAGAGAATGAAGGATGATGTTGTTAATGTGTTGAAAAGGAAAAAAAATCAATATTCCTTGAACAATTTGATCATAATAGAAATAACTCAGAACAAATGTGGAAAACTCTTAAAAAGCTGGTTAAAGGTGATGACATAGACTTCCCTAATTGTATTCATCTTGAAAAAAACTGGAGAACTTTTATTATTCAGAGATAATTCTGAAATATGAGATAACTGCAACAGGTATTCTCTAGAAAGCATAAACGAAATAGTTGAGAGTATTGACTATACGGAGTCACGGTACATATATAACATTTTCTCTAAATTTATGCTTATATTTAACATACCTTAGTAGAATTGCACTTTTCTTGGATGATGGGTGCAGTGTACATGGAATCTTAAACTCTAAAATATTGGAACAATTTTTTGGAACTATTGATCATGCTATACTACACCTTATTAATACCTCTCTTGGAACAGGTCATATACCTGAAAGATTGAAAGCTAGTACTATTGTTCCGATACCTAAAATTCCTTGTACTATTAGAGTACAATGAATATGTAAAAAGAAACGATATTTTAATCAATAATCAATCGGGATTTCGCCACTCCGCACCCGTGCGAGTCATCAGTACAACTATCCCGGAATAAATTCAAAACTAAGCTGAATAATAAAGTTTGTTAAGGCGTGTTCCTTGATCTCGAAAGAGCATTTGGGACCGAGACCATTGATATGGTTCTATATTATTAGAGAAATCGAATAGATATGGAATATGGGACAAAGTGTACGACTTGACCAATAGTTAACAACTTGTTAGAGTGTAAGATATTCACCCTTGTAAAATTGAAAATGATATTGAAGTTACACAGAGTAGTGTTCATGGTCCTCTCCCATTCATACTGCATCTAAATGACATCATTTGTTTATAGTGAATTTTGTAAAGTTCTTCAAGGATGATACACTATTGGCATGCAGTCTTAGAGATTGTAATAGAAAAAATGAATACTACATCAGAAAGTGTCAACAAGTATTCGAAAATAGATGAACTCAAGCTAAATGTATTGAAAATAAAAGCAATGATGAACACCACAAAATTTAAATATAGCCTAATAGATCCAAATAATATTAATCTCAACAATAATGGTAAAATAATAGAAATAGTGAACAGAACTAAATATCTGCGATTTCAAATTGATAACACTTCATTGTTTTATGAACATTTAGATAATATTCATGAAAAAAATTCGAAGAAATTATTCTTTTTTCTTAGAATTGAAATAATCTATCAACCGAGTCAAGAGTCACAGTTTACAAGTTAATTGTTTAGCCACACTACTGTTTCTCTATCATACATCTTTTCAATCCGAATAAATTGTCTGAACTCCAAAAACTTCAGAATCATGGTATGATAATCATTTAGAAATGCTCTTATGAATATTATGCTTGATGTTTTGAATTGGCATCAGTGTTGTCTGTGATGTGCAGCTGCACGTTCGGTTGAATATGTGTGTCTGAATGTCGATTAAGTAAATCGTCTAGTTAAATAGAAGTTCCTTCAGGTATATTACCTCAAATTCTCAAATACATACCGGTAGATAAATTGTGATTATTCTATGTAAAAATACACTTACAACGTAATTAAATTGGTGAGATGTAATCGATAATAACTGTTATAAACTCGCAAAACGATATCTTGCATTCAAAATACAGCTGTTGAAGAAGATATTTTTTCTCCCATTTCATAAAGAAATAATCTAGTACATATTCCAAAACCGAATAAATAATAATATGAATCATAATATAAACTCAAATGCAGATGTTCTCGACGCTATTGAAAAAAGTAAAACTGAATTAAAAAGCTACTTCGAAAATTTAATAAATCAGATAAACAACAAACTACATACCACAAATAATAAAGAGTTATATTTGAAAACGAAAATAGGTAACTCAAAGATCGCGTTGAAGGATATGAAAAATACGTAAGAAAGAGAACAATATTGTGATACATGGATTGGAAACAGAAAATAAAAATGAAGATGAACTAAAAGAAATTGTGAATGTGCAATTCCGGGATACTTTGAATATTCAAATAAACAAAAGTGAATGAAAAGACATATACACAATAGGTAAAGCTATAAAAAAACCTGTGAAAATTAAATTTCTCCCAAAATTAAAAGTGAATAAAATACTAAGAAACACCAATAAACTTAAGTCTACGTCAACAAAGACCTAACCATTGAGGAGCAGGACGAACTGAAGATCTTGCGCAAACATTTAAAATTAGCTAGAGATAAAAGTTTAAAAACAATTATAAAAGAGGGAAATCTTATTATGAATGGAGAAACTTATACAGTAGATGAACTAAAATCTATTGACAACAAGTTAGCGGAACAAATTGGTGCCCCACCAACTCCTAACAAAGCAGCACCTAAGGCGGATGAAGTTTTTGAAGAATTAAGTGAATGCAATATTCATAATAATATCGAGAATATCTCCAAGCATACTCAGCATGAACGGAAAAATCTAAGAAGTATTTCATCTGAATCGAAGAATAAGGGAACAGATAAAAAATCAAGTACACCATCAACAAGTATGAAAAGTGGGAAAAAGAAACTTTAGTGTAAGGTATTTTAATATAACTATCGTATCCATCTACATTACAATAATGTGAATTATAAAATTGAAACACTTTTCTTATAAAACTCAATTAAACAAATAATATACCCCAATATCAGCAAAAACGCCATAGAAATTGTCTATATTATTTGACTTAAATTATATATCAGCTTTCTATTATAAATAAGAATGAATCCATACATTAGACATTTTGAAAATTGTATTTTACACATCGAGCTAGTTGAAAATGCTCATCAAGCACATGGAGTAATTAAGATAAATCATAAATTTAATAATTTTACAATTGCACATAATAATATAAGAAGTTTAGCCAAGAACTTAGGAGAGTTGGAGCTGTTCATAGAACAATTTGAACAAAAATTGCACTGTATTGTGTTATCAGACATGTCAAATACAAAATATAAACCTATATCAAATAAAAGGATATAATTTAATTTATAATGATGCAAAATATAATAAAAATGATGGAGTTGCAATTCTTTTGAAACAAGATATTAACTATACTTATAACATAGGATGTATAAACTATACAACTGTAATTAGACTGTACATAGCTTATGATAATCAAACTTTTCTGATTCTTGCTATTTACAGATCACCTTCCACAGACCCAAAAAATTTCAATTTTCATTTGAATAATTATTTGAAATTAAAACCATTAAATGCCGATATAAATATCATAGTAGGAGATTTGAATATAGACATATTACAAAATCACGATTACTCTTCAGATTATCTCAATATAATGTCCGAATTTGGTTTTCAATCATTGATAAATAGACCCACTAGAATCCAAGGTAATTCCAGTTCATGTATTGACCATATATTCATTAAGTGTTCTATAAATATTGAAGACTATAATTTAATACCTCTTGTGATAGAAACAAGTATTACTGATCATTTTACAATTGCAGCTCAAATAATGATAAACAATTCGCACCATATTACCACAAATAAAATAATACACATGAAAGAAATTACAGATTTTGAAGAACTTAATGAATATCTAGTGACTGAAAATTGGAAGGAATTTTATGATGCATTAAACATAGAAAATATAACAGAAATTTTTCTGAATAAAATCAAAAGGGCTATTCAAAAACATACTAGAACAATAAAGATCAAATCGAAAAAAAGAACAACCTGGATAACAGAGAATCTTATAAAGATAATTGAAATAAAAAATAATATGTACAAGGCATTACAAAGAAATCAGAATAATGAAGAACTGAAAATTGAAAATAAAGTAACGAATATGATTAAACAGGAAAAAAATAACTACTATAAGAATCAAGTTAGCAAAAATTCTAAATGCCCAAAAAATCTGTGGAAAGTGGTAAACCAAATTAAAAATAATAACAATTCTAATGATGGAAAATTGCAAATCAAAAATGAAACAATGAAATAATTGAAAATGAAATTGAAGCATGCGAAAAATGTAATAAAATATTTGCAAACATAGGGAAAAATTTATCCAAAAAGCTTAAAACATCTCAAGAATTTGAAGAAAAAAAAAACTACTAACATGAATTCTATTGTCTTAGCTGAAACAGATCCTAATGAAATAATTTCAATTATTAGCAATTTAAAAAATAATAAATCACCCGGCTACGATGATAGAAGTGCTGAAACAATTAAACAGATTGCAAGGAACATTGCCCATCCATTATCCTCTTTAATCAATGAAGTTTTGAAACATGGATATTGTCCATCTGCTCTTAAAGTCGCAGTAGTTAAACAAATATATAAAAAAGGTGATAAAATGAAACCGACAAATTACAGGCCAATTTCATTAATAACAAGTTTTACAAAAATTTTCGAAATAGTATTAGAATCAAAATTAACAAAGTTTTTAACTAAATATAAAATACTGTGTGAACATCAATTTGGATTCCGGGAAGGAAAATCAACGCTAGATGCAATAGCTTGTTTAACTGGGAGAATTTATAGAGCCCTCGATAAAAGCAAACTTCCGCTACCTGTTTTCATTGACCTGTCGAAGGCTTTCGACACTATTAGCCATAAGATCCTTTTCAATGCTTCATATGATGTTGGAATTAGAAACAAGTCACTAAAACTTATTGAAAGTTATCTAACTGACAGACAGCAATGTGTTAAAATAAATGAAAATTGCAGTAAGTTTACCATACTAAATTGTGGTGTCCCACTAGGTACTGTATTGGGGCCATTGCTGTTTGTCGTTTATTTAAATAACTTATTCAACCTAGGAACAAGAGGTTCCTTCATAAGTTTTGCTGATGATACGGCCATATTTTATGAGTGTGACAGTTGGTCGGAGTTAGAACAAATGGTGGAGCAAGATCTGAGAAAAATTAAAAACTGGTTTGACAATAAATTATCTTCAATTAATTATGAAAAAACTCTATTCTTGACATTTACATCATATAAAAATAGCTTTCCAGATTATGATACATTAATTATTTCAGAAAATGAAAATATAACTATCAGAGCGGCAAAAACCGTAAAGTATCTCGGAATATCCATAGATAATCATTTGAGATGGGATTCACACGTAAATTATGTCACACGGAAATTGAGATACATGTTGTACAGATTTAAATGCCTGAAAGAAATACTAGATCAAAAACATCTTAAAATATTGTATTATGCATTAGTTGAATCTCACCTAAGTTACCGAATAGTAGGCTGGGGAGGAGTACTCCAAATATATTCGAAGCAGCTAGACATCATTCAAAAAAGAATATTGAAAATGATTTATGATAAAAAAGTAAATTATTCTAGCGATGATTTGTTCATTGTATGGATTCACAATTATTCTATTCCTTAAAGTACTCAAAAACATTTTATTCAACTATTTTAATCAAAGTTATGCCTTGTTCTATTGTTCATGATCCCAATATTCATACTTCTCCAGCACTTTGATGGCTATTTCAATACTCAAAAATATTTTATTTGGTTATTTTAATCTATTCAATTATTCACTTCGCACTCATGCAATAATTAAATTGAGTAATCAAATCAGTATTTATTTTATTTCATTTTATTTTTATACGATTTCATATTCATTTTTCTAAAACAAATTGTTGTCTATTTCAATTCCATCTATGTATGCGTATATCGTATTTTAATAATTTTCATATTCATATATTTTTTTTATATTACTTCGCACACAAGTTTCAATAAGAACTCATGCGACATGTATTATGTTCGTAATTATACTTTTAAAATTATTCTCGCACATTCATATTTATATTCAATACGCACACGAGTTCTACATGAACTCTTGCGTTATGTATTGTTTACCTAATTGTAATAATTGTACTCAAAATTTCTGTATTGTAAATTTGGTAAATAAATTCTATTCTATTCTATTCTATTCTATTCTATTCTATTCTATTCCCCAAAGACTGTTTTATTTTATCATGATATTCATTACAAAATATTGAACCATTTGGGACCATCTTATTTCGAATATTACATTATCTTCCGTCATGACTTGCATAATAATCTATATGTAAGCAGAACTCAGAAAAACACCATGAACTTTCCATTTTTCAATGATTTTGATCAATTCAATAAATTACCAAATGTAATTAAAAGTAGCCCATCTCTGAACATTTCCAAAAACGAAATGAAGAAATCTGTTCCAAATATTCAAATATGATGTGCATTATTTGTTCATTACCTGTAGCTGCAATTTTTATTTAGGATATTATTGTAACTCATTCCCGTCATATTTCATGCTCATCTTACGATAAGATTTTCAATGTATTTATTTAATGTTTGTTATTATATTTTATATCATATCAATATGTAGCAACTAATTTTTTTATTTTCTACATTCTAGGTCAGTTGTAGATTAGGTTATCCTATTCCAATAAGGAATTAACATAACTGTAGTCCTCGTCAAATAACTTGACACCTGTACGAAATAATATCGGCACATTATAAATTCTCTATCTTCTTCTAATACTCATGATTTACAAAAAGAAACATTGTAACGTATAATTTCTAAGAAAACCACATACTTCAATGGCATTGTAATGATCTAGAAGGAGACAAAACATCCCCGTCCTATCGTATATAAATCACGTTATTTTTGTCAAGTTGCAGGCCTGTCTTGTTTATTCTTATGTAGGTATTCAAATGCCGATGTTGTCTGATTCCTTCATTCACAGGGAACCTAACACAATTTCTGCTGCACGTCCGTTAAAAGTGTAATCCGTTCTAATACACGACAATACATTGAAAGTATTGAAAGTAATATCCACTCTAAAAAGATAATCTGAGTAAACAATGTAAACTAACGAATGTTATAGGTTATAGCAGCTGCAAATATTTATATATAAACATGATGAGCTCGGAATGACGAACTCTATAAGAAACTTGAAAATGCTAACCGACTAGTAACGAATACAACCAATAAAGTTGATTCTGCAGCGTGTGGCTTACGGAAATTTTTGTACCAAAACTATCAACCTATTAATATAACGCGTGTGAATCAAGAACTTTTCATAATCTGATACGCTCAATGATGACGTACGGGCCCAGTTATTTGACGAGAACTATATACGTCTATCTATGTCACAGGCGGGGAGCTACTTGCTACTGACATTTTGTACATACTGTGTCCATTCCGGGAGTAGAAGCCACATAGAGCCATTAATAACCTGTATCAGGGGGGCAAATGCGGATGAGCTAGTTCACACTTTCAAGTCAACCTGAACACGGTAGGATGAATGAATTTGAGTAGTTCGATTGTTAATTGAAAAGACCGGAAAATTACTCATATTGTGCGGACGTAGGTCGAGTATTGAGGCGAACTAGTATCGCTTTGATATGCCTTTCAGTGGCGGCTCCTCGAAGGAGGCTAAGGAGGCTCAGCCTCCTCACCAATTTATCCTAATGATCATTCTCCATTTTATTTCCTGTTTCTCTGATAATTCTTTAAATTTTACAATCAATTCCCCGTTCTCAGTAGTTATTTTCAATCTGGCAACAGTGGCCAGAGGCTAGATTCTCTATATATCTCAAACGCTAAATACGTGTGGTCAACACAGTTGCCGTTTTTCCAACCATTAAATTGCCCAGTGGGGTGAAACAGCGAATACTTGCTCCCGCCTCCCGCTGCTAGAAGAATGCGGCAGCTCAGTTGTTGTTTTTATTCCACGAGGCGTAGTAAGGTTAAGTAGTTAATTTTTAAGTTATAATTTATCTAATCGGAATCGGTGAACGTTAAAATTATGAGTGACTTAGTTGCAGAGTTCTTAGAAAATCCATTTAGTGGATTAACATATGATAGAAAAGTGTTCTTCAAATACAAATGGCCTTTACCGGATTTGAAAGGATTAGTGATGGCAGGGGGAAGTATCAAAATCGATCGTTTAATACTGATAATTATAAAAAATATGTATTGTTAACGGGATCTGATGTACACAATAAATTACATTGCTGGTATTGCTTGCTATTCACATCAGATACAACTTCATGTTGGGGGCACTTGGGTTATAATGATTTGAAAAATTTAGCTCGTGGCCTAGAAAGACATGAAAAATCGCAGGAACATATTACATCGTGTATTAAGTTTAAATTAACCGGTAAACAGAATATTGTTAATGCGATTGATTCTACACGAACACGCGAAATCAAAAATCATAATAATACAGTTGAAGAAAACCGCGAAGTTTTAAAAAAAATCATTGATTTCTTATTGTATTTATCATTTCAAGATTTGGCTTTTAGAGGGCATGATGAAACTGAAAATTCAGTTAATAAAGGTAATTTTAGGGAATTGTTAGATTTGTTTTGTAAATACGACAGTAAGCTTCGCGATTTTATGACTAACGCGTCAGTATTTGCAGGCACCTCAAAAACAATACAAAACGAAATTCTTGATTCAATAAATTATGTCCTCCGAAATCACATAGAGGATGATTTATTTAATGTCCCTTTGTTCTCGTGGCAGGTTGAAGAAACAACTGATATAACGTGTAAATCACAATTATCAATAATTTTTAGATTTGTAAAAAATGGACAACTAGTGGAAAGATTTTTAGGGTTTTACGATGTTAGTTCGGGAAGAACAGCGATCAATTTATTTAATTTCTTAATGGAAACATTTCAACGATTTGACTTTGCGAATAAATTAATAGCTCAAACCTACGACGGCGCATCTGTAATGGCGGGACATTTAAACGGTCTTCAAACAAAAATAAAATCAGTTTCGCCTCAGGCTATTTTCACCCATTGTTACGCTCACAACATGAATTTGGTTTCAAGAAATGCATGTGATTCCATTAAGGAAGTTAGCATTTTTTTTTCCAACTTATCGTCATTTTCAAATTTTTTTAGCAAATCCACCAAACGAACTGAAATTTTGAATAACATAGTAGGAAACAGAATTCCCTGTAATGCTCCAACTCGATGGAATTTTACATCACGTGCAGTGTTTACCATTCACAAAAATAAAGACAAATTTATTGAAACATTTGATTTTATATTAAACAGTGATGACTTTTCGACAGATCAGGTTTCATTAAATGCTGCTGTTGGTTTAAAATCTTATTTAGAAAATGAAGAATTTTGGTTTTTTCTTGATACTTTTAAATTAATATTTGAACGAACTGATCTTATTTTTCAAATTTTACAACATAAATTCACTGATATAATTTATTCAAGAGATCGTTTGAAACATCTCATTGATAAAATTTCAAGTTTCCGTAATACAGAATTTCATTTTAATATTTTATTCCAAAATTTTTCAACTGATGAGGCTCCTCCCGCAAAAAGGAGGAAAACATAATTTGGTAAACAAGAAACTACATTATTAGCAACTTTTTTATGAAATTTTAGATACCATTAAAGGTCAAATTGAGATTCGATTTTCCGATTTACATGAATTGAAGTTTTTCGACTTGACAAATAGAAGATTTTTCGAATCTTTTTCAAAAGAGTTTCCCAATACACTTTAAGATAACTTAGTTCTCAAATATAAATTTTTTGATAAAATAACACTGCACAATGAATTATGCGTTATATACTCGGATAAAGATATTATAGGCCAGTACGACAGTCACGCCGATATGATAAAATATATGATAGACAATGATTTGCAACAAGTTTTACCTCAGTTTTATAAACTACTTTGTTTGACAGTCACCATTCCTGTCACGTCGGAATCGGTGGAGAGATCATTTTCTACTCTCAAACGAATTAAAACTTACATGCGAAATACAATGGACCAAAATCGTTTATACAATGTTAGTTTGATATCTATAATAAGATTCTTGACCCAGTATGAATTATATATAAAAATTCTCGGGAAATAGGTCACAATAACACTTTGTGTTATAGTTAAAACAAAGTGTTATTGTGACCTATTTCCCGAGAATTTTTATATATAATTTGATATCTATTGAAAAAGATTCAGTAAAACACTTAAAACAAAATGATACATTTTATGATAATATTATTGACCATTTTTCGCAAACTAAAGACCGTAGAATTCCGTTAATATATAAAAAAAGGTAATAAAATTATTAAAAAAAAACGAAGTATGAAAAATTAAAAAAAAAAGAAAAAATATCAAAAATCCAAAAAAAATGAGAAACAAAAATCGAACAAAAAAATTTTTTGCCAAGAGAAACTCTACACCTCCACGTTGGTTCTTGCTGGGCAACAATTAATTTTGTCACTGAAGTAGCTGGTACGGTCGCTGTGTAAAAGTTAAATTAATAGGCTGAGTAGAGTATATTAAAAAAAAAACGTTTTATGTTCAGCCTCCTCTCTTTAAAAGTTCACGAGCCGCCACTGATGCCTTTTACTTACAATGCTCGAATATTTCATGCACCGTAGATTACTTAGAACTTTGACGCACATTAATACCGCATGAATAACTACCGCATAATTGCTTGCTTCAATGTTTTAATACTTAGGTATTTTGCTTCTCGATGAGAACTGAATCTCATTAATAATCTGGAGCTCGAACATCACTAACTCGAATGGATACAGATCCTGCTAGCTTGAAGGAACATCGAAACCGTAGTGAGTATGAAATTCCAAAAAGTGAACGAAGTATGTCAAAACTGGTCACACCATTTCTCAATGAAGTTTTTCACTTTTAATACACGGTACGGACAAATATCTAGGTAATTCAGAAGCGATGGAAATGTATAAGCAAAAACGGAATTTAGTGAATTCAGCTTGCTGCAAACAGACAGATCATTTCCTGCTTCCCCACAATCTATTCATATTCTTACGCAATGATATTCTTCAAAATGACCGATCGAACATGGAAGTTGCTTTACCCCACGGTCGTACATACAGGTCCGGAAACTCTGGTTGAGATGAGTCGCTTACGCGTCGTCAAACTCGTAGTTCCTCGCTCAGTCACCAGCTGGCGCTTGGATCACGAGGTGGTGAAGCGATTCTGTTCACAAGTCAACTAACAGTTTTCAGAAAATACCCCTACGTGGCGCCTCTTCGTACTACGCGAAAGTCGACGAGTAAGCGACTCACTGCTCACATAGGAAACAACCTCGACTTTCCAGACCTGTGTATACGACCGTGCTTTACCCTTATTTAGATTGACGTTTCATTTAATTCATTTTGTAATGATAATCCAGTACCTAGTTAATATAACAATGTATTACTTCTCATTAATTCTGAATATTCATCATATTGCATAATTTCAACAATGTAGGGCGAACCAAATGATGTGATTTTACTAATCATTATCAACTGAACTGAAATCCGTTATTCGGTTTAGTCTTTCATTTTTCTTATTCCGAAAGCAATTAGCTTACGTTGATTTACTCGTACAATATGCAGACATACAAATTTTCTTCTCTCTACAGCGTATACGATTTCTTTTATTACAAAAGGAAGCGTTGTGCTGACCGCCGAACAAATCTTTAACTTAAATGCGTAAACTCTCACCGGAAAGAGTAATGCGAAAGACGCAACACAGAGTGCGGTTGTTGATAAACAACAACCTATACGAATGACTGTTTTTTAGAATGTATACAAAAAGATTCATGTAACATCTTCAGGATGCAGAGTATTGTATACAATGAGTTTATGGACGGGTCTAAGAAACGGCACGTGACCTCTCATGGCTGCCTCACAAGGGATATTAAACGTGGTCTGCTAAAAGCTATAAGAAACACATCCATTTCGTGTATTCGTTACGGATACGACAAGAAAAACCTGCCTTGGAATCTAGCCATAGTTTTTCCGAGAAAGAAGAAGGCGTCGTGATATGATATTTATACTGATTCGAAAGAAATTACAGAACTTAGAAATAGTAAGAACGGTAAATACAACAATATTTGACCATTTTATATAATGGGATAGAGTTTATTTCTGAACAATAATATTTAGTGTATATTAGATAATACATAGGACGATGCTCCCTATGGTAGCTAATTCACAGCATAATATTGAAGAATATAATTTTTCAGATAAATGAACTTCCAAAAGGTGGATATATTCATAGTAGCATTATGTCAGCTAAAACGTCAAGAAATCAACAGGCAATACCTTACTAAGTTATTTGAATAGCTATTCAGGTTTTCATTCAATTTTATATAATTTCTAAAAATAGTACTCCAAAAAAATGAAAACGTCTCACGAATAATGGAGAAATAATATGAATCATGCACTGTCAAATCAATGGTGAGATACTTGAATGTGATAACCTGATGACAACAAACTAGACAATCACATTAACAACAACTTCTCCGTCGATCCTCCTTATCATGCCTTATCTCTTACCGTACGGTAACGGACTAACGGTAAGTATATCAATGAAAAAATTGATCTTGTGGTTGTGTTCTCGAAAAGTAGTGAAACAATATGGTGGAAAACAAGATATCCAAATATGAAGAACTTATGTCGTTCTTTTGAGAAATGTAAGACAACCAAGGAACATATCTCTTCGAATTGTTCATCATGTTGGCTAGACATATTATCACTACATCAATAGATAGCACACCACAGATTGAAAATAATAATTTTTATAGTAGAGTTTAGGAGAATGGAACAATTTTAACGAGTTGGATTGATGTTTAAATTTTTGGGTGTGAATGAGTGCTGTCATTTCAAAGATATGTTGAGAATAATAGTTTTTCGAATCGAGGTCATCTCATAAAACTCGTCAATTTAATGAAGAAGCGAGATATTCATATACATAATTCTTTAGTGGAAGATATTGATACCAAGTCAGTTAACCGGCACATCGAAAACTATAAAGAACTAGTTAGTTGATTCAACACGTTCTTTATTATACTTTTTATCAGTTCCGGACGAACCGCTGAAGATTTATCTCAATTATTAACGTCTAAACTCGGTACATGCGATTTGAAAAGAACCTTAATTACACAAACACATGACGGGACTGTGGTTATGCCTGGTCATTTAAATTGCTTGCAAACAAAAATTATAACTGTTGCAACTCTGGCGATTTTCACACCCTGTTATGTACCATGCATTGAATCCAGTGTTGACTAAATCATGTAGTTAAATTCAACCGGAACGTATTTGATTCTACTTTATCTGGATTTTCTTCATATTTGTCTAAATCTACAAAAGGAGTCGATATTTTGGCTCAAGTTTGTCTATTTATTCGCCCACTAACGCACCAACGCATTGGAATTCCACTTCCCATATTGTTCTAACAGTAAATATCAATAAAGAGAGAATAACTCAGTTTTTGATTCTATTATTGATAATGCTGATATTGTCGACCTATCCACAACGGATGCGGTTAGTCTTAGAAATAGCGTACAAGATTAATCCTATTTTCTTTAGGAATATTCGATTCAATCTTCAGGCAAAGTGTCGTAGTATTTTCAGATGAAAATAAATTGTTGGATATGGTTGAAGCAAGAGCGCTTTTACAGTTAGTACTATCAAAATTACTTAAAAGAGCTTATAACATTTCCATAGGTACTACTATAATTTATCATATATATCGAGGAATTATATCCTACACGTACGTAAATAATATTCGAAATTTATGAATCTGAATCGTCTCAACCGTAAACTTCACAGATTTATAAATGATTGGCCGTGCTTCGCTATGGTACTGATCTTCTTCGGGGGATGTGGAAAAGGGATGTGGAATTTTTTTATTCCATGAAGACGGTGACGGTGTTTTGAAGGTTGAGTGTGCAAAATTCCATGAGACTCAGTAGGTACCTATCTGCTTTAATGGACGAGGATGGAGGATAAGGCTGTTTCTTCGACATTAAATTTCCTTTTGACCATGCCTTCTTCAGAAAGAGATTGGAAATCATACAGAATTCATTTTCTGACATTCGTTGTCATATAAAAAACTTGTTATACGCAATTCCAGTAATTTTCAATGAAGAAATATAATTCATGAAGATAGTTCGAACTAAATAATGTATGGAACTGGAATGAAAATTGTTACGAACATCATTGCTTAGTACAATAACCGACATGAGAGAAAATGAAATATTGATACAAGCTATCTGTTCAAAAGGCCGATAGCTATCTCGAGTATTATAGATTTTCACCAGTTAATAGTACACTATAAGATTTATAGTTGTTAATTATTTCTTTGCGCCGGATTTCTCTTGCACGATAATTATTGATAAATAGTGCATGCACAAGGGATAATAGGAAGGAAAATTAGTTCCTCAGTATAGTAGTAGAGCTATAATTTCGCATAGATGATAATGTGATTAGTACATAACTACACATGCCACTTGTGAAGTGTACTTTTGACTGTGAGAGACCACAAAACTGGTAAATGTCATGTCCTCTAGTGGATGGTGAATATTGAAAAAGTAACCCTAGAAAAATTTCACGAAGTGACCTGCGTTAGCATTGCCGCTAGAACTTATAGCGTAGGTTCGAGCCTCCAAGCGGCAATATTATCGCAGGTTTTTTTTTAAATTCTCTACGGGTCAATTTTCCGACACTCAGGGGAATATTGACAGTCTCCACATTTCGAACTTTCACGGTAACATACTCACTCTATCCTGGAAATGGACAACTGTGTACATAATTGCCTGGTCCTAGTAACTGGTTAAAAAGTGGAGAAAGCATTAACTTATAGAATTCATAGTTACTGCCGTTGGATACCTGAAATCGATCTATCCTAGTTCTACAACTTTGTGATTGGGAAGCTTACACCAAATTACATTAAATTTTTGTACAGTATATATTCTGGAAGGAAGAAGGGTTTTATAATGTGTTTTTGGAAAACATACAACTCATATAGGCTTTGTTAGTTTTTACACAATTTCAAAATTCTCTTGATTCATTTATAAAATCATTTTCAGATTCGTGGATACATAACCTTTTATAGTTCATCAAATAGGTCTACACCGTTTTCTTTAACCCAAAGTAAGAATTATAATCTGCTGCTGAGTCGATTTTTGTATACTTTTACTAATTCGTTTGCGAAATGAAGATGGCACAATGAGCATTTTAGGGACCAAATGTCAATAATTTCATTGATAATATCATGAAACCGTGTCGTCTACATTCATTTATTCCAAAAAACCCCTATCTACTTTATATTAATACTGCTGTACTGATAATTCGGTTAGGTATGAAATGTTCTAAGTAGGATTCGATTTCAGAATTTAGCGGAAAATAAGTTACGGATAATATTAAGTGAGACTTCTCAAGTTGAATTTTAACACTCAGTTCTTCCTTGTTGTTTCCTGAGACAGTAAGTTCTTCAGATATTGATGATTTTATAACTGCGATAGGTACACCACGTTGTTTAGTTTACTAGTTCCAGTGACAACGTGATACTGTTTTGATCTTTACGGTATACAGTTGAACATATCATCAAAAAGTTCAAGTGTAGAAAATTATTTGTTCAAACTCGTTTCACATAGTATTATTATTGAATAAGTGAAAATAATTACCTAATCACAGAAGTCAGATGCGTAAGCCTAAGACATTTTGATATAAAAAAAAGTTGATTATTTGATAAGCTCACAACGCAAGGTAGCATTTTTGTTATTTGGAAAAATGGAAATTCGTCTCAATCGTGAACGTCATTTCCTAAAGCTTATAATCTCACGTACGGCTACTCGTTGAGACCAGCCCTCTGGTACCAGTAGAGATTGAAGAATATCTTCACGTTCGCCCATTTTAAAGGAGCATGTGTTTTCGGTCCGCTCAATGAATGTATTGTCGTTAATATTGAATTCGTTTTTAACACAATTAGATTCACGATCAACAGTCTCAATGTTATGAATTTAGTCTTCTGAGAAAACCTCACTAGGCAAAGAGTTCCACAATTTCGCCGATCTTAATAATTGCAAATTATGCATTACTGTAAAATTGAACTGAACAACATTAATACGAGTACCACATGTCGATAAAGTTTGATCGAGCTTTATAAAATAGGATCAAAATTATTTAGATTATCAACTTTCATTGCATTCTCTTTCAATGTTATAAAACAAGAAGACCCTTTCTCCTGGTCCGTAAACTGCACCCTCACGTTGTTCAAATTTCGACTACCAGCCCTGAAATTTATTATGACCTATACTCAAATGAGTATAGGTCATTCAGGGTAACTTTTGAAATCGTTTTTTCAGGACCGCAGCGAGATTATGGTGGATTATAATGTAGAAAAATGGGCTGATTATAAATTTCAATAATTTTTTACCCAATCTGCGAGCTTCTATTTTTAAACAGTAACTTATTGCAAAATGTTCCCTATACTTCCTATTATCTAAGAACGGTGAGTCGTAAATAAGAAATGTAGATCCAAATTGAAGGTTTTCATAATACACATCTTGTAAGATCACTAACGACATTTCATTTGTTATTAACAAATTATGGTTTATTTGTTAATTTTCTAAGGAACTGATATACAGGATGTCCCAGGTGTTAGTAGCAGAACTTAACAGTCGATAGAAAATTTGATTTCGAGAGAAAAAGTTCCTATCAACAGACGCGAAATTTTTGATATACAGAGTGTTATGTCTTAATTTTGTTTGTATCTCCGAAGATGATCAAGATATCTCAATGAAATTCAGTACCATGGATGCATAGATAGGTTACCACTCTTGCACATAATTTGAGACCATTATTATTTCCAGTGGCGTAGATGTAGGTATTTAATAACAATAAATTGACTCTGTAAAGGTCACTTTTAGTAATAGATTGCAGAATTCAAATCTAAACAAATAGGGTCTTCTGATATTTCTTTGTACCCGGCACCGTTTCACGACAAATTTGATTCTTGAAATTAATCACCACCAACATGAAAATCTGATGAAAATTGGAGAAAGGTTTTCGTTGAAGTTAGAATTTCTATTATACGAGGTTGTGAACTATGTATACGAGGAAATGAGAATCATTCTGAACAATTTCTTCAAAATTAACACACAACAAGTAGCAAATGGTGTCTTGTTAACTCTTGTTGGTGGACTTACTATAAATTAAAGTACATTATAGTTATCTGACTTAAACATTTTTGGAGATAAAAATTTGTTATTCGGCATTCCTTTATAATATATCGCTGTACAGATTAGCAAAAGACAGCTCATTTTATTTTTGTCACCCAACGACGCTCTTCAATTTAAGATTCCTCTATTTCCAATTTTCACCCGATCTTCATAGTGGTGGCAGTTAATCACAAAAATTGAATTTGCCGTGAAATGGTGCCAGGTACAAAGGAATGTCAAAAGACCTTATATGTCTTTACAGGACACTTTTGGGGTCTATTTATTGTTATTAAATACCTATATCTACGCCACTGGGAGCAATACCGGTCTCAAATTATTTGAAAATATGGAAATTTATCTATGCATCCACGACATCAAATTTCATTCAGGCATCTTAATTATCTTCGAAGATACTAACAAAATTAAGACATTTTTTATCTCAAGAATTAAGCGTCTGTGCATATATGTTAATTTGAACTTTTTTCTCAAAATCAAATTTTCTATCGACTGTTGAAGTTCTGCTACTGAAACCTGGGATGCTCTGTATATAAATTCTCAGGAGATTGGTCACATTAACACATATGCTTATTACTTTTGTCTTTACGTAAGTTTCGGCCTCACGACCATCATCAAAAGATATTTTATTTGTATGCTATTCTCCAAATATCTCTAGACTTCTCCGATGACTGTTATTCAAATTACCGTAAATTGGAAGGAACTTTTTTTTTTATGTTGAGATTGTTCAAAAAATAACATAAGCGTCCCTGATGATGGTCGTGAGACCCAAACGAACATAAAGGCTGGAATAATGAGCATATGTGAGATCACTTACTACCTTCAATTTGTTATTAACAAATTAATGTTTAAACTAACAATTTTTTAGCTATTCAGTTATTTTTAGACGATAGTAGCCGAAACATGTTGAGATATATCAAATTAATTGTACTTTTTTATTGTTGGCTATTTTGCATATCAAGCTATTATTTAACAATTGAAAAAATAATTACTAGCAAATAACTAGCATTTGAAGAGGTTTTTTGAATCGAAATCTCCTGCAGTGCCTAGATATGGATGATAACTATCATTTCTATATGGTCCTGCACAAAAATTATGTATTCACTTAATTGCTTTAGGAGCAATTTTTGACTTAAATTAAAAGCAATACGTTAATCTTACTACAAAAAATTCCTTTAAAATACGTTGGATTTCCTATATGTTTGCATCACTTAAAAAAGATGAGACTATCGCCGCCAGAAGGGAAATATCCAACACTCTTACGTACGGGAACGCATAACGCGGTGCGAGCGATGGATCCAAGATTCGTACGGAAGTGCTAGAATGGGGATTGCATATGAGCGCAGAATGAACATATAATTTCTGTACTACTGTAAAATATAGTACCACTGTACAAAAAAAAGTACCACTTTGAGCTCAAGAAATGCACGTAGTGGATAGGGACTTGTCACAATCTATAATTATTCCCCTCCTTTCCTACTAAAAGCTCAAGAGAAATGTACCTGCCCATCCGTTCTTAATAAATGGCGTTTGGTAAAATAAACCTCCACTTCTACCACTCGGATATTGAATATGTCGCTCACACCGCTCATGCGTTTCCATACATACGCTACTGTTCGTCAGGCCTATGTTAAACTGACCTTTTTAAAAGTGACGCAAACATATAAAATATCTTACCGACTTTTTAAACTTTTATCGTAGTAAGGTTAAGACGTATTATCTTCAATTTGACCCAAGTTTTGCTCCACAAAATTTAAATAAACTATTGTGAGAATACCGAAGCAACACAGGAAAAATAGGTATTTCAGCTTCCGACTATCGCATTTAGGTCTCCTTAGGCGTGAAATTTTCATTTTGTGCCAATATGTTAATTCGAAGACAGTGGCGGAACTACAATGCGCGGGACCCTGCAACGCGGGGGGACCCAGAGCTATAGGGACCCAAATGCATCATGAAAAGAGTGAAACATTCTCGAAACTGATAACCGACTTTACCAGCAAGCGCAAAAAAAAACAAACAATTCTAATACAAAACACTTTAAAACCCTTAGCAAGTATTGCAACCTCCCACATCTGTTTGTCATTACTTTGTTTTGACGCACTGACTCGGCTTGAAAACAAAGAAAAAGGCCCCTCTTCAGAGCACTTGTCGAAAATTGTTTGGGTAGGTTGATCAGTGACAGTGTTACGTCGCTAATTAACGCCACTATATATTATTTTCTATTATTTAATTATGTATGTACTTCCCAATTTTACAACTGTCTCGTCACCGTCTCCTCCCACCGGTAGGTACGTTCATTTGTTTCATGTTTTCAGAACTATACTAACCCAAATATTCATCATTTATGATACCTCTCCAGATGATATTCATGACCATTTCTTGGCGCATCGACAATTCGGGTTTTTCCATTTGAAGTATTTGAACCTTTTTTCTTACACATTCCTCAGTAATAGCATGTTTTCCACCACTTCCTTCCTGTCACCAATAAAAACCTACCAATTTGTAAACTCCACCCTCTTCTACTTTTCTATTAGATTTTAAGTTTGTTAATTTTAAGATACCTATATCTTGTGAATGTGTGGGTAACTTTGAAATTTGCATTCAACTCGAATTCGTTACAAAATATTAAATAAATATTAAGTGTGAACTGTGAAAGTAGGTAAACTATATTTTCAGCTTTATTTTTCAATTCAAATATGGAAATAAAAGATGTAATTAGAGATTTTGCAAATTTGAAATCCAGGAGGAAGGATTTTAAATTTTAAATATATTTTCTTTTGTTAATTTTTAATTGTTAATAATGCAATTTTGTTCCTTTTTGTTATTTTTTAATAAAAGTATCTATAAAAATTTGTGTTTCTTTTGTAGTAGGGGCCCGAATAATATTTTGCGGGGGGGGCCAAAAAATTGAAGTTCCGCCACTGTTCGAAGACCACTTGTTAATACAAGATATCACTACGGAGATATTCTTTTTGTTCATGTAGCCTTTTTCAGGTAATTGAACAAATGCTTTAAATTGATAATTTCCTTTGCAGGACGATATATAATTGATATATATTATTCATATCTAGCCATTGCAGAAGGTTTTGAGTGATAAAACTTTTCCAAGGACTAGTTATTTTAAATTGTTGAATACTAGCCTAATATGCAATATATACGGAGATTAATAGAAATACAACTCCTGTGATGAAATCTCAATATTTTTCAGCTATTATCTGAGAATAGGTATAACTTTCTGAGAAAGAAATTGTTAAACAAAACGTTAGTTCGTTAATGACAAATTAACGGTCGAAGATAAAACGTTGTAATTGATCTTAGAACACCCGCTTTTCTAAATACCTTCGAAGCGAATCAGATTTTCCAATTTACAACATAGCGTTCCTTGATAATGGCAGAAACAATTTTTTTTAGCAATATGTCATTGTTTAAACCATGAAGCTCGCAGATTTGGAACAAAAATATTGAGAGCTTTATCATAAAAAGCGCATTCTTCACATTATGAATCTCGCTGTGGTCCTTTAGAAACGAAAATACCCAAATTTTGATTCTTCCCCTACTAGCCCAAGTAGACAAGTGCCGAGAAGGCACACCCACACCATAATTTTGTATTCGGGAAACCTATTCCTGTGAATTTCACTCTATTTTTGCAGAAAGCCGCATCACTTCTTCCCATTTTTAACATTATGATTCGACCAAGCACTAACGTATTCACTGTTATGTTCGAGTGTTACAATTAGCGCAACTAGCGTGAGCCGAATGTCTACAGTGACAACACATACAGTCCTCACTACGCCAACGAAGAGGTCGGCAGAATGTAAAAACTCGTTCGGATGAGATAACATCACATAATACTACCTTTGAATAATATCAACCTTCGATGGAAAGCACTACAAATTAAAATATCAAGGATATACCACATTAGGAATTGAATTATTTCAAAATACTAGATATGTGTTGAATATTCAGGTGCATTCTAATTTTCAAACTTATGAAAATTATGAAGAACATTCAGAGGTTATGTTACCATAAATATTCCTTGGATAGTGTGATACTTTATACACTCAATAAATTTGTTGGCTTGTGAAAGTTAAATAATTGTTGGTACTTATTGCATATTTTTAATATCATCTTAGTCCTTGATGACATCGTTATAAGTTTAGACTACACTCATTTCATTATTCCGCGAGCTTCACATACTCAGAGAAATAATACGAACATTACCTCTTTTCCGACGTTGCCATTTAGCGGAGGCGGCAGCTTAACGTATGTGAAGCAAAAATAAGATTTATATAATCGGAGGCGACAACGTGCCCTCCCTATAAGTTTTGTGCAACACCATCGCCAGCGGTATATACCGGAACTGAACATTTCTTTTGTTAGTATAGAGACTACTTTGTGGCCTCCGAAAAAATTTCGGTTTAGGGCTCTGGAAGGCCTACTGAGGCCAGAGGCAATGAAAACATGAGAAAACGTTGTCGCCTCCGAAGGCGGAGGTGACAACGTCATATATGAGGTGCCAACGTACCTCCAGTATCTACTTTGTTATGAATATACATTCAAACCTGGTCGGGGCTGCTGCGAGCTCCGAGGACATCGCAGCAGTCGCGCCGGAAAAACATAAGAATGCGGTTAACCGGAGCTCCTCTTCCTCACCGGTCGGTGAGTAGCTTCAGGTTCCTACATCGTGTGCCCTGATTATTCTTATTGAACCAAAAATGACTGCCTTTTGCATCCGGTCAAGGATGCAAGCTACGGTAAATCCCCCAGTCTCGAATGTAAGCCCGGCTAACCTTAGGTAGCCGGAGATCAGCCTAGTTGACAAGCCGAGCGTTTCGACGTTTCGATAGAAAACAACGTGTATCGGTTTTTCAACATGCCTGTCATCCTGAGCATAAAATCTTGCTCCACGGCAATTATCTGGTCTTCCAGGCGAGAAGGTAGGGACTCGAGGTTGCTCTCTAGTTGGCCTTCTCGACTGATGTGAAATTCGAGACCAAGCTCTTCCACAGCTTTTTGTGCTGCCTTAACGACAAATGCATCCACTCCGGCCGATTCGTGACTTTTAACAAGGCACAAGAGGGGGTCCGAACTCCTAAGAACTTTACAAGCCGTACTCAGAACCACACTTCGATGCAGACCCTCCAGACTCGGGAGTCCCCTACCTCCCCGATGACGTGGGAGATAAATGCGGGAAACGGACGACCTAGGATGCAAAATGTGATGAATATGCATAATTTTCCGGGTATCTTTGTCGAGTCTATGCAGCTCATCGACCGTCCATTTCACCACTCCAAAAGAGTGGAGCAGGACTGGAACGGCAAGCATATTTATTGCAGACACCTTGTTTTCACTCGAAAGTTCGAAAGACCAAATCTTTCGAACAAGGTTTCTGTACTTACCGCGGAGAGCCACCTTCACCTGGGAAGCGTCATAATTAGGACACTGTTCAATTTCCAGGTATTGATAGGTCTCTCCATCATCAAGGTGCTTGAAGATGCTTCCGTCGGCAAGCTGCATATCATCGTGCACTTCCGGAGATAATCCTCTCTTCGAATGAAACACTGCGCAACTTGAGACATATGGATTCAAATTTTCTGAGTTATGAAGATAACTTATATAATTTAACACATGATTATAAAGATGAATAAACGTAAAAGATTGAACCATCATCCTCTTCCTTCTCATTGATGACTTGATTGATCGCCTTAGTATACAAAAATATTTCACATCTTCAGATCTTGCGTTGGCTTATCACCAAATAGAAGTATCACCAGAAAGTAGACAACGAATATCTTTCATAACGCTCCATGGGCAATATCAATATGAACAAATGCCATTTGGGTTATGCAATGCACCGTCAGTATTGCAACGTGCTTTATCAACGACGTTTTGGGAGCATTGAAGTATGGATCTGTTACTGCGTATCTCATTGTTTTTGTTGACGGTTTCACAAAATTTACCTTTCCCGAACCTGTACCTGATACTAGTGCTATCCATAACATACCATCGATGCAAAATCTTTGGTCTTCCTACTAAGATTGTGAGTGATAGAGGAAAAGCTTCCACGAGATTGAAGCTCAAGAATTTTTGCGAAGAAGAAGCAATAAAGTACGGTCTTAATGCCGTGTCAACTCCTCGTACCAATGGTCAGCTAGAGCGAGTTGATAACACAGTGTTAGTTTCTTCAGCTGCTTATACAGGAAATGATCAGAATGACTTGGACCTTAGAGTGGATGTAGTGCGAAGCGTATTTAAAAAACAATTAATGAAACAACCAATAAGACATCGGAGGAATTGATATACGTATATCGTCCTCGTATCGGGAAAGAACCAAGACGCATCAAACAACAACCATCCGATGTTGATAAGCTAAGAGAAGAGGCCAAATAGAAGTGTAATCGAAATTCTGGAATAATGAATGGAATTATACGATAAGAAGCGAGAAGTGGCTCATACGTAACAAGTTGGGGATTTGGTTCCAGTTGACAAGAAGATTCTACTATCAAACTTTGCAGGGCCAAACAAGATTATCAAAATTTTTGAGGCTGATGGATATGAAGTTGGGCCGGTGAATCCATGCAAGAAAGGTAGAGCGTATACATGTGTTTCAGCTTGTGATAAAATGGATAACTTTGGAGAGAGCAAGATATGAGTGATGATATTTCGGAAGCGTGAAGTGGTTATGTAGAAATTTCGCAGTGAGTATGTTTTGAGTTGAAAGAAACTCTTAGGTTTTGGGTTGAGAGAAAGTGTTGGGTTTTGAGTTGGAAGAAACTCTTAGGTTTTGAGTTGAAAGAAACTTCTAGGTTTTGAGTTGACAAAAACTATTAGGTTTTGAGTTGAAAGGAACTCTTAGGTCTTGAGCTGGGAGAGACTGTTAGGTTTTGAGTTGAAAGAAACTCTTAGGTTTCGGATTGAAAAAAAATGGTTAGGTCTAGAATTGAAAGAAACTTTAAGGTTTTGTGTTGAAAGGAACTGTTAGGTGTTGAGTTGAAAGAAACTGTTAGATTTTGAGTGGAAATGAACTCTTGAGTTTTGAGTTAACAAAAACTATTAGGTTTTGAGTTGAAAGGAACTCTTAGGTTTGAGCTGGAAGAAACTCTTAGGTTTCAAGTTGAAAGAGAGTTAAAGGTTTTGAGTTGGGATATAATTTGAAGTGTTGAGTTGGAAGAAACTCTCACGTTCTGAGTTGGAAAATAATCTTAGGTTTAGAGTTGACAGGAACATTTAGGTTCTGAGTTGGAAGAATATTTCTGATATTAAACTGAAATAATGTTTAGGATAATGAATTGTTAGATACTCTTAGTTGAACGAGTTGAAAGAAACTCAATATTATAAGTTGAGTTCAATTTTGAATTGATGTGGTTCACACGTTTCGTTGTTGAACTAATTTTTTTTCTGTGTTTCAGAATTTCGGGAATTTCGAATCGGAATTTCTACAGGATGACCGATGGTGAGAGCATATAAATGAATAAGATCAGGATGATCAGGATTCAATGTCTCATAAGTTGACATACGTTGTGAAGTTAGGGCTAATAATTAAAGACTTTTGAATTCTTGATGTAATAATGAGGAACAAACTTCTTTTTTAATGTTGTCGGAATCGACATGCATATAATTTAACCAATCCTCACCCTAGCTATTCGGCCTTTAGTTCCTACTAGTGAATTACCCAATGTCACCTGCAGTGAACAGTTTGTATTTGTTCATCGCATCAACACTAACTAACAACAGTAACACGTATAAAGGTTCGTTGAATAATTGTTATTCATATACTCATAATTTTCAACCTTGAAGAGATATTTATCCTTCAATGTATTTCACCACCATGAACGCCAATAGTGCTTGAAATTTCATTCAATTGTTAAACAATTTTCAGCCCTGATTATAAGATTAGAGTTGTGCTTATTGTTGAATAATGTTGTGAACTTCATATGGGTTTGGTTAATGACTTAGATAGACCACTTCCATTCTGCATTCCATAAAGTAAGCTATTCTTACATATAGGTTTAGTACGCAACATTTGGAAATATTATTATAACGAAGATTGGATGCTAGTCGAAGTACCCTTTCTGAAACGGATTTTTTGGTTCTCCGCTCTACTAGTGTGAACGAATATAAAGAAAGATAGCTATTGTTCAGCTTATTATAAATCTACGCAACATCACATCTTGTTCCTTTTTCAATTACTCTCGTTATATGTTGACAGTAACTGCACAATTAGTTCTGTATGCTTCTCGATTTAATATATTTTACATTTGATATCAGAAATGCTATAGGATAAAATTGCATAATGTACTTAATTTAATAATGATGTGAACTTCATGTCATACCATTAGTGTTCATGCTCCAATTAAGTCTGCCAATGATGTCCCTCTATTATTAACTATATATAAATTTTCGAGAAAAGGGTCACATTAACACTTATGCTTTATATTTTCGTCTTTACGTACGTTTCGTTCTCATGACCATCATCAGAAGACTTATTATTTCAACTCCTGATTACTTAAAACTATTTGTACTAACACAAAGTGAAATTTCATGTTTCTGTTCGTTTCGGAGACGTTGGCATTTAAATGAAATTGGTGCGATATGGATGCTTTGTATTGATACAAATAGTTTTAAGTAATCGGCTATTGAAATAATAGTCTTCTGATGATGGTCGTGAGACCGAAACGTACATAAAGACGAAAATATAGGGCATAAGTGTTAATGTAACCTATTTCCCGAGAATTTATATATAATTCATACCTGGGTCAAGAATCTTTATTCTAATATCAACAATACAGATCCTATCAATCCAACACCTATGTTATATTTTTCTCTCATATAAATCAAGAATGATTCGATAGTCAATATGATAATGTTCTCATCTATAATTAACTAATTTCTATCTATTTCGTTCAAGTGGAAAATAAAATTGAAGGTATTGAATATACTTTATAAGATTCGCTATATAGAGCTAAGGCGGGACTGACGAAAAGGAATTCGAGCACTGACTTATCTTAATCGCAAGGATTTGCCGTATAATTCATTATTCGTGTATTGGGTATTGAATAACCTGGTATGTTGGAGTAAATAGGACTCTGACCTCACGCTAGTGCACTCCAAAATGGAATCTTCGCACATTTAGTACTTTAAACATATATATAGTACCTATTATTGAATATTAACCTATTCAATACATTGAAAAACGGAAATGGTGAGAACACACTCTGCATTCAGCGAGAACTTGAAGGCGTGAACAGATTCATTCCAAATGTGGATTAAAAGAATATACTGGTCTTCATTTGTTGAGAAGTGGTAAGGTAGAGTTCATTTGTAATGAAATGTTAGTGTTAATTTTTCGAAAACACATTCAGATACATCGATTTTTCATTTTGTTCGTCTTCTTTTGTTGACTATCCTATGTATCCAGGGTGTCCCAAGAACAAATTATGATAACTCACTCAACATTATTAAATGGAAGAGCCTGATTATTATTTCTTGTTTGGATGCTGATTAAAATTTCATTTATGTAAAAAAATAAGTTGTGACGACTCGCTTGACTTTTATATTTCATCCATTGAATCTTATTGAGCTTTTTCATTTTATTTTCCGAAAATACTTGGACACATTTGTCATTAAACATGGAATATATATCGAATTTTGAGCAGAACTTAAATAAAATCTAAGTTTAGCGTTACCATTTGGAAAAAATCAGTTGAGTAGTCATAATTTTTTCTTGGAGCATAAAACTAGAAATCGGTTGGCGTTTGGAGAATAGGGAAAAATTGTGCATGGCAATGTTACTCTTCTCAAATCATTTGATTTGGTTACTGATTCTTACATTTTGGTTTCACATTATTAAAGATACTCTTCACAGTTGTGTAAATATAATGAAATAAATTATCTATTTCGTCAGCTTGATACAACTAAATAACATCCAAATTAATAATGTCCCTGAGAAAATGTAGGTTTGTGGGAATCGAACCCGAGACTTCTGAGTGGGAGCATTTTAAGCTTTTCAAATGAATTTGCTGAAATCTTATGTGAGCACATGAGCATCAATAACATCATATAGAATTAATGAAAATATATCTTCAACAAAATATAGAAGAACCAAACCTCCAACTTATAACAATATTAATTGCGCACAGTGCTTTCGAGCACAAAAGTGCGATAAGTGTTTCCACGAGCACTAAGCACAATGCTTTGGGACAGCTATGTAGCTATATGACGGAAAAGTAGGTACCCAGCTTTGTGACTATTTTAATCCATCCATAACTGGAAATGAGATTTAGGTAATGGCGATATTTTATACGGAACGACATCCAAGTTCAGAAGTATCCATTATCATTATTTGCGATGAAGTCGTTATTATTATTCTTGTTGAAAATTGTATATGAACAAGCATGATACTGGTACGAGAGGTATGAGAATTGAATATCTTCCATCAAATCACATCCATTTGTACTGTAAAGATTTCTTTTGCCTCAGATGTAATCTCAACATTATATTAGATCATTTAAAATATATAATATGCATGTTGTTGACATTTTATTTATGTATCAGCCTGGAAATGTCTTCGTCGTATGAAACAAATGGAGTTTTCAACATTCCTTTTTCCAAGTAAGAGTTTTCTCAGACACAGCTTTCCTTGATGATACCTTAAAGTGATTTGTTGAAGGCTGGACACCGCCTGCTGTGTCCTGAGTTATTATGACTTCGTGAGAGAACACTCAAATTACATTATTTTGCTTTATGGGTTACACACTCCAGTATGAAAACATACATCGACATGAAATAACAGGGATTGGTTACATTCATCATAACGACTTGAGAAGTTTGCAGATATGTAGATTTCGTATCGATGAAGTCACTCTGCCTTCAAAAAATATCGATTTACTTGCAATTCGTTAGATTACATAGGTGAATATGCACGCCATAAGCTTCATCGTTATTCAAACTGGAGACAGGGTTTCCCTTTTTTTTTTGAGAGTAAAATTTTTTAACTCTGATTTTTTGAGGCATGCATAATCATAATCATAATAATACTCCAGGTTTGTCTCGATAAATTGCACTTCAAAATTTTTCCCTTAGCGTCATAGATATGCCATTAGAATATATTATGTCAAATTTATACAAAGAATGACAAAAATAGATAAAGCAATCCAGGATCATGGTATGCATCAACTTTGAGTTCTCATAGAAATAGTGCTTAGAAATGTAAGTCATCAAACACGCGATTGATACAATAACCAGAATAAACATTATTAGAATTGCTCGTTCTTGAACTAATAGTGGTTGGAGTAAAACTGCACATCCATACAAATATATGTCATAATTGCATATTTCAGCTGTATGCGATTCATCATCATGTTCGCTCGTTCCTGTACCTTCTGACTCATGTTTCCTTCTACTTTGCTGCTTCATATCCATTTACTAACACCTCACTGGGGATAGTTCCATCTGAAATATTCCACTTTTGGGTACTCACTTCATTTCTTTTTAATTTATATTCATTCATACCTTTAAGAAAGCTTCTGTTTTTCTTGGCGTATTTTTCCACTTCATTTTCTTAGATTGCCCTTTCAACCATCTGATTTCGTAGATTGTAACTCCACTTCGTCCTTCATATCTATTTCGAAAGATTTATCTAGTGATGAATTACATTCAGAAACAGATTGTCTGAATCACAAACAATCAATCACCGGCATTTATCGGTATCCATTATCTGTGCAAGATATGGAAATCTCTTATTGTCCGTTGTGCTTAGTGAAATTCTGAAAAAATTCAAGGAATACTTGTCACGACAATTTTGGAATGAAGGTATCTGCTCAGATCTCAGATTTGATTGCAAATACAACACAAATTATCCTTAAGAACTGACATTGTGTAGCGGAACAATGGCCATTCAAGTGAAAGTTTGTGTTTCATTCAAAATTTATTACTCAATTGATTATGGTTTCATGGATCAGAACGCTACAATGTAATGAAGCATTGTAGGTAATGCAGAATCTCAACTATGTTTATTCATTGAGCGTCATCATCATTCTAGATTTTGTTTATAATCTATATCGATGAGCAAAATATTCATGTGATAACAATGTCAATCATTGAATGCATGGATTCTTATAGGTAAGTTATCTTCGAGATAATCATGTACGCAGTCATGCGTGTGAGCTGTGTTACGCTAAAATTCAACAATCCCAGAAATTAATGGATCCTTTTATTCTACGCTCGAATTATCTTGAAGGAGCATTTACAGATGAGTTTGCGATCTCGAATCGGAAATATTCACTTACATCAGGATTGCAGACCTAGACTGCAACATTATTAAGTGCTTGAGGGACGAAATTGGTCAATTGCTAACTGCTAATGATTCTCTGAAGGGTGAAATTATACAGTTACCTCCTGGAAATATGGGTCTACATAATAGTCTACATTGTCGACATCAAACTCTGATAAAGTTTCTCTACCTGCCTTACAGTCAAGCCATTTTTGAGAAAACGTCTTCGATAATGAAGCCAAGAAACATTCACCAGAATAACGACGATGATGGAATCGACTTGTTACGTCACCGGTTTCATCGGAGCTGTCTCTACTCGATATCTGGCGCTTTGTATGTAGCTGTTCTTCAGATGTCGATATATCCAAACCTAAGCAGTTGACCACAGATTTTATGTCCGATTCATGAACTATCTGTAACATTGGTTTTGGCAAACAATTCAATGACCATTTGGTTATATTCAGGAGAACAACATATAAAATGCTAATAACAAGTGATTCTTAAGCTCTAACATTCGAACATTATATATTATATGCTAGTGATCCATGTTTCTCAATGACACGAAGTTTTTCCCTGATTGGTAGCATCAGTTTTTGAACGGCAGCTTCGCTTGATTTCCTTACTTCTTGGGAAAATCTTCGCTATTGATGTTCACTTTGAGTTTCCCAATAATTTTAATAAACTCTCTTAGCCCATAGGGTAAAATTTTTCAATATTTCACCCATATGGAACGTTTGTGGAGGGGGTACCATCTCTGGGCATATGTAGGACACCATGTGCTTCCACTTAGTTGATTGTGACACTGGCATAATGAGAAGGTGCTAGATCAGGCTAAAACATGTAGTCATATGCATGATACAGATTGATGAAGTCGAGTATTTTTGACAGGCAGTTTCGAGAATAATCCTCAACATCTACTCTCTGACCTTCAACATAATTCACGTGAGGTATAGATGCAAACATAGGGTACCAAACCGAAACTTTTTTATGAAATTTCGCCTTGATTTTCTATTGTTGACGAAGTGGCGACATTCTAAAATCTGACAATAATCTAGAATTGGCACCAACTGAGCGTCAATGTATAGTTGAGACATTTCTTTAGTTTTCTATATTTTGTACCCTCTCTTGCAATATATCTCGAAATCGGAGCGTTGAATACGTGAAAAGTACTGGAAATAGGACGAGTAGTCTGTACAATGATATTTCAGGCTGGCCTGACCCTGGGTTAGTTCACGTGAACGCCTACATTTTGACAGGTTAACACATGATGTTTCTGATTCTCTAATAGTTCGATATATTGTTGGTAGATATGAGATTTTGTACTTCCAAACGAAGTTAACGATTTCTCTTTTTGACAACTGTCTAACTGGGTCGTTGATGTTCTTTCGATTATCCAAGTCGCACGCCATTATGCAAACGAGTGATAAACATGTGAGTTATCGAACAATTTGACAAAACCGTTAGCAACACACAGTAGGGCTTAATCTTCCACAGTGATAGCGGAGACTTCTTCTCAAAACTTTCGTAACAGGTGTTAGAAGAGAATGAAACTCCACCCTCATCTTAGACTGGTGACCATGACTGTGCTGCACGATTCCTTCGCTCTAATAATGTTTAGTGACAGCTCAAACTTCGACATTTTCGACTATTTTAATACTGATGTTATAATAATTATCTATTCCTCCTATCAAAACAATTATGATTTGTTTCAGGCGGTTATGACGATCAATACTTTGTCTCATAAAGGAGCTCTGAATAGCTGGAGGTAATTAGTAGGGTACGATTGTTCCTCTGTTTCTCATGATCTCCACATACGCTGAACAATGGTTATAACCATGTTACCCTGAGATGCATGAAGCGTATGTTCGTTGATTGAATCATTCAACGGTACCATGGCTTATCTCAGATGCGCAGAAAATCACCTTCTGAAGGACTGTAAGTCTTCTGTTATATAGTGTGTTAATTATACAGGCATTGTCGAACTATTTCCTGACATGAATACTGATCAGTATTGTAGATGAGTCAAAATGCATTCTCTCAGTACACTCGAAGTATAACATGTTTAGGATATAACGAACCAGGTGAGGTAATTGTGGTATATTGTAACGAAGCTCTGGAATCTTGAATGACTATTCGATGGGAAACACGTAGATTGGTCATAATTCTTAGATTTTGTTCATATTAGAATTTAGAATTCATAATTCCGGGCATAGACATCTGTGTAGCTTAAGTATCAGATTTGCATACGTTTCCATTCAAAGGCCGCGTATACTTTGATTTCATTTTGAACCATGCATATTTCGTGTCAACAAAAGATATCGAAACAGATGAAAGCATTAAAACTACGGCACAGAATCGGTTAAATGGTGGAGCATCATGAGCGCGAAATGAGCGAAAAAAGACTCGGCTGGAACTGGTTCAAGAGACTTGACCAGTACCTCGATTGGTATAAGAGAACGCGTCGCAAGCGTTGAATTCATTATTACAGATTATTGTCTGTGAGCCAACTGAAGTGTGAGTGAACCATTTATACCGCTGAAATCAAAAAGTAAGTGTTCCGCAAGTTACTATTGAAGAATTAGGTAGATAGTGATGTAATAATCTGAAAGGCTGGTATTTGGGAGCAATTGAATAAACTTATTTATATGGTTATTGCACACAAGCCAGGTAAACCAAATTCAGCTCAGATATTACTAGGTTATGTATTTTTATTGTTCCCTCAGGTCAAAGCCCTATGGGATCCAATGAGGCTACGGAGAGTGAAAACCTTATTGTAACTATTGCTATGATAGCTACCCTTCTATGCAACTCGAGGGTTGCAGAGATAGTAGAATGCAGGGTACACTACGAGAAGTGCCCTGTCGTTGGTAGTATGGTTTAAAATTAGCTGCCACCAGTCCCCTTTTACAGATGTTTTAGAGAATAGTTCAGGGAACGGAACTAGACTCGAAGGAGTTCCTCTCCAGTAGCACTTGGTATAAATAGTTTAGTAGCGGGGCCCTTCCTGGCCGATTTATACACTAGGCTAGTATGACAGCTTCACGTTGCTGAAGATGTTCGGAGTGACAAACACGACAGGATTGTTCACCTCCACTACAAGGTTATCTAAGGGATGGTGTTTCAATGAAGAACAATGAGAACAGTATAAGTTGTATATTGGAGAAAAGTTAATTGTATACAAAATAAAACAATAAAGATTACACGGATGTATATATAAGTATATATACTAAGTCCCATACATATAAACTTAAAGGGAAAAATATGTCATATAACCAACAAGAACAAACAATGAATTTAAATTAAGCCAATTTAATTTTGATGCTAGATATCTGAATAGTATATATAAAAAACAATATATAATAAATTGCATAAGACTTTATCGAGACCGATCAATCAGTGAATTATTGATTTGCCTGATGTAACGAAGCCAGGGAGTTGTTTCTTTGGGGGCTAACCTTAATTCTGAAATGGATCTACCACTCTGATGGAGTAACTATGGTTATAAAGTGAACCAGAGGGGCCACTGATAGTAAGATTGAGATCCCCGAAGGGTGACTCTCTAAATAGATCCCCTGTTGTTTTTATCCACAGCTACCTGGTTCGTTATGTATCGGTAGATCGAGTGAATTACACAACAAATAATCAATACAATGAAACTCTAGTTGTCCCGATGAACTCAAACACTTTCTGTCAAATTAGCCGCTGATGGCTAACTCTCCCTGTCCTTAAAGATCAGGGTCTCAATAGGGGTTTTTAGACCCCTTGAACTTCCAGATAAAAATTAATAATAATAATAACTACCCTTGTAGCAACTTTTGAATAGTGAGCTATCCCCAAATAATTATATCTTTGACCCTACAATTACGGTAACACTGATTCCAATTATACCTATCCTAAGTAGGTCCCTTAAATACACTATAAAATATGAGAAATTCGCAGATGGATCGCTACGCTTCTAGTAAGTCAAAATACCCTATTAATGCTTACATTTACCGGGGTGATGACCTCAGAATTTTTAGCTTGAACACAGACTAAACAGCTTTCTCTAAAGACTTACCCTGACTTAGTACTTAATCCTTAATCCACAGGGTAACTTAGACACTTGAGCTTACACTTCACGGCTTACACAAAATGTATTACGCGGCGTCTTTTTGTTAATTTTATAAATTACACCACGAAGCTAGTTCTCTCTCGCACCCAGATCAAAATTATCTAAACGTTAAAGGCAACAAATTCTCCAAAATATCAAATTACTATAGACTTCTATCATCAAGTTACTAATGACGTTCTCCACAATTTCTTTTATAGGTTATTATAGATTCTAGTTACCAAATAATATTCCCTAAATAGCAAATGATATTAAAGTAAAATGTAAGTTCTCTTGAACTGGTACTTGAAATGATTTAAGGTGAATGAAAATAAACTATAAGAATGATACAAATTGATTTGAATGACTTAATTTACTTTGAGTAATAACGAAAGAGTAATATAGTTGCAAAAATTAGAAATCTTGTAACTTGTAATACAACAAAAACAATCAATTGACTACGTTAAAAAATATTAATTAAAAGAATTAAAGGATCTGACTTTGAGAGAGAGACTGAGCTATATGTACAATGAACTAGCTTACCCAACAAGGCACGAAAAAAAAGAACTGGAACTGCTCTTGCAAAAGAGTTTTCATTTTTATAATTTGTCTCCCCCCCGAAATTGGCCTCCTGATTCGCTAACCTAAAATTCAAACGGACCAATGAAGTTGGTTGTATCCCGTTGCACCTTGCACTAATACACAAATCTGTATTTAGAGTTGCCTGTATTCCCACATCGAGGGGCAGTGAGTGACCACAAAAAATGATTTCTCCAAACCCTGCTGACTAAGTAATTAACTCCGTATGCGTAGAAAGTGCAAGGTCCGCGGAATAGCGCCTCGAAGGCTCTAATTCTTAAAAATCACGTACAACTTGTAAAAGGTATTAGATGGCGTATCTCTGGCGCCAGACAGGAATTCCATTATTTCAATCTGAATAAAACTCTAATTGTTGAATATAGAATGTATATGTATAGTCTGTTCCTGTCAGGAATTTAGAAATTTTAGATTTGAAATGCCCGTAAAAACGGAACTACACTCTACGGAATGATTTGAGTTGTACTCTCATGTGTCAAGTATTCCTGGTTTACTTAGAGTGGCTTAATTTTCGGGAGTTTGCTCATGCTTACGCTACTTTGATTCAATCGTAAAAAAAAAAAAATAATAATCCCCCGGATTATTACATCACCCTCACCTTAAAGAAAGAGCGGGGTTCGGAAGGAACCAAGCTCCTTTCTACAACCGGTATTATACGTATGTTTTGATCCATCTGCCAAGTTCTGACCAGCGTGGGAATCTAGGGGTACTAGACCCACCTTCACGCTCAATATATGTATGATCATCAGTCCGATTGGACTTCCCAATAACCTAAATCCTATTCAACATATTCACGTGGATTTACCACATGACTACAACAGTACAATCCTTAAGAGCTAAACAATGAAAGTCTACTTCTGTTTCCATATTGTCACAACACTTTTTTCGGATTGACTTTTACGCACTAACCCGCACTGTCACTCGATGGTTTCACATACCAGGACGCTCGTGGAGACTGGACATGGACCTGCCGTACAACGAACCGGCTGCTGATCGTCTTCCCTCGCGTTCTGTCCAGTGGAGGGTTGGATACATCGCATGGGTGGCGGTGGAATCTGTGGTGGTGGAAACTACAGCTGCTTCTGGTTCCCTTGGGATGACATTGGTTGATGGAGCGGATGGAACTGCATCCCCTGGACTTCCATGGGCGTGATGTCGGTTGACTAGGAAGGCGGTGAGGGTGGTCCATAGACAGGCGAATAGGTGTAGACCCCATCCGAATAGCTGGTACAGGCTCCATCCGTTTAGGCCGACACCAATAACGAACTTCACCAATCGGAATATACAGTATAGGCCCAACAGCCCGTTCATGATGGTCCCTATGCTTTCGAACCAACCCCATATCTGCCGGATGGTGGACCTGACGAGACTGGTAACCTCTTCTTTGCTGAATAGTTTGAGAGTGTTGTACCCTTGGTCCAGAGACTCCATACCGGACACCCGTCGCGCTATCATCGTTTGGACTGCATCTCTTTCCATGCCGAAGATCAGGTTCCGTTGGCTTTTTCTCATGTCCTCGGATGTGTATAGTCCCCCTGCGCTAATCAGCTTGATCGGTTGGAACTTCAATTGGTCCTCTGCTTCAATCTCAATGGTCAGTGGTACAAGACTCGTCAGTGGTAGTGGGGAGAGGCCGATCCAGGTTCCCTCGACTTGGTACAAAGGTGGCATAAGGCTATTACATTCTATTTGAACAGCTACATTTTGGATGACGTGGGTCAACGGTGCCATGAATTTACTCTGGTTGTTAACCGTGATAGGGAGTTCGTTGAAGCACTGATCGGTCCTCCGCAGTACGGCCGGTCGGGGTTTACATTGGACTAGGTAGATTACCTCCCCTAGCACCTTTCCTAGGTATCCCGGTTCCTTCTTTATTGTCCATCCTACATCTTCGCGGGCATGTAATACGGTGGCCAACTGATTTTGCCAAATCTCTCGGCGTATTAGGCATCTCCGGTGAATTGTGTCGGCATACAGTCTGGCCCAACTGTGCTTGGTTGACTGCTCGATGTAGAGGAGCTTGCTGTTGACATAAGATAGTAGATCTATATTCGCTACCTCTATATTTTCCGTTGCCTTAGTGGGCGGTAGGCTGCTGATGTTTCTAACTAGTAGTTTCGGATGTTCGGTCTGCCAAACTTCGTGACCGCAGTGTTCCGTAAGAGAGATGAGAGCTAGCGCGAACACTTTGTCGGCTCGCTCTACTACAACATATACGTCTCCTTGCTTACTCCTTACTAAGTGAGCTTCCCCTTCGTACAGTGATACTAAATCCTTCTCGCAAGCCCCTAGTAAGTCTATATTCCAAGTGGTTTCGCCATAAGTCGAATCCATACAGTATCCCTTCAGGTAGTTACAAGCAATACCTCCGGCTAATGCGATTTCGTTTATCTCCAATTTTACTGTGGCCCAATAGTCCCGAAGGATAATTTTGACATTTGCCAACACCACCACTGAGGCCCATGTTTGACCGTCTTCTGAAAATCCACTGCCTATACATGACCCGTCCGCTTGTACGGATCCGAAAAGAGTCATGGCTGCATAAGTAGTACCATTTAATGTCAGTTTGTTTATGATGTGACCATGAACTCGTAAGGATTGGAACGAATGAGCTTCGTTGCATTTTTCCGCTCCTAGTTTAAATATGTAGCTTGATAATCCATTTGTTACCACCGAAGAGTGACTGTGCATGCCGCAGTGCGAGATGGTCCTTGTGACCTCTACCAGGCAGGCGCGTACGTATCGTTGTCCGTAATTCCGTTGCTGTAATACTTGGATTCGGCCTGCTTCTTCCTTATATTCCGTGGCTGGGTCCGGACAGGGAGTCACCGTCTTCAGTGAAACCATCGTTGTGTTTAACGAGTCCCCTTCACAGTCGTACACGATCAATCCATTCCCCATTTGAGTTAGGAGCGTCATCGCCAGGACGAGATACATCTTTGGCACTCTGAAATAGATCCCGAGAAAATGGGAAGAGAATCCAAAAACAAAAAAAAGAATTTAGAACCAGGCCCTTTTTTGTGTGACCTAAACCCTGACCTGAACCCCCAAACCCCCATCATTGTATTAGTGATACCTAAAATTTGGGTATTGATCATCCACCGGAACACGAAAATAATAAAAACACAAAAAATAAATTAAGGGTATAATCCCCATACGACTCCCGACCATCTAAAGGTCTGTGTATACTTTTCATTCCGCTAGAGCTTTCTCGATTCCCTTTCTCTTCCCCTGGGGATACGTGATCTCCTTAACACATGGGGGAATCAATCCCTCCCTTAGGGTCCTCTACCCTCCGGCGCAGTGGTCCCGTTCACAGGTCGCTGCAGCCACGGAGGCTGGAAGAGTTATATCACGTTTGCATGAGTTTCGGACTTATAGTAAGGGCTGCTCTTATTTTGTCCCATCCTCTGACAGTCTGAATTAACTATTTAGCTAGATTTCTACATCGACTCACATATACGGACGGCAATTATGACGACTTTGATTTTACTGAAGTCTTGCGGACTAGTGTCCAGTAATGATTTCCATCGGCTACAGGATGGATGACTTGATGGGGATCGGGCACAAGTGGAAGTCACAGAATAAAAAAAAAAAAAAAAAAAAGGAACTTAAGAAGGAGAAAAAGAAAAAATTCGCCTCGGTGGTACATATACTAAAATTGGAACGAGGCGGGGAGGAATACTGAGTCCTTCAAGATGGCGAGTTGAGCAACTACTACCAGACGGTGTTCACATAGCTTTTATTCGCCTCGGTGGGACACATACTAAGACGGAACGAGGCAGAGAAGATTAAGAAAAAAAAAAAAAAAAAAAAAAAAAAAAAAACTTGCTTCATTCGATCCCTGACGCCCATAGTCACGAGTGTTATCCTCGCTGGAACCCTGGAGGGGTTTCGAGAAGATTAGGGGGGATGGACAATCACAGTATATCGGACCTAGGCCCCACCATAATCGGTAACACTCCTGACCATACGGTCCTCATTCATTCGCGCTTTCAAACTCGCAACCTGGGCTGACCACATTCACGCTGTTGCTATAGTCATCCAGATCCCCGGGTATATAAAGAGGAATGGGACATCTGGGTAACTATAACAACCCTCCCATCCCTATTCGGGGGGGTTTTACCCCTCGGCAAGGTAGAGCCCGCGTCCTATTCTTCAACTATTTAACTGTTACCCGGAGACGCAACGGGGTGTTCTCATTCAACATCCATCCTTACCCTCAGACCTACCAGAGAACGGAACAAAAGAGTGCCCTCATTTACGATTCTACCTACGTTGGCTGACCGGTTGTGGCCGTGACGCCTCTGAGCCAGAAGAGCTCACCCTATTATCTCGCGCCTGGTTTTTGGTTCCGATGGCGCGAGCGTGACATGTTCCCTCCGAACCTCCTATCTCCTCTCGACGCAAGCTTGGTACCACGATGGCGGTCGCCTAATACGCTTGGGGCGACGGAGAGCGATGGGGGTGTCCGTTATGTCTTGATGTGCCCGATTTTGCCTCCTGACGTCCGGTCTAGGTTCCGCCGGGCCCGGTAAAATTGCCGGGGGATGGGGTAATCGATAGATGTAGTCCCTTACTCTGGAGTTTTCACCGGCGGTGGGACTCACTTCAGGCGTACTGAGCTGTTCATTAGCTCGCCTGATCTCTTCCTCCGTATATTCCTTTTCTTCGTCCTGTTCCCCACCCCCTGGATAGGGTTTCATTCGATTTATATGCACCACGGCATCTTTTCTCGCTCCTAATAATCGAACCCTATAGTTTACCGGCCCGGTTTGCTCCAGTACTCGAAACGGCCCTTTCCACTTATTCATCAGCTTTTTGCTGAGGCCTCGCACCTGCGTTTCGTCCCTCACATAGACCAGGTCGCCTAGGCGACATCTCCGGGGCTTAGCGGTCTTGTTATATTGCCGCTCTCGATAATCGGCCGCTACTGCCATGTTCCGTTTTACTTCCGGATATACCTTATTCCATCTTCCCAGAAGCTCGGCCGCATAGTTCACGTCACTATCATAACGTGTTCTATTTTTCTCTAATTCCGTGGGGAACACTGCATCTCGACCGTATAGCAGGAAAAATGGGCTGAATCCGGTGGAAGTGTGTAGCTGCGTATTATACGCGAAAGCTAAATAAGGTACCCACGTGTCCCAATCTGACTGGTCCTTGCCCACGTAATGGGACAAGATATCCTTGATCACTCGGTGCGCCCTTTCTAGACCTCCATTCGTCTGTGGATGAAAGGGGGAGGTGCGACACTGTTCTATCCCTAGTATCTTACAGACCTCCTTCATCACGGCGGACATAAAATTAGAGCCTTGGTCCGAAATGAGGACCTTCGGTGCGGAGTGACGCAGAACGACACGTTCTACTAGCGCCCGTGCTACGGTATTTGCTGTCTGGTCGGGAATTGGCACTATCTCGATGTATTTGGTAAAGTGGTCCTGGAAAGTAAGCATGTACCGATTTTCGTTATCGGATCTCACCAACGGCCCCACAATGTCCATTGCGGTCCTCTCGAAAGGCTCGCATACTTCAGTGAATCTTTGTAAGGGTGCCTTCCCTAAATGAGGTGACGTTTTACGTTGGTTACACCGGTGGCATCTTCCGCAGTACCTCCTTATGTCTTTCCTCATTTCCGGCCAGAACAGCCTCTGACGCATCAGCCGCCAAGTCTTATACTGCCCTGGGTGGCCGATGTATGCCACATCGTGGTAGTCGTGCATTGCTCTCGGTACCCAACTCTGAGGTACGACGAGCCGCTCGGTTCCGTTGTCCGCTACCTGGTACAACACACTACTCCGAGACAATCGGTATCCGTTACCCTCACCTGACTTGGGGTCTAAGTCCCTCACTACTTTGGCGCAAAACTGGTCCTTTTTCTGGGCTACCACTATATCTGCCCCATCCCATACAGGTTCTAACTCGGTGCTCGTCAAACATGTCCCTAAATCCCTTACTAATTGGACGCAGCACCTGTCCCTATCCTGCGCGGTAAGACATATTCCAGTCCCTTCCGCAGTCTTCGACTTGTCCAACCCGTAGATCCTGACCTTAATGGGCGTGTGACCGAACATCCACTCTATCATTGGCCCGATGACTCCCCAATCTAACCCGTCTAATCCGCACGCGATTCGTGGCATAGCTAACCATAAAACCCCTTTTTCTAAACATAACTGCCTAAGGTTCCAGAGGGCTTGGAACACGGATCGTTCCGTGGGCTTATCGGTGATTTTGTCCTTGGTGACCATATGTAACGTGAGGCGCCCTTGGGCTTCCATACTGGCAACCTCTCCCACCTTCTTATTCTGTTTCTTCAGCAGATAGGTGTTTCCATAAGCCTCTCTAAATTTTAGTGCAACTCCCTGGGACATGCCGAAATCCGCACTCACACAGTGAGCCAAAGCGAATTTCTCTGGGGCTTTAAGCAGATCTCCTTCAACGTTATCTACCGATTTACCCCCGATCTGCTTTCCTGCTATGTCCTTAAGACATCTGTCCATTTCAAAGTCCCAGTCCGGGCTTTCGTAAACCCGACTTAATGCGTCTACGTTCCCGTGCTTCCTCCCCGGCCGATGTATGACCTCTATGTCGTATTCTGATAGCAAGATCGACCACCGTCCCAATCTGGAGGTGGGATCCTTTAGTGACAACAGCCACTTGAGGGAAATGTGGTCCGTTACCACCTCAAATTTCTTCCCATACAGAAAACATCTATACTGCTTCACCCCAAATACAACTGCGAGGCATTCTAATTCAGTGACCGTGTACCTGGTCTCCGCGCCGGTCAATTTCCTGCTTGCAAAAGCTACAGGCCGTTCGTGTCCATCGACCTTTTGGCTCAGCACAGCGGCGATCCCTGTTCCTGATGCATCCGTTGATAGGATGAACGGTTCCTTAAAATTAGGATGGATCAGCACGCTTTCCGAGGTCAAGGCCTCCTTTAAGCTGTTAATGGACCCCAGCACCTGTTCCGTGATTATGAACTTCACGTCCTTCTTTGTTAACTCCGTAAGTGGGGCCGCTAACTCAGCGAAGTTCGGGATAAACTTCCGATACCATCCTACCAAGCCTAGAAATCCTCGCACCTCTTTCACCTTAGTGGGAATGGGAAAATCCTTAATAGCTTGCACTTTGTCTGTTAAAGGGCTTACACCCGCCTTGGAAATTTCGTGGCCTAAGTAGGTTACCTTTGGTTTCAACATGTGACACTTACTAGGTTTTAACTTTATGTTGGCTTCCGCTAAGCGATCGAAAACTAAGGCCAGTCGTCGTAGATGTTCGGTCACATCGTCGGTGCTATAAGTGATGATATCGTCCAGATATACGCTGCATATGAGATGGTTCAAACCGGCCATTGTGGTGTTGATAAACCGAGCAAAAGTACTAGGGCTATTGGACAACCCGAAAGGCATACGCAGAAATTCATAGTGACCGTCCATAGTGCTGAAAGCCGTTTTTTCGATGTCCGAAGTTTCCATTTTTATTTGATGATAGGCCGAGGCCACATCAAACACGCTGAACAGACTGGCCTCTCCGAATTGTTCCAGTAGCTCTTCTATAAGAGGGAGCGGGTAGTAGTCCCTTTTAGTCACGGCGTTAAGAGCCCTATAATCGATGCAAAGGCGGATCTTCATAGAGCCGTCGGGCTGCTTCCGTCTTACCATAACTACAGGGGCGCTCCAGGGACTTCTTGATTCCCTTATTATCTTCTCGTCCAGTAGCCGATCGATTTCCTTTCTCAGTTCGTCTCTAGTATGGAAGGGTACTCGATAAGGGGCTTTTGAGATGGGAGGTACATTTTCGGTGATTATTCGATGCTTCACATTATCCGTGCTGGATAGGATCTCGTCCTCACCACAAAAGATGTGGTCGTATCTTTGGAGAAAAGCTCTCACTAAGGCTTGGGTGTCCTTAGGCAGATGAGACAAATCCACTGCGTCTGAATTCCCTGTTTCTCGGTCTTCCCAATCTGGTCTACACCATAACTGAGCCGGACGAGCCGGTTCGACCTGCTTCTGAGCCTCGCTTAAAACTTCCACCCCAGGAGATAGGGTGCCCAACACCGTCTTTGCCCTTATTCGGACCGCGTAGTTGTTCAAATTCATGAGACGTATTCTCACTTTCTTGGTGAATGGTACTACCGCGTTGGCGATCAGTACTCCCACTTCCAGGTCTCCACCCGAGGCCTCAATCATTCCCAATTCTCCCGTAGGTTTTTGTCCTGTTACCTTACCCCAACATTCGATTTCACTTCGAGGAGGTATGGATTCCCTTTCCCATAAACTTACGTGACATCGCCGTGGGGAGGGTGGTATCGCTTCAGAATTCCTGCGCGTGCCTTTCGGGGTATCGCCCTTACTGATTTCCGTGATATGTGGAGGTTTATGCAATGGGGGAGACCTAACGGAGGGTTTGGGCCGAGTAAGTGAGGCTACCTGGGCGTACGTTGGCTTTACCGGTGGCGGTTCAGAGTAATGAGAGGGTCTGCATGGCCTTCCGTTTGAGGTTGTAGGAGCCGGTGGGTGTTGAGGCTTTGTCTTAGCGCACGGGGTGGCGATCGTACTGGGCGTTGTTGGTTTTTGCGCCACCAGCACCTGACTTGATCGTTTATAGGGCATATCCATAACAAGTGGCGTAGTTATTCCTCTAATCTTAATGGTGTTACGAGCGTAGTCCATGATGGCTCCGCACTTGGTCAGAAAGTCTCTGCCCAAAATCCCGTCTGCATGTAGTGGAAGGTTTTTAACCACCACCCAGTCTTGCAACAGGTGGGGCCGCCTTCTGTTATATTCGACCTGGCATTGGACCAGGGCGGAAGAGGTCATCTCTTTTCCAGAAATGCCTACCAAGCGAATCGCGCCGGGCAGGGATACTGCCTCGCTTGGTACGCTACTCTCCTTTAAAAGAGATAGAGCAGATCCGGTGTCTATGCATAAAGTGCGCTGTTGTCCGTTTAATCGAACCCTTAAGTTAGTGGGCCCTCCGAATGACCCTATGCCTCCTACACAAGGGACTACTACCCTGGGTGTTGTGGGTCTCGTATCTTTCTCCATCGCGGGTTGTATGACTCTGAAGTTACCATTCCCTTTCCCCCGACGCTTAACCAGCGTCCATTCACCTTGCTCCTCAACACCACTAGCAACCTTGCTCCTAGGAGCTTCTGGACAAGGTCGTGCTAGTTTAAAGCTGGTCTTGATTGCCCCGATGGGCGAGCGTTGTTCGGCTTCCTACCCTCTCCAGGTTCCCTCCTACGATCGCGGGTTCCGAAATCGCGGCAACCTATCGCGATGTGGCCTGGTTTCCCGCATCTAAAACAGGTGATGGGCTGCCTTGTTGTTCCAGCTCGGATCTCGTTTGGACAGTCGGGTTTGTAATGCCCTTCTTCCCCGCACCCATAACATCGCATCTTTTCCAGTTGGGGTGCTGCCAGACTAGGAGTAGCTGAGGGTCTTGACCTCAACTGGAGCTCAACCCTTTCTGACTGCCTAGCCATTTCCTCAGCTTTTTTGAGGGTGAGGCTGGGTTCTCGCAGTAATGCTGTTCCAATATCCCGCATCAATTCCTTCCTTAAACCCTGCTTAAACTGGTGGATCATAGTCCGCTCAGTATTCTTCCTCAACCCCGGAATTTCCTCTTCCACTGCATCCATCAGATCCTCCTCCAAGACCTGCCTCCCAAAATGCTTAATTCGCGTGGCAAATTCGGCCACCGTTTCATCGTGGCGTTGGATGCACTTGGCCAGTTGAGCCAAGCTTTCCCCTGATGTTTGTAATGGCGTGAAGCGCTCTATCAGCTTGTCTCGGAAGTCGTCGTATGCCAGATTATCCAAATCGGCATCCGCTTGGAAGTAAGTGTACGCTTCCCCTTCTAGTCGGAATTTTAATATTTTCAAGGTATTTTCTTCCGACCAACCATCCAGTTTGGACCTTTGCTCTAATTTGGCAAAATAGGCCTTTACATTGTCCTTCCCGGAAAAAGGGTCCACTGTCCCAGCGACCATGCCTAAAGGCATGGTTGGCCATGAGGCTGCTAGTGGGGCTGGGCCGGGCATACCTGCAGGATTCATTTGAAATCCGGATTTCGTAGCTCTCACTCTGATGATTCCGCCACCGAAAACCCAACTATGTACTTACTAGACACTACCTCAAAATAAAAATAAAAAAAATTGACCTATCGTTAGCTTTCGGCTACTTCTTTAAATTGAATTTAAAGGAAATTCAAGAATAAAATATTACTGGTGAATTTAATCTGCGTTGAAAGTTAGAGAAAAAAAAAAAAATTTTTGACTTGAATTGTTACTATAAAAAATTTTTTTAAACTGTTTAGGTTGACCCTGTAATACAAGACAAATAAGAAAAAAATAAAAATAAAAAAATAAAAAAATAAAATAAAAAAAAATTAAACAAGATGTAAAATTCCAAACGCAGAACTCCCAGAATCAAAATCTTTCTGCTCGAACACGTAATTAGTGCTTGTACACGAGAGACACCTTTTGATTCAATTCACCCGGCTCCTTCTCTTGCTGGTTCACTGTTCCTTGACCTAGTTACACAAAAAAAAATAACATACACTTTCTCTTGGCCCTAGTCTGCAAGCTCCTACAATGCTGTAATCACTTATTTCAAGCTATTAACTAAAGCACCTACTATTTATTCTGATGGTCACACCCCCTTCCGATAAGAATCCGTTCTCATAAAAGGTATACGGAAACCTTATCCGGTTCCCTAAATGAAAGGTTGTTTTTACCTGGTTGCTATTAACGATAATCAAAAACTTCCTAATTGGAAATAAATACTTTCCCAACTTTCAATTGCTATGCCTGATTTCAACGGCGCTCAGTGTATATATGCTTTAAATGATCTGACCTACTATTTACTGGGGTTATTGAACTACTACCCAATTAATAACCTTACTGTTCTATGTTCTCAACACCACTGTTATTTCCCTTGCGTTATAACGTATAACCTCACTTCAAAACAAAACAATGAAATGTTTTGTTACTTCCGAAACTGTCACTACTAAATTTTTCGAAGACGTGGATTATCACCTTGTTATTTAGGCTTAAAAAAAAACCTAAGATATCACCGCTGCGACACCAAATGTAATAAACTGAAAGGCTGGTATTTGGGAGCAATTGAATAAACTTATTTATATGGTTATTGCACACAAGCCAGGTAAACCAAATTCAGCTCAGATATTACTAGGTTATGTATTTTTATTGTTCCCTCAGGTCAAAGCCCTATGGGATCCAATGAGGCTACGGAGAGTGAAAACCTTATTGTAACTATTGCTATGATAGCTACCCTTCTATGCAACTCGAGGGTTGCAGAGATAGTAGAATGCAGGGTACACTACGAGAAGTGCCCTGTCGTTGGTAGTATGGTTTAAAATTAGCTGCCACCAGTCCCCTTTTACAGATGTTTTAGAGAATAGTTCAGGGAACGGAACTAGACTCGAAGGAGTTCCTCTCCAGTAGCACTTGGTATAAATAGTTTAGTAGCGGGGCCCTTCCTGGCCGATTTATACACTAGGCTAGTATGACAGCTTCACGTTGCTGAAGATGTTCGGAGTGACAAACACGACAGGATTGTTCACCTCCACTACAAGGTTATCTAAGGGATGGTGTTTCAATGAAGAACAATGAGAACAGTATAAGTTGTATATTGGAGAAAAGTTAATTGTATACAAAATAAAACAATAAAGATTACACGGATGTATATATAAGTATATATACTAAGTCCCATACATATAAACTTAAAGGGAAAAATATGTCATATAACCAACAAGAACAAACAATGAATTTAAATTAAGCCAATTTAATTTTGATGCTAGATATCTGAATAGTATATATAAAAAACAATATATAATAAATTGCATAAGACTTTATCGAGACCGATCAATCAGTGAATTATTGATTTGCCTGATGTAACGAAGCCAGGGAGTTGTTTCTTTGGGGGCTAACCTTAATTCTGAAATGGATCTACCACTCTGATGGAGTAACTATGGTTATAAAGTGAACCAGAGGGGCCACTGATAGTAAGATTGAGATCCCCGAAGGGTGACTCTCTAAATAGATCCCCTGTTGTTTTTATCCACAGCTACCTGGTTCGTTATGTATCGGTAGATCGAGTGAATTACACAACAAATAATCAATACAATGAAACTCTAGTTGTCCCGATGAACTCAAACACTTTCTGTCAAATTAGCCGCTGATGGCTAACTCTCCCTGTCCTTAAAGATCAGGGTCTCAATAGGGGTTTTTAGACCCCTTGAACTTCCAGATAAAAATTAATAATAATAATAACTACCCTTGTAGCAACTTTTGAATAGTGAGCTATCCCCAAATAATTATATCTTTGACCCTACAATTACGGTAACACTGATTCCAATTATACCTATCCTAAGTAGGTCCCTTAAATACACTATAAAATATGAGAAATTCGCAGATGGATCGCTACGCTTCTAGTAAGTCAAAATACCCTATTAATGCTTACATTTACCGGGGTGATGACCTCAGAATTTTTAGCTTGAACACAGACTAAACAGCTTTCTCTAAAGACTTACCCTGACTTAGTACTTAATCCTTAATCCACAGGGTAACTTAGACACTTGAGCTTACACTTCACGGCTTACACAAAATGTATTACGCGGCGTCTTTTTGTTAATTTTATAAATTACACCACGAAGCTAGTTCTCTCTCGCACCCAGATCAAAATTATCTAAACGTTAAAGGCAACAAATTCTCCAAAATATCAAATTACTATAGACTTCTATCATCAAGTTACTAATGACGTTCTCCACAATTTCTTTTATAGGTTATTATAGATTCTAGTTACCAAATAATATTCCCTAAATAGCAAATGATATTAAAGTAAAATGTAAGTTCTCTTGAACTGGTACTTGAAATGATTTAAGGTGAATGAAAATAAACTATAAGAATGATACAAATTGATTTGAATGACTTAATTTACTTTGAGTAATAACGAAAGAGTAATATAGTTGCAAAAATTAGAAATCTTGTAACTTGTAATACAACAAAAACAATCAATTGACTACGTTAAAAAATATTAATTAAAAGAATTAAAGGATCTGACTTTGAGAGAGAGACTGAGCTATATGTACAATGAACTAGCTTACCCAACAAGGCACGAAAAAAAAGAACTGGAACTGCTCTTGCAAAAGAGTTTTCATTTTTATAATTTGTCTCCCCCCCGAAATTGGCCTCCTGATTCGCTAACCTAAAATTCAAACGGACCAATGAAGTTGGTTGTATCCCGTTGCACCTTGCACTAATACACAAATCTGTATTTAGAGTTGCCTGTATTCCCACATCGAGGGGCAGTGAGTGACCACAAAAAATGATTTCTCCAAACCCTGCTGACTAAGTAATTAACTCCGTATGCGTAGAAAGTGCAAGGTCCGCGGAATAGCGCCTCGAAGGCTCTAATTCTTAAAAATCACGTACAACTTGTAAAAGGTATTAGATGGCGTATCTCTGGCGCCAGACAGGAATTCCATTATTTCAATCTGAATAAAACTCTAATTGTTGAATATAGAATGTATATGTATAGTCTGTTCCTGTCAGGAATTTAGAAATTTTAGATTTGAAATGCCCGTAAAAACGGAACTACACTCTACGGAATGATTTGAGTTGTACTCTCATGTGTCAAGTATTCCTGGTTTACTTAGAGTGGCTTAATTTTCGGGAGTTTGCTCATGCTTACGCTACTTTGATTCAATCGTAAAAAAAAAAAAATAATAATCCCCCGGATTATTACAGTGATCATGCAATTATTGTTTCTGTGCTTCCTTTCGCTTTCCCCGGGTCGAGATAAATTAATATTATACAGACAGTCAAATATTTATCTATGTTCAACCTATAAATAAACTCATTATTGGAAGTTCCGTGTTTATTTAAACTAACTTACTGCAACATCATTTAAGCAGTCAAAAAGTAGCCAAGTATCTATTCCAATACCATTCAATCTGCCCTATTGACCCATGGCTACTTAATTCACTGAGACTACCCTGGGACAAGGCTATCCATAGATAGCACATTGATACGCTTCGTGGTGATGGCCCTACCTGATGCCCTCAAACGAGGAGTAGGCCTTAACGAAATCTGTCGCCAAAAAAATCAGCATAAAAGTCAATCGGACTCAGATCTGGTAGACTTGGACGAATATTGAAGCCGCTGTAAGAAATTATCGCCAAAAAGTGACAAGGTTCGTCAAAATATACCTCCTCTCATTTCCCCCGATCAAGTTATAGCTCTGTTTGCTCATAGAATTGTTTGTTTTGTGAACCTGATCTCCTGTGAATTGATCATTTTAATATTACAAGTTATGCTTCATAGTTATCAGGTGACAATGATCTCTTGAACTTAATAATAAACTGTCTCATAGTTGTGACACAAATAAATTTCGGGCATAAGAGGTATAACAGAATTTCAAACCTGGTTTTGTGCAGTAGACTTTACTGAGTAGAAAATGTATCAGGCAAGATAGGTAATTACATTTCCCTTCAATGAACTTGGCCGAGATATCCTTGACACTCTCTCACCGACTATAATGATCTAGATGCAGCACTGAATGACCTGTATTTCATAATATTCTTCATTCATGTTTATTCCCGAAAGATCCCCAAGCACTAAGCGCGAATTCATAATTTCAAATGTCAATATAGATTCTCTCGAGATGAAGGTATTCATCAATTATTCTGGAAGTTGAGGGCGATAGATAGATAGATAGATAGATCACTTTATTGCAATTACCATTAAAATGATTCACAAAATTTCACACTTATACTCAAACCAAACCTAACTTTAATACTGAACTGGAATATAAAATGAATCATTGATGAGATAAAACAAAATATAATAGCTGTAATAGAAGCATTGATCATTTTTATAAAGGAAACAAATATGAATTATAAAAGTACAAAATTGAGAATTTACTAGATATGTGTCATAAGTTCTTATCACATTCGTATTCTTTCACAGAATAATGAGCTTTACTGGCTAGTAATGTGAATATGGATTTCTTAAATAATTTTTGATTCGTTAAGTTGTTTGGTGGTAATTTGTTGAATATATGTATTGATTTATAAAATAAACTATTAGCATATGTAGAATTATAAGCATGGATAAGTCGAAGAAATTCTCTTTGCCAACGTTGGATAACTATGAACATCGTTATTTTTCAGAATATATTTTTTTCTATTATAAATCAAAAGCAGCAACGCATATATGTACATTGACGGCACAGTTAGAACATAGTGGATTTTGAGAACCTCTCTAAAAGAATCTCGCCATCCCAAGCCAGCAATTATCCGTAAAGCTTTTTTTTGTCACACAAAACACGAATGAGGTGATGAGGAGTCTCCCCAAAACTGAACGCAGTTTCGTAGATTGCTATCTAAAAGACCATAATAAACAGAACGAAGTGCAGTCCTAGAAACAATTGATTTAATTGATCTGAGAGCAAAACTTGCATAGCTCAATTTATGGTTAATGTTTTCAATATGTGAAGCATATGATAATTTGCAACCTACGGTCAACCCAAGGAATTTTACAGATCCAACCTGTTTAAGGTAAGTATTGCCCATTTTGATGGTGCTATTTAAATTTGAATCAACATAATTATTCAGAACAATGAAATTAGTTTTATCAGTATTAATGACTAAATTATTTTTCGAAAACCATTGTTCTAGCTGCTTACTTATTATCCTAGCTCTCTCTTATAACTCATCAATATTTGTACCCGTGAACACTACAGTAGTATCGTCGGCATACATATATAATATATATATATATATATATATATATATATATATATATATATATATATATATATATATATATATATATATATATATATATATACAGCAGTTTAGCTGAGGATAGTATTAGTGATGAGAAATATTATAAAAAACTAAATTCAGACCCCACAAATAAATACCAAAATCAAAATAACAAATACATAACTTGTTTAAAAAAGAAAAGACATATTCATGATATTTTAGCAGAAAGGCTATACATGTACAAAGCAGTTCCTCCTAAGTACTATGGATTACCAAAAATACATAAACCACAAGTAACACTAAGACCAATAGTTTCGTCAATGAACACTCCAACATCTAACTTATCGAAATATTTTGCAGAGGTACTAACCATGTCAGTGAACAATGACAATAGATACTTTGTAAAGGATTCATTCGAAGCAGCAACTTTGTTTAATAATTTTCAATTACCACCTAACTATGTATTAGTTAGTTTTGATGTAGTTTCACTATATAGCAATATTCCATTGGATTAAATTATCACAGTAATTCAAAATAATTGGGACAATATAAAGTCAAATTGCACTATACCTCTAGAGGAATCCCTTGATGGCATAAAATTAATTTTTTCAATGATGTTTTTTACAGTCAGATTTTTGGTTGTCCTATGGGTTCAAACTTAAGTCCCATAATAGCAAGGATGGTGATGAATTTTTTACTAGATAGTTGTCTCACAAAAATTCAATTTGAAATACCATTCATTAAAAAATATGTGGATGATATTGTATGTGCGGTCCCGGAGGAAGAGGTTGATACTACTTTGATGGTCTTAAATAATTTTAATCAAGACATTCAATTTACTGTAGAGCAGGAAACGAATCGGAGCGTCCCCTTCTTAGACACTAAGTTGATCAGAACTGACAATAATCAGATAATAGTAGACTGGTATCAAAAACCAACAAATTCGGGAAGGTACTTACATTACTACTCACATCAATCACATAAAATTAAAATCAACTTGGTAATAGCTTTGAAAAATAGAATAATAAAAATCTCACACCCTTCCCTTAAGGAAAAAAATTAAAAAAAACTTTTTAGTATTCTAGTAGAGAACTCATATCCACCCATGTTATTAAAAAAATTAATTTTCAGCACAAGACAAAATATTTTGGAAAATAATGATAACAATAATGACAATGATGTTCAAATCAATAAATATGGGCTTCTCCCAAATATAGATGGCTTAACAGACAATCTCATCAAGATATTCATGCCAGAAGAGATTAAAATTGCAAGAAAAAAATCTTCTTACAATCAATTCAATTTTCACTAAACTTAAAGACAAAACCCCAAAGCGGTTGGAGTCGAATATAATTTACAAAGTACCATGTCAAGATTGTGAAAAGGTTTATGTAGGACAAACATCTCAATTACTGAAATTAAGAATGACACAACATAGAAGTGATTGCAAAATTAAGACTAAAACATGCGCCTTAGCTAAACACTGTAGAGAGGAAAATCATAAATTTGATGAAACAGAAATTATGATTCTAGATAAAGAAAGTAATTACAAAAAAAGATTGTTTTTAGAAATGTACCACATCAATAAGGAACCTTCAGTTTTAAATAAGAAAACAGACACAGACAATTTGAATATAATATATTCCTTTTCATTGACAGTTGATTGAAACCACATAAATGAATAGTTAAATGTTCAGTGATTCTTATTCCTAATAAGAAATATTCAATTCAAACGAGTCACACCCTATGGTGGTGACGTGCTTTAAAATCCAGATTTTGCGCATTAGAGATTTCACAATCAGCTGTTAGTCCGATATGCACGTGTATTTTTACCGTTATAACCTGACTAGTTAAATGTCAAATTTTAAAATTGACATAATTGGAAAATAGAATCTTCAGTCCAATGACTATAATAAGGAGAAGAAAAATCTAAATGTTTTTTGTAGAAATGTCTAGTTTAATATTAACCTAAACTTCTGTAAGTATTAACCTAAATACATAATTGTCATCTAATTTGTAAAAATTGTGGTACCCTGAAGAAGCAATAAATTATTGCGAAATATTGGTATAGAAAAAATAGTTTTCTCTTGGTTGCCCAACTACAGACCGAAATTCCCGTTAACAAACCTTCTAAATTTCAACTAGTGACGGTCGTTACTACCTTTCGAATATATATATATATATATATATATATATATATATATATATATATATATATATATATATATATATATATAATTAAAAAGAACAATTGTGTAAATGACAAAATAGATTCCAATCTTTCGAAACTTTATAATAATCTAATTCAAACTTAACAAAATTTTTTTAGTTTGAAGTGCCACTTTCCACTTGTCTTCTAATTTAAAATTCAACCTGAAAAAGATAAAGTATTATTTAATTATGAGTTACAATTTTGAGCTTAAATTCCATAGAATTATCTCAAACTTGAATAGTTGATTATGATAGGTCGGAAGTGTTTATCATAGAATAACTAATTCATACAATAATCATAGATATTTATAATTGTACAATCTTAAAATATCTTGTATTTAATCAAATTCAATCCATTTCAAATTGTAATTAGCCACACATTACTCTTTCACACACAACCGATCCAATATATATATTCGAGTAAGTCATTTACAAAAATATTGAATAAAATTGGTCCAAGGATGGATCCTTGTGGAACACCAATTGTAACTCTGACTTGACTCGATTTATACTAGCATCCATCTTTCTTGATTGAAACATGATTCAACCTATTTTCTAAGTATGAAACAAACCATTCACTAGCAGTACCTCGAATACCATACGCTTTCATTTTATTTATTAATATTTTATGATTTACCATGTCAGATACCTTTGACAGGTCACACACTAATACTACACTAACTCTTTTATTATTAGTGTTATTATAAATATTGCTTAATAATTCATATGCAGTACTATTTGTAGATTTACCAGCACGAAAACCAATAATTAATTTTTTTCTAGATAGTCTACAACGAGTTTTTTCATAGCATTCTCTAGAATTTTTCCCAGTATCGAATTTAAACTTATGGGTCGATAATTATTCATACATTCTCGATCCCCTCTTTCAAACACAGGTACCACCTTTCAGACTTTCAATTGAGAAGGTACGTATCCATCTTGGAAAGAAGAATTAACAATTTCCAATATATGGGGATATGTTCAATAGAATTTTTTATCAATACAACAGGCAATTCATCAATACCAGTAGAGTTGCTATTTTTTAAATTATAGACTATATTAAAAATTCCATTTTTTGTTACCGGAGAAAGGAACAGACTATTACAAGTTGAAATGTGTGGATGATAGAGGTTACTGCAATGTTCATGTGCCCCCGGTGTAAAGCTGAAGTGATTCACAAAAAGCTCACTCATATTTTGATAATAATTTGAGATAATTGAATTATTGAAAATGCTCTTGAGTGATATTTCTTATAATAATTTGAGATAATTGAATTATCAAAAATGTTCTTGAATAAGAATAAATCACGTTTTGTTTTTGATGATATTTTAATTCCTACAATGGAATGTTTTAGATATTGAATCATGAAAAAAGTTCAATTTATTTTCAGCACCTGTTATAAGTGACATCGAACTCCAGTTATACTTATAGAAATGAGAATTAAATTCAGGAAGATTATTAATATTGAAGATACGCAAAATATTAACTAAGTCCATTTTTGGGTCATTTAATATATTCAGTTCATGAAATAGTGCTAATAAGATGGTCTGAAAATCCAGTTTCGTGAACAAAGTTATCTTTTTCATTGAAATTGATGTTTGTTACAACATTATCTAGAGTTGAGCACGTATTACCAGAAATTTGAGTGGCACAATCATAGACAATGTCTAAATTAAAAGCATTACATAAATATTTAAAGTTCTGCGTTGCTTTTGAGTTTATTTCTAAATGAATATTAAAGTCTCCACATATTACTACATTGTGTTCATGACATTGAGTAAATTCGAGAAGTGATTCTAATTGAAGAAAGAAAGTTTCAACATCAGCCAATGGTTTTTTCTTATATATACAAATTAATATAAATTTATAATCATTCGTTTCAAAACATTCAATTCCACAACATTCAAATACCTTTTCAATACAAAACTTTGAAATATTCATAACATTAAATTTCGATTCTTCTCTGACATAAATTGACACACCACCATGCTCAAAATTCTTCCTGCAGAATGTAGCAGCTAATGTATAATTATCAATTATGAAGTTCTCGCTTGATGTTGGCCAGTGTTCAGAAAAACAGAAGTATTTTAAATTGTGATGTTCATCCAGTAACAATTCCAAATCATATTTCTTGTTCCTAGTACACTGAATATTCATATAAAATAAATACGAAACAGAAAATTTTTAAATCAAATTTTCACTGTTATTATCACAAACACTATCACTATCACTGCTATAGACAGATATGATCTCCGAGGAAGCACTTAAAAATTTTCTTTCACTGCTTCTGCTTTTTCTGGAAAATAATATGTGTTAATGAAAGCACCATATGGCCATAATTCTGGTGACATAACCTTTTCAGCGACATCATGGGCGACTCCAATTTTATAAGACTTATAGTTAGCATTTTCATGTTTTGTCTTGAATTCTTCTACTTTAAATGAAACTGTATCATATGTTTCTATGAAAGTCAGAAAGTTGAGTAACGTATCATTATTTACAAATGAATCTAATCTAGACACAAAGGACCATTTATACAAAAAGTTCCGTGCCACAGGTAGTGCACAACTATTATTTTTGCCCTTAAAACTGGACTTAGGCATTGACCTTTAAGAATTATCACCTGCAAATGATTTATCAACATTTTGATCAGGATTAACATCAGATCTGCTTTTATTACGTCTTTTACGAACAACGGGAATAAAATCGTGATCTGTAATTACAGGTGCCGCTACTGCACTTCCATTTCTTACAATGTTGATATTCGTTGACGTATTGTTGACGGGTACACTAGCTACCTTGCTTGTATAGGTGTTATCAAGATCCTCATCAATAGTGGAATGCGTTTCCTTTGAAACGACATCGATTATATGAGATTCCGCATCAAACTCACTTAATTTCTATACATATAAAAATAAAGACTAATGGTGATGTTGATTCTTCCCAGCGGAGCGCAATCAATACTGTTATATATGTAGAATGCTATTTTTATTATATTGTTTTTGTGTGTATCGCGTAAGAAGCTGATGTCGAACTGAATTCTTTAGTTTCCAATAAATACGTGGAGTGTCAGCACGTTGTTTAATTGTACATGAACTGACATAAAACAAGGGGCGACGAGGTTAATTAGAGTTAATCGTTTCGAAAATTATTCATATTAAAAAGTTTCGGGACAAAGTGTAAATTTGACTGTGCTCATAATAGCGCGAGGATTAGTTTCGATAAGTTTTTCTGTTTAGGCACTAAAGTTCAAAATGCCTGGGGATTCAGTTACAAATTTCGGACTAACTGGTCAGTTAAAGGAGTTTCATCATGAAACAAGTGACTTCTCGGTTCTTAAAGTAAAACTTGAGCAGTACATAATCGTAAATAGTTTCACAAATGATGAAATTGAAAAACGGGCAATTTTATTGAACATATTGCACGAGGACACCTACGTATTGCTACGTAGCTTATGCGTGCCGGTCGCTATCGATACAAAAAATTTTGAATTCTTATTGGACAAGTTGGAAAGACATTGTAGCCCGATAAGAAGTTATTTTGCTTCCCGAAAAAGATTTTATACCGCGAAGAGAGACTGTAATGAAACAGTAGCAAATTGGGCGGGTGCGTGTGCGTAATTTGTCCGCATCATGCGGATTCGGTGCAGAAATTAATATGGTCATGAGGGATGTATTTGTGACTGGAATAGGGCCTGGAAAAATTTTGGACCGACTTTTGGAAACTGATCTGACTAACGCAACATCACATTTCGATGCACTCGTCCGCTTGACCCAAAGCAAGGAAGCTGCGATGAGAGAGACGGAGTCAACGTCCAGGAGCGTGGTGATAAAGACGGAGCCGCAGTACAGGATCACCCATACAGGCAAGCGTAATCAAGAATCAAGGTAGGAAAAGCGAATGTGGAAAAAGTGCCAGTGGCGCAATAAAAAGTGGCGAAAACGAGGAGTGTTTCGTGTGCGGCCGTAAAAATCATTTCGCGGACCAGTGTAAATATAAGAATTATTCATGTCACACATGCGCAAAGCTATGTCACATTGCCACAGTATGTAAAAACAAACAAAACAAATCTTTTTCTAAATTGTTATCAACCGAAACCGGTGAAACGTCAAACTCAACTGAATTGTTTACAATTTATGATAGTTTACTAAATAGCAAAGATGACAAAATAGAGGAAAGTGACTATCCTTTCTACATAAAGTTGAAAATTGATAAACTGTATTTGAATTTTGGAATTGATACAGGGTCCTCGCATGCTGTCAATTCTGAGAAATTATACAAAAAACATTTTTCTAAATATAAAGTCTTAGAAAACGATTTGATTTTCGAAGATTATGTTGGTATGAGCTTTAAACCTATTGGTAAAATTAGTTAATGTAGACTTTGAAAATAAGATTCATCCTCTTAATTTACATATTATTAAAAATTGAGGCACTCCCTTAATCGGCAGAAAGGCATCAAATATGTTTAAATCAGGAGTTTCAAGTATTCACAATCAGAAAAACTTTATTTCAGGTACTGATATGGTTATCCAAGATCTAGTTGATGAATATAGAGATATTTTAGAACATACATTAGGAACTTTTAATAGAGACAAAATTACATTGAAGTTGAAACACGATATTACTCCCAAATTCTTTAAGCCTCGCCCTATTGCTTTTGCATTAAAACAAAAGGTTGCAGTGGAGTTAGAACGTTTACTAAATGTAGGTGTTCTAGAGCCAGTGCAATACTCAAATTGGGGTACACCAATTGCGCCTATTTTAAACCAAGTGGGGCGGTTCGATTTTGTGGAGATTATAAAATAACAGTTAATCTCGCATTAGAAGTTTGTAGATTCCCTTTACCTAGAATTGAGTACCTTTTTGAAAAACTTCAGGGCGGCACAAAATTTTCGAAATTAGATCTGTCCGAAGCCTATCAACAGTTACTTTTAACAGATGATGGTAAAAATATTCTAACTGTCTCGACCCATGAGGGGTTATTTAGATATATGCGACTTCCTTACGGTATCAATACCGCGCCGGCATTATTTCAACAAATTATTGAAAAATTATTAATGGATTTATCAGGCGTCGTATCTTTCATCGACGATATACTGATTACAGGAAGTAATGATGAGGAGCATTTAGAGCGTTTAGAGTCAGTTTTTCGACGTTTACATGATTCAGGATTGCGATTAAAAGCAGACAAATGTGGTTTAATGCAACCCAGAATAAAGTATTTGGGACACATAATTGATAGGACGGGGTTACACAAAACTACAGAAAGAATAGACGCAATAAATAATTGTCCAGTTTCAACTAATTATACGGAATTGAAATCGTTCTTAGGTATGATCAATTTTTATGTTAAGTTTTTAGAAAATGGAGCAACAGTTTTGCATCTACTCCATCAACTTTTGCGCAAAAATTATTCTTTTTTATGGGACTCTGAGTGCCAGAATACATTTTATAAAGTTAAAGAGATGATAACATCTCCAAAGGTTCTAGTACACTTTAATAGCAATTTGCCGATGAAGTTGACAGTAGACGCGTCACCGACAGGGCTTGGAGCTATAATCTCGCATATTTATGAAAATAAAGAAGAAAAGCCGATAGCTTACGCGTCTCGTGTGCTTGTAATAAGCGAACGTGACTATTCCCAACTAGATAAGGAAGCGTTAGCTATTATATAAGGGGTCAACAAGTTTTACCATTACCTTTTCGGTAAGAGATTTATTTTGGCTACCGACCACAAGCCGCTGGTGTCAATTTTTGGTCACAAAAATGGCATTCTCATTATGGCAACCAGCCGTTTGCAGCGCTGGGCTCAATTTTTATCATGTTTCGACTTCGATATAGAATATGTAACGTCAACTAAAAATTCTGCTGATTGTCTTCCTAGATTGCCACTACCTGAAAATCATAACTCAAATTTGGGTGGCAAATTTTATAATGAAGATTTAGAAATTACTCATTTGAATGTTATTGAACACACTTAATGAATTACCTGATAATTCTGCACAAATTAAACATGCTTCTAGTAGAGACAGTGTTTTAAGTAAAGTTATACCATTCGTACTAACAGGCTGGCCCAAAAGTGTAACACAGGATGATTTACAACCTTTCTTTGCCAGACGTAATGAATCAAGTGTGGAACAGGATTGTTTATAGTGGGGATATCGTATAGTTATTCCGCAGAAATATAAGAAATACGTCTTGTGTGAAATTCACAAAAATCATATGGGCATTGTAAAATCAAAATGGTTTGCCAGATCATACGTTTGGTGGCCTGGTCTCGATAGCGATATCGAAACACTATGCAACCAATGTGAGGTTTGTGCAGAATACAAAAATTTACCACCAAAATCTTACTTCAGTCCTTGGAGATGGAATCAAAACGTTGGGAGGCGTATTCATATTGACTATTTAGGTCCATTCGAAAATAAATATTTTTTTGTAGTAGTTGATTCTACATCTAAATGAATTGAAGCTTTTCGCATGAGAAAAATTGATACGGCATCAACAGTGAAGGTATTGAGGCAAATTTTCTCTACATGGGGGTTACCTCAGGTTGTTGTTTCAGATAACGGAAGACATTTTGTTTTTGATCATTTTCAATGGTTCATGAAACAAAACGGAATAAAATATATAACCACTCCACCGTACCATCCCTCCAGTAATGGGGAAGGAGAAAGTGCTGTGAAAATTGTAAAGAAGAGCAGGGCCGATACTGATGATGAAATTGATACTGAATTAATAAAATTCTTATTTCACTATCGTAATTCCCCTCATACAACCACTAATGAATCACCGGCAAAATTGTTACTAGGTAGAAATACCTACATGTGAGGTTGTAGAGAAGAAACAGGACGAATCAATTGCTAATGAACGTGGTAGAAATCGTGAAACTTTTGAGATAGGCGAATCGATTAAAGTTAGAGATTTTAGACAGGGAAAACGGAAATGGTCTGTTGCACATATTACAAAATTTTTGGGAAACCGAAATTTTGAAATAAAAACATTGAATGGACTTGTGGCGAAAAGAAATCTTAGTCAAATCTTAAAAAATGATAATTTGCAACCCAATATCATTTCTAAAATGTCGGTGCCACTTGACATATGTCAATGAAGATAATCAATATGCTCATACTGAAGCTGCCAAATCTCCAAGGCCTAGCCCGCGAGTTCTTAGACGTCGCAGTCAATTAAAACACCCTGAGAGATTCGGTAACTCCAATATTTGAGGGGGAGAATTGTTATATATGTAGAATGCTATTTTTATTATATTGTTTTTGTGTGTATTGCTCAAGAAGCCATACGCGTTTTTGTAACTGATGTCGAACTGAATTCTTTAGTTTCCAATAAATACGTAAAGTGTCAGCACGTTGTTTGAATGTACATGAACTGATATAAAACAAATACACTTTCTTTTTATTCCCTTTTCATTATCTGTTTATCGGAACAACGATACTGGTAATAGTCTCGGCCAGTGTGTCACTTCACTTTTCATCGTCAACTAACTGAGTTCATTATGAGACAAGCTGAGGAGCAAATGAAGCCCAGCCTTACATTCGGCTCAAATAATAGCAAAGGATTCTTTTTTTGAGGATCCGCTTACCTTTACTGATGAATTCACTGTTGCGGATTTTATCTCAATTCTGAAAGCTTGTATATTTCCAGACACATAGAGGTCTGCAATAGACTACCTTTCATTTTCTAAAATGTCTGTAAGTATAGACCTATAGCCCTTTTGAGCAGTCTTCCTCAATCATTTGAGTCCGTCATCCATCACCTTATTGTAAGCCTCGTTTTTCTTAAACAGTCGTCTCATTATCGGATAATATATTCAGCAGTCGCTACTCTGTAACAGGATGATTTTAGAAAGAGCTTCTTGGTTATCAAGAAATGTTCAGGTAATACACTGTGAAAATTCTTATCTCAGAATCGCTTGTATGCCTTGAGACCTGCCAGGATTTGCTCGAGTCTGTACTGTGCACTGCTTTCAGATATCGTTTGAGTTTGTTTCCATGCTGTCCGCTAGCAAAATTTCTGAACAGATAAGAGTCAGAGGCTGTTTTCCAAGTAATCGACTTGGTCAATTAGTAAATACCGTGAAAGATCAAGTTCATACATGTACACAGGTACATTTTCAGACCATATGCGAAATAGATCGGAAACCGCTAGCGACATGGCAACATTTCGCAATTAATTGAGGAATTTGATATTTGTAGCAATGACAGAGCGAAATATACTTGCGATAGTTATTGATATCATATTGGTACTCCAATTTAACTATTTGGAGAGAAGTGTGACCAAAGTACCAAAAAGTGAAGAAAGCTCTAATTGTCATTGAAGATGGTGCAGTCTACATAAACCTGGATTGAGCAATATCGGACTCTTCACGAGAGGAACGAAACAAACGTTAGAAAACTGAGGAGGACATACTGAGAATAAAGACGGTGAGAGTCAAATACATAGCCTTACAAACTGAATTACTTTTTTGTCATAAATGCTGGACACACGCCGATGAGATTGCGGGGGCGAGCAATTCCATCAAGGTTTCATATAATTCAAATCGATTGTTATCAATCTATGCAATAATTTCGAAACACGAAAATTTGGACAAATAATACAGATTTCTTCCATGCCATATATGTATAGAAATAGAAAGCTAGATATCACGGAATTCAAGATATATTTCGCCTATTTTCTGCCTCAACATCAACATTTATAGCTTATCTTCAAAATAATCAGTATTGTACACTTCCTGTTCATTTACAAGATGGAATAAAAATTTCCTGAATTAGAATTATATCTCCTATTTGTACAAGATAAGATATACATTCTCAGGTATATCAATTACATTTAGTCAAAACATTTTTAGGTAATTTTAGACTAAATTTTCGATATCCCGATTAAGCTTCAAGATTCATTCAAGCCACCTTGTGTATTTTTGGAATGTATACTTATTTTGTTCACTGGGTAGAATAACTTGAATTTTTTTCCAATCGTATACGTAAATATATTACTGACAATTAAACCAAACTAGATTGAATATTTTCTCATTAAACTTGAGATAACTTGAACATATCGCCATTCTGATTTTGGATATAGCATGCAATTACATATTTCAAATATGATAATTAATGGGCGGGATCGATAAGTAAAAGGTATTGTGAAGCTATGATGTTAACGTATCCATACATTTATATCAATCAGTAAAAATTCATACTTATGCACCCCTTCTCATATTTTGCGTGGTGTTAATTCTATCTCGTAGATCTGAAGATATGGTATCTCAGTTAGACGGCGAAGACGGAAGAGTATATTAAATTCAATCAAGCTATTCCTAAAATCGTTAAAAAAAAGTCCCAGAGCAAAAATTTTTACACCATAGTATATTTCATCGGATTTAACCTGCTTTGAAAAAATTCGTCTATCTGTCTGTTTGGATGTTTGTCACGAAATTTGTTAACATGGTAACTCAAAAATTAATGATCTGATCATTTTCAAATTTCAAATATTGACAAATAATCGCTTGCTGTTTTGAGACAAACCCTACCGTTTTTCAGGGAAATCGTGTTATGGACACACCCTCTTCTGAAAGGTTGAAACTTAAAAAAAAATCATTACTCTCAAAGCATACATTGACTCTATTCAAAACTTTAATCGTAAATTCGAATTAATATGAAACTACTTCCACTCACGTTTCAATAAAATTGCTCAACAGCAACAAAAACAATTATCGAAGTAAACTTGAATTTACATCGCACTTTCAGAGTTCATAAGACAGGTCTATGGCTTAGGACAGCTGGCTCACAATACTCGGGTGTGGTTAACAGAAATGCAAAATCCGTTGTTGTACATTTTATTGAAAAAATTATCAATTTGAATATCATTTATATTCCAGTCGCTCAGCGTTTTAAAAAGTTTTTTTCCGCCATTAAAAGGTTGGAGGTCGATTTATATACATATTGTGGCACCGGAAAAGGCCCTGACATTTTTGAGGGGCCAACTCCCCGCGACTCAACCAGTTGCGAAAAACTGTATTGAAATTAGGTTTTTTTTTCAATATTTTGAAAAGAACAACTCAAATCGAAAAAAGTTTAGCATGAAAAATGTAGATGTTATCAAGATGAACAACTTGACGATTACGGCGCATGCTCGTTAATACTCTTTTGGGCCTCGGGTTCAAAAATGGAGTAAGACTTTGACAATTTTTTCATCAGTCCTAAGTCATGACAGAGTAATGAAACCTATCGCAAGAGTTGACAATACATATTGTTAATTCATGTCAATTTTATTCAAGACATTTTTTCCAGGGCTTTAGAGAGAAGTGAGGTGAGGCAAGGAAAATAAAAACTCAAATAATAAGGAAACCACGGGGCTTGAGGAGTCGTGTATGGACTCAAAAAGTTCGTATTAAAAATACCCATCGAATGATACATCGAACACACTCTTACCAGTTTCTGTCCATTTTATGGGCAGTTGACACGTTTTGATTATCCTAAGACTCGATTTTCGGAGACCTCATAAGAGTTATAACAACCAAACTTTGTTCATAAGAATACATTTTTAAAAACCTTTATTTTCAGTACAAGTTTATCAAAATTCGTCAGCGGAACTTGAGATATGCAATATTAATTTTTTCGCCATAACCTCAAAATTATTCACGTTTTCTATTCAAACCTTGAATCATTTTAAGAAGACCCTTTTCTAAGTTCGAGGTTCAAATTGAGACTCCCTAGGTATTATATTACCTACTTTTTCCGAACGTTGAATTATTAATTTATAAGCGTAAGTTGGCGCGTACGGTTATGTATAGTACATAAGTTGCGCGAATTTGAAATTTCGTTTCGCAATAAGTGAATAAGGGCTCGAACGAAATTTCAAGTTTCGCAATAAGTGGATAAGGGCCCGAACGGAATTTCAAATTCGCGCAACTTATGTACTATACATTACCGTATGCGCGAGCTTACGCTTATAAATTAATGCTTCAACGATCGGAAAAAGTAGGGAATATGATACCTAGGAAGTCTCAATTTGAACTTTAAACTTGGGAGAGGGTTTTCTCCAAAATAATTTGAGGATTGAAAAATTGAATAATTTTGAGGCTATGGTCGAAAACATTAATATTGCATATCTCAAGATGACCATGGATTAACAAAATGTATGATCAACTTTTGCTCTAGGTATCATTACTCTATCATACCTTAAGACTGATAAAAAAAACTGTCAAAGTTTACTCCATTTTTGACCCCGGGCCCAAAAGATCCTGAACGCGCATGCGCAGTAAATCAAGCAGCTGTTCATTTTGATGGCATCTACAACTTCCATATGAAACTTATCTCTCAAAGAATTGTTCTCTTCAAAATATTGAAATGAAACTTTTTTTTATCATTTTTTCGCAACTGGGGGGAGCAAGGGGAGTTGGCCTCCAAAAATGTAAGTGTCTCTTTCGGTGCCCCAATATCTATATAAATCGACCCCTAACTCTAAAATGGCGAAAAAAACGTTTTCAAAACGCTTATTGACTGGATTGTTAGTTGTGTAAAGATAATGAAAAAAACTTTTTCCATTGTCTTCACACAAATGCAGAGAGTATGGAGGATGTTAAGCAATTATATACGAATCAAATGATTCGCGGAGAATCACTTTCCCACGAACACTATCCATCTATTCTCCAAGCGGCAACACATTTCTAATTTTTTCTAAATTGCATATGCGTCATTCCACGTCAGAACAGCAACGCTCAATGGGTCGACATCTCTGATTTCGTTCAAATTTTGGGGATAGGTTCTGATTACCGAAAAAATAAGATCCTGAGAATTTCAGGTCGATAGGAAATAAAATTTTGGATATATCGGCGAATAAAAAAATTTGCCCAATTTTTACGTCAAAAAATTCGAAATCAAATTTCTTCGGTAAAAATGGACTTTTAGGACCAAAAAATATTTGGAAAGGCCCAAATAAATAGGAAATTTTCCCAGGAATTCGATTATATCAGAATATCAGACTTATTTAGCTGACGCATGCGCAAAAAACTCGAAAAACTCAAAAATTTCACTTTTTCTTTAAAAATTCATAACTCATTTGCTGCCACCTCGATTGCCTCAAAATTATCAGGGAAAGTAGCTGAAACCATGTACTTTCATGTAAAATCTGCGGATATCTCAATATGAAAATTTTCGTCAAAAGACTTTTTTTTTATCGTTATATTCAAGTACGATGAGCATTTTAGAATTCAATCATAACTCAATAGAATTAAAAAATAGGTTAATAAAATTTGAAATTAATTTTATTTAAATAATTCAATTTAGCAGAACGTGAAAAAATATTGAAACTCAAGAAAGTTGCAGTCGCAGGTCTACAAAATTTGATGTTTTTAAACTTTTTTAAATAATTTTCATATTTTTTCGTTCGGTTTGATTTCCCACAGGAAAATTTATCTAACAATGTTGTGTGATATCATGAATAAATTTGAAATTCGATATCAATTTTTGTGATAAAAAATAATCAAACGAACATTTTTTAAATTAACAATATCCTAAGACAAGAAACAGTTGTGAGAGTAGTAATACCCAACTCAAGTACAGTAAAATATATATATTATATATATATATAATGTCACAATGGGAACTGTAAAGAATTGTGTTAAAATAAAATTATACGGACAAACAAAAAGTAATTTTGAACAGTTTTTCAAAAAATAAATCATGTGACCAATATGATGATAATATTTTACTGTACTTGAGTTGGGTATTACTACTCTCACAACTGTTTCTCACTTGTCTTGGGATATTGTTAATGTAAATAATGTTCATTTGATTATTTTTTATCACAAAAATTGATATTGAATTTTTAAATGTATTCATAATATCACACAACATTGTTGAATGAATTTTCCTGTGGGAAATTAAACCGAATAAAAAAATATGAAAATTATTTAGAAAAGTTTAAAAACATCAAATCTATAGACCAGTGACCGCAACCTTTTTTGGATTTCAATATTTTTTTCACGTTCTGCTAAATTGTATTATTCAAATAAAATTAATTTCAAATTTTATTAAACCATTTTTTTAATTCTCTTGAATTATGATTGAATTGTACAATACTCATCGTACTTAAATATAACAATAAAAAAAAATATTGAATTTCCGAATTTTTGGTCATTTGACGAAAATTTTCAAATCGAGAGCATGGATCCGCAGATTTTACATGGAAGTACATGGTTTCAGCTACCTTCCTTGAAAATTTTGAGACAATTGAAGTGACAGCAGCTGAAATATGAATTTCTAAAGAAAAAGTGATATTTCTGAGTTTTTCGAGTTTTTTGTGCATGCGTCAGCTAAATACGCTAGATATTCTGATTTAATCGGATTCCTGGGAAAATTTCCTATCAATTCGGGTTTTCCAAATATTTTTTGGTCCTGAAAGTTCATTTTTACCGAAGAAATTTGATTTTGAATTTTTTGACGTTAAAATTGGGCAAATTTTTTTATTGGCCGATATATCCAAAATTTCATTTCCTATCGACCTGAAATTTCCAGGATCTCATTTTTTCGGTAATGAGAACTTATCCCAAGAATTTGAACGAAATCGGAGATGTTGACCCATTGAGCGTTGCTGTTCTGACGTGGAATGACTCATATGGCAAGCAGAAAATTATCTAACTCTATTCCAATCCAACCATTCATATGTCTCTTACTGTCTTAGATTTTCCAGCAACTACTCTCGAATTTGCAGCACAGTGTAGTAACTTGTTAATAATGGTCGATTACAGAGATTCATTTCAAGTCTCCGGACAATTCTTCTAAGATATGATTGTGACGTGAAATGCACAGAGCTAGTAACGTGACTGTAATTGGTTTCCGTAATTGCTCCGTAACGCTGAAAGAAACTTAATTTAGATGAAACAAACTTGTTATAAGTTTTCCACAAATTCTCTCACTTTATGTGGCTGCTCGGCGGTGCCTTTTACTTTTACTTATCTCCAAAGTTCAGCTGTGAATTAAAGATTTTTACAATGTTTCGAAAAGTTACATCTTTCAGACAAGAATGTGACAATTACCATACCAATGAATGTAGATTAGTAATCTGAAAGGTTTTGTTGCGAACGCCATATTCGGAAATGAATTACTTGACATAATCTGAGGATGTTTCATAACTTTGGCTTGTTGTAGCTAGTTTCCAATTAAATCCATGTTATATTTCATCATCATAATATACTTGTGGATGCTGGTAGTTTATTGCCTTGAACTGTTACGGTAAATATTCTGATATTGATGATGCAAACAATGTTTCATCATTTCACATAACATTATGTGGATGACAGGTCGTCAATTTGGGTTTCAAAATAACGGAAAAATGGTAATATTTGGTTCTTATAATTTTCCTAATGGGCTGTGATAGGGTGTTACATATTTTCCTGCAGGGAGCCTGACCAGCGATTCAAGCAAAAAATTCGTTATACAAAAGTCATCCTAGGAGCTGGCCCTATTATAATTAATTTGATTCCATTCTGTGGGCCACAAACCTGCCAAAATAGCATGTGCCTCTGATCACGGGGCACAATGAGCACAACTAAGTGGCCTAAGTACATCTAGGGGCTGAACCTCCTCCCCTCAAATGATGATGAGATTCAATGAGCATGTTACAAACATGAAAAATTTGTTCACGTCTCTTCACGTTCATAACAGTCCATCACGATTTCTTGTAATTCCTTCCCACATTTTGCTTAAAATTGATTCTATCTTGTGTATCTCAAAATATGGTATTTATGTTAGGTTCTATTCCTTATTATATTCTTCGCGACTAAGTCGGAAAAGTATATTACATTCAATGTAGCTAGTTCTAAGATCGTTGAGAAAGTTCTAGAACAAAAATTTTTACACTATGGTATATTTCATCGACTTCAAGCAGCTTTGAAAAAATTTGTCTGTCTGGATGTTTGTCACGGAATTTGTCAACATGACAACTCAAAAATCAAGGCTAAGATCATATTCGAATCATGCCAAAAAATTGCTTGCTATTGGTAGACGAACCATATTATTTTTCAGGTGAAACGTGTGATAAATGCACCCTCTTCTGAAGAGTTGAAATTTAAAATATTTGTAACTTTCAAAGTATATATTGAATCGCTTCAAATTTTCAGTGTCCTCAAGTTAATATGAAACTACCTTCACTCACGTTTCTATGAAATCGTTCAGAAACAACAACAACAACAAAAATTATTTGTATTGAAGTAAACTTAAATTCACACCGCACTTTCAGAGTCTATAGACACGGCTGTGGGTTTATGTAGGCGAGAATTATTAAACTATATTCTGTATTATGTTGCATTCGTTTAAAAACAGATTTTAAAAGCAATAAGCAACTGGGAAAGAAATATCAAAATCCTAGCTATTTACCTGAAGATATCTCAAAAAGTCTCAATCCATAGCCGACATGTGTTGCCGAAGTCAGAACTATATGGTCATGATAAATTGTGCTCCGATTAAATCGTAAAAATAAGAGTTAATACAGAACATTATGTGTTGAAAAATTCATGGAGATATGTCCGAAGGATAATATCTTGGTTGGAATAATATTAATGTGAAATTATACAAAGTACTATGTAAGTAGTAGAACAAGTATATTATGAAGTAATATAACGCTATAATCCTACAACTAACTACATAAAACCTGGAACAGCTGTTACTGATTTGACTAAATTATCACTGCAAGAGACGTAAAATTATAATGCAAGCTACCTTCAGAGATATAAAAACCTACTTCAACGAGAAATTTGAATTACTACACGAAGAAATTGAAGTTATGAGAAGCTATAGCCAAGCAACAGCAAACAGAAATTGATATTCCGAAAGAAAAGTGAAATCTCTTGAATCGAACAAACGTAAAATTAACATTGTAATTTTTAGATATGATGCAAATGATGAAATAAACATTATTGAAGCCACACTAAATAAGCTCAATAGGACCTTACAGGTAGAAATAAGTGAACAACAAATTAATAAAATATATAAATTAAAAAGTAGAAAGGGCAACGCAAGAATTGTTATTGAATTTATATCATACCTAACTGAATTGGAGGTATCAATAAACTGCCACAAACTCAAAAATACAGAAATATTTATAAGCCACGATTTATCTCTGAAACTACTAAAGGAACAAGGAATCTTAAGGGAACATCTGAAGCAAGCTCGTGAAAAGAAGCTAAAGTGTCACATAAAAGGTAACAAATTATGTATTGCGGATGATGTCTACACAGCTGAACAACCAAATAGCGGAAACAAAAATCAGGAATTGAATTTTGAACTTGTTGCAAGATCACAAAGTGCTCCTGCCACCCCTACAATTAAACAAAACATACAGGAAGATAGTCAAAATGAGATAAGGGAAAAGGACAACACAGATATCACACCAAGAACATCACAGCCGGTTAAGAAAGATATTGAAAAACACAAAACCAACAGAAACCATTCCTCAGTCATCAAGAATTAGAACCAGATCGAATGAAAAATCGTTTTGGGGCAAAAATAAATTAGGGTAAATATCGTTATAGTGAACATTACTGTGTTGTGTCTTCCCATACCGCATTTATTATAATTTAATATATTCTTGTCAAACTAAAAGTATAATTTGATTCACAACATTTTCACTAACTCAGTAAGTAATATCAACAAAATAATTCAATAATATTGTGTTTAATTAAAATTGTTATAAATTGTTACACTATGCAATTTAACATCAAATTATAGTATACTAATTGATTAAAATTGCAATCGAAAAGAAATTGATCAGTTCTTAAGAGATTTTGAGAATCATACTATTAAAACAGAAATTGTTGATAATGCAAATGAATATTCACACGTAATGAATGTAAATAACAATGTCACAAGTTTTAAAATGTTGCACTTGAAAATAGGGTTTTCCATTAAGGCCGGGTAGATGTTAAAATTGAATGAAACAAGTTGTGTGTGAGATATCAACGAATTTTTTGTTTTATTTTGAAGGCCTATTGATGACATTATGTGTGAAATATTACATCGTTTAAATGGCCTCCGCGGCTTAGGTGGGTGGCGCGCATTCGAGAAGTCCATTTTTCGACGATTCTGGCGCATAGATCAGGTTGAATTTGAGCAATGGCACCTGTCGTTTGCGGTCTATTGGTATAGACCTGCGACTTAAGGAAACCCCACAAAAAAAAATCTGATGGGGTCAAATCGCACGATCTCGGTGGCCAGTTCACGTCGCCTCTGCGTGAGATAACCCTGCCCTCAAATCGCTCGTGCAGAATGTCCATTGTGGCATCAGCTGTGTGGCACGTGGCGCCGTCTTGCTGAAACCGTATATCGTCCACATCCATATGATCCAACTTGGGCCAAAAGAAATTGGTTAACATAGATTTTGATAATAAAGTTTTATCATTTGAACACGTTGCTCGACACTGTAACTTGCCGTGGTGATTTGTCTTGAGTGACTGAATAACAAACTTTAGATTTGACAGATGCAGCCTGAATAACATGGCTGCCATGAATTGTCAAAATTCACCCGCCTCTATTGGAAAATCCATTATAAGAAGCATTTTTAAAAATCCTGATGAACTGAGAATATTTCTGAAGCAATTGAACTTTGAACTAGAATGCATTGTGTTAACGGAAACGTGGAATGTCCCAGATACGGATCTATTTGAATTACCTAATTATAATTTGATATAATATAACAAAGGTCAAATAAATAAATGCGACGGTGTTATTGTATATATTGGAAAAGATACTTCTTTCACATTCAATAAAATTGATATAAATAATATGATAGCTATAGACATTTATTTGAATTTATTCGATAAATCGTTCTACATTCTAGCTTTATACCGCACTTTTCATATAAAATTTCTCTCCAGATCACTTCGTTTCCGAGATACAGGGTGTAGAAGTTTTGAAATATTATTACATTTTCTTCATTATCTTCCAAACGAATGAAGATTTTTGGTTCAAACTTGATAAACTTCAGTTTTACTGGATAAAAAATTTTTCTGGTTGCAAAATGTTCTTGAGACAAATACAGTAGCGTAGTTATGGGATTTTGTACGCATTCAAACCTCTTAAACTTCTACGTCAATGGTCGGAATATATTATTGTAACAAATTTGAAAATTTTGATTAATTTTCTTTGAAAAAATATTTTTGATAAATTTCTCTTGGAGGCTTCCTATTCGAGCTATTTTGATTTTTCTAATCAGGGTTATCTCATGGAATTTTTTCGAAGGACTATTCAAAAAGTTAAAAAATATTTAAATACCTACATATTCCTTGGTAACGAAAAACAAAAATTCATAATAAATGCTCAGAATGATCCATTTACCTCCTATTTAGCCATTCTCGTACTTACGAGTATCTTTCAAAATGGGCACGACAATCATCCAATTGTATCCATACATTTATTCCCTCATTGAATAGTGTTTCCTACCACATGTCTTCGTGGTTAGTTTCCAAAAATTCGAAAAATGGAGCGGTTGTTAGTATGTCTGTTAAATTGTATGGGACGAATATATTGCTTTTGTAAATGCCAAGCCAGTCATTAATACTGAATTTTTCTTGGAAATTCCTAAATCTTGTATCATGAGTGTTTTCATTTGCCCATAGAAGTAAATTGTGGAAATTAATAAATCCACGTCTGAATAAAATGTGCTTCATCTGTCCAGAATTTTCCCTGGAGAATGTTTCCGTTGTTGTCCAGTTTCTTATGGGCAAATGACAACCCATCATGGTACAAGATGTATGCATTTTCAAGAAGAATTCAATGTCAATGTCTGGTTCGGCATTTACAAAAACAACATTTTTGGTTCATACGTTTTACCAGACAGACTAACGGCCACTCCATTTTCCGAATTTTTGAAAACTAACCACGAAGAAATGCATGGATATAATTGGATGATTGTCATGCCCATTTTGGAAGACAAGTACGAGAATGTCTGATTAGGAAGTACGGTGAAAGATGGATTGGTAGAGGTGATCAAGTTGCATAACCCATTCGATCACCTGACCATAATCGTCTGGACTTTTTTGCTTAGGGTTATTTGGAAGATGAAGTTCATGCCACGCCAGTTTATAGTAGAGAAGATCTACTGAATCGTATTCGAAGAGCTTGTGGTGAAATAAATAATAAAATGTTGAATCGAACAAGAAGGTCGTTGAGAAATCTATGTCGCCATTGCGTTGAAGTAAATGGATCTGTTCGAGCATTCAATATGAATAATTTTGTATCGTTCCCAAAAAACAGGTATTTGAATATTTTTCTACTTCTTAAATAGTCCTTCAAAAGAAATTCCATGAGATAATCCTGATTAGAAAAATCAAAATAGCTCGAATAGGAAGCCTCTAAGGGAAATTTATCAGAAGTACTCTTTTATAGAAAATAAATCAAAGTTTGTAAATTTGTATACAATAATAATTTCTGATCATTGACGTAGAAGTTTAATGGGATTAAATGCTTACAAAACACCATAACTACGCCACTGTACTTGTCTCAAAAACGTTATGTGAGCAAAAAAATGCATCATCTAGCAAAACTGAAACATATCAAGTTTGGACCAAAAATTTTCATTTGTTCAGAAGATAATGAAGAAACTGTAATAATTTTTCAAAACTTCAACACCCTGTATCTCGGAAACTAAGTGACTTAGAGAAAAATTTCATATGAAGAACTCCTATTATTTTCAGAAGTCCTATCGTCCACAGAAGTTTTGAACGGAAAAACTGAAACACCCTGTATATCAATTAACCTGAAAACCTATGTAGGCGATGATTATTAAACCATATTTTATGTTGTATCCGTTTTAAAACACATTTTAAAAGCAATAAAGAACTGAGACAGATATATCAAAATTTAGGAGTATATAGATTAGGTTGGCATAGTAATGTAATTGACAGACCTTAAGCATGAGACATTATTCGATTCTAATTGTATTATCTTTTATTTCAAACTAATGGCCTAATCCAAAATATTAACATAGTGTCAGGTCAGAGATAGTGATCAACTATTTATTTTATGGTGAACCATTTTAATGAGATGGGATAAGACAATTTTTTGTCTAGCTTCCACAAGAAATTTTATTTTCCAATAAACCCTAAAGGTTTCCACTTTTACATCATTATCAAGTGATATTTGGTTGAGTTATAACTACTGATTCGGAATATTCGATTTCGATAAACTCATCCATGGATTGAAACTGTTTTCATCTACAAGCACTTCTGATTTTGGTTGGATAATTCCTACGCTTCCAAAGTATACATTTGATGCTCTGTGGGGATCAGATCTTAAGTTGGGCGGTTAGCCCTAAGCTGACCCGTGGTCCTGGTGTGGGTATAGGGAATAGAAACACATCACTTTACAAAAGGGTTTCACTTTACTTCAACTTAGAGTTCGACGCCATTATAGCTCAATGTCTTACTCTATACTCATTACAATAATTACAAGTATGGATCATTCACAATACCATCCATCCGCATCAATGATGTATGAATATACTATATCTTATTCTTAATGCTCTACCTAATTATATATTATGTCATTACTGTTTATTGTTGTTGTTCTACTAAACTAGCCTAGAATGTCAAGGTATCTGTGCCAACCAAAATGTTTAATATATTGACGTACTGCTTGGTGGCCGAGATCCGAGATTTAAACATATACTTACATAACATTCAATATAAATAAGGTCATCTTCTATACTTCCGGGATTCTAGGTAAACTCGTATAGGGATGGAAGATTCCTATACTACACCTCCCTTCGCGGGGTAAAAAAATGTTCAATTGACAGATTTAACATTTTTTTCCCATTGACGTACCTTATTTTTATTTTACAAACAACATTTTTCCTTATCTAATCATGGTACAGTTTTAGTCTATTTTTATGTATTTCCACTTGATTGTTTCCTACTTTTATCACTACATTGGGGTTCCTTTCTTCCGTAATCACGAAAGGACCCTTGTATAATTGTTCAAGTTTATTTTTCGGAACACTTTTCACTAATACCTTATCACCTATCGTAAAATTAACTATATTACAATTTTCCCTAGATTTTTGCACACGTTCCAGTTTCGATACTATCAGATTATCCCTAGCTTCTTTACATGCTTGTTGGAGTCGATACTTCAACTCAACCGGATAATTCTCGAAGTTGTACACGGGTTCTACTTGTTCCGTTATGTCGGAAGGTAAATTACACGATTTCCCGAACACTAGGTCGTGCGGTTTGTACTTTGTTCCCGTATGAACTGTGTTGTTGTATGCAAAAGTCCAAAATGGTACCCATTCGGTCCATGAATCTTTAAATTTTACCACTTGAATTCTTAAATACGCGCCTAGGTGCTTATGAGAATTTTCGAGGGCTCCCATCGTTTCATGATGGTAAGCTGTTGAATTTAGCTGTTTTATTCCTAACACATTACAAGATTGCTTGAACACTTCCGACAAAAATTCTGTACCCTGGTCGTGAGCTATTTCCCTGGGAATCCCATACCTTAGTACAAAATTAGTGACGAATGCTTTTGCAACTGTGCTAGCTTCTTTATTAGGTATAGGATAAGCTTCGACAAATTTACTTAATTCACATTGAAGAGTAAGTATATATCGATCGTCACCGATTTCGTTGCCTATCGGACCTACTAAATCAAGAAACACCTTCTCAAAAGACGCTGATGCTGTGGTAGTCACTGTTAGTGGTTCTTTGGTAGGTCTAGAGTGTTTATATCGCTGACAATCGTCACAGCGTTTTACAAACTTCTCTATATATGACTTTAGACCTGACCAAGTATATTTTGATTTTATGTTATTGAACATGCGGTTTATACCTGCGTGTCCTCCTGTTTTTAATGTATGAAAATCATTCAAGATTAATTGTCTACATTCTTTTTCATTAATTGTTAATACGTCTGGTATAACATTTATTTTTAATCCTATTACAAAACCGGCGGATTTTATTTCTATGATTTCTTTATTCAGCGCGCTTATTAATTCCTTGTTTTTGGAATTTTTCATGATGCATATTTCAGCAATATTGAAATCCTTACATAAATTTTCTACACTTCTCAACAATGCCCTTAGGTACAATGCCGATCGAAATTGTAGTTTTAGGTAAATCAATTTTCGTTCTTCATCATAATATAATGAATTGTTAAAATTTTTGTCTAGACATTTTTCCTTGTTTAATTCATCAAATTCTTCCTCAGATAACACTTCTAGTAACACACAATCGGTAGGACGTTTTATAAGTTCGACTACTCCCGGGTGGCCAATCCTATTAGTGTCGTGATCGTTCTTATTAATTTGTCCTTCCTTTTCTGCTTTTACCTTTTGTGCTCTTGTGATTGCAAATATTTTCTCCAATGTTTTATTACACATCGTCTTAAGTTCTGATGATTCAATACGAATCCTTGATAAAGCATCGGCTGTAACATTATCCGTGCCTTTTATATAATTTATAGTAAAATCATACTCTACTAGAGTCAGTCTAAATTTTGTCAATCTACTAGATGGGTTTGTCATGCCAAAAAGATATACCAGTGGTCTGTGATCAGTGTATATATCAAAGGTTCGACCATATAGATAGGGTCTGAAATGCTTTACGGCCCAAACTATTGCCAAAAGTTCTTTTTCGATTGTGCAATAATTTTGTTCTGCCTTGTTCAATGTTCTGCTGGCATATGCGACAGGTCGGTCATCACTGTTGGATAACACCGTTCCTATCGAATATCCCGATGCGTCACATTTCAAAATGAATCTATTTTCCTTTTCAAAATTTGGGTATTGCAGGATTGGCGTGCTCATGAGAGCTAGTTTCAGAGTTCCGAAAGATTTTTGACACTTATCGTCCCAATTGAAAGATGCATTTTTTCTTGCTAATTGATTCAAAGGATTTGCGATTTTTGCGAAATTTGGAATAAATTTCCGATAGTAATTTGCGAAAGCTACAAAACGCTTTGCATCTCCGGCGTCCTTTGGAACCGGATATTGCTTAATAACTTCAATCTTTTCCGGATCGGGTGATATCCCGTCCGCGGAAATTGAATGACCTAAATATAAAATTTCTTTCTTTAAAAATTCGCATTTGCTTGGATTTAATTTCAAATTTACATCTTTTAATCGTTGTAAAATTTTTACGAGATTTACGTTGTGTGTCGTCAAATCTTTGCCAAAAACTATAAGATCGTCCAAATATATGAAACACGATTCATAATTTAATCCTGTCATAGCCATTGTCATGACTCTGGAAAATACACTTGGGCTTATGTTTAATCCCATTGGTAGCCTTGTTAGCTGATATTGACCTCTGTCCGTAGTGAAAGCGGTGCATTTCCTGCTTTCCGTATCTAATTCCACCTGGTAATATCCTTGTGACAAATCCAAATGTGAAAAATATACTACTCCTGATAATGAATCTAGAATTTCTGATATTGAGGGAAGTGGAAACCTATCATCTTCTATCTGTTTATTGAGTAAACGATAGTCTATTACTACTCTCCACTTTTTTACTCCATTTTTGTCTACTTGCTTCTTTGGTACAATTAGAAGCGGGGAAGACCATTCAGATATGGTTTCCTCAATTATGCCATCTTGCAGCATCTTATCTATGTGCTTATGAATTTCATCTTTCTGTGCGTTTGGCAACCTATACGGTCTCACAAATACTGGACTAGAGTCCTTATTCAGATGAATTCCTTGTTTTGTGATATTTGTTACCGTGAGAGGGTCGTTTTCTAAATGAAAAACATCGGCATATTTTGCACAGATTTTTTCAATAGTCGTTTTTTCCTCTCCGTGTAACGTGTCCAAATTTACCTTTTCTAAAAGTTTCTCTACTCGCTCAACTGTCATGTAATCTTTTTTGAATTTACATATATTATAATTTGATAATTTATCAGTAGTAGGAATAAAATTCCTTATTTTCACTTCTCTTTCATTCGAATTTAAAATACGTACAGGAACTTGACCTTGTACTGGTTTTACTATTGTGCCTGCAATAAAAACACCGTTGCATATTTCCTCATTCAAAACAATGCATTCTTCGTTCTCTCTTACATCGAAGAATCGTACAATTTCACACCTTGCAGGAATTGTTGTATAACATTCATACCTTGAATGAATTGACATTGAAATTTTTTCATTATTCAGCATAAAGGAAAACGTAAACGTTTCATAATTTATTATTGCTTTATGTTTTAAAAAGAAATTTGACCCCAGTATTCCTTGAATTCCGTTAGTAAATTGATTTAAAACTATAAATTCTTGTTCAAACGCTATGTTGTTTACTTTTAAATTTATGTTGACGGAGCCTTGTGACATAACGGAACTAGCGATTCCTTGTATGTTTACTTTTTGTTTTCGTTTATCCTCTCTGAATTTTGAATAACTTCCTTGAAAATGACACTGACTGAAGATCCTGTGTCGATAAGAAAATTTAATTCATTCATTCCATATTTCATTTTCACACAATTCATTCCATTCGTACTTAGATTTTCATTCACTCTATTCGGAACGAAAAAACTGATTCTTAAGTGAACTTTTCACCTCTTCTTCTGAAGTGCTACTACTATTTTGATTACCTGCCATTTGAGCTGTAAAGCAACCTTGATTTTTGGGTTTGAACCCATTATTATTTTGAAAATTATTTCCAAACGGTTTGTGTTTACGTTCAACACTCTGTCTTGTTTGACTTTGTTGAAAATTGCTATTGTAACATTGGTTGTTCCCTCTGAAGGGCTTGTATTGTTTTCTATAATTTTGATGCCTTGCGCCAAAATTGTTACCTTGCTTGACTCTATAGTCTCGCATGTGGAATGTTTCCACTTTGGTTTTCTCTGTATGTAGAGATCCATTTTCTTCCACTGCTCCACAAATAGCGTCGGCCAAATTGTCGTAATTTCTAGCCTTTACTATTGTGCGTAGGTCGTTATTGTTTAGACCATTAGCGAAAATGATTACAGCTAATCTTTCGTTAACCGACCTCAAGATATTTGCTGTTCCTTCGTTTCCTTTCGCTTGTGCCATTGTCAGATCTACCAATAAACCTTCAACAGTTCCTCCAAAGCTATCAATGCTTTTGATTCCTTGCTTTGCGCTGTGGAATTCATTTGCGAGGGCAGCCTCCGATTTTCTCGTAAGCAGTTTACCTTTTATGTCCTGAACCAATGCCTCAACTGAGTCGTATGCTTTCTTGACTCTCAGTTTCGCATTTTGGCTGAGCCTAGTTTTTAAAACGAAATTTATTAAAAATACTCTTCCAGAATTATCTAGCATGTCGCTGTATAATTCGATAGCATCGATTAACTGTTTCGTGACGTCATTATTTCCATTCATTACTGGAAGTAAAGAGGTCGCGGTGCGTAAATCAAACTTTTCAGACATATTTGAGGCTTGAACAAATTGAACAAATTGAAAACTATTAAAACCTTAATTTTTCTAGAAAAATAAACCTAAGATTGTCTAAAACAGTCATTACTCACATGATGTTCGAAGCACTACACCAATGTTGGTTGACTTCTTCCGATGCCTTTTTTTTTCACCCCATCGCTTGCATCCTGGATGTTCATCTCGATTCCATTTGCAATTTCCAATTCCCATTCTCCAATTCCAATTCCAAATTCATTATGTCTTCCTGTTAAGCCAATACAATTTGTGGGAGTTACTTTCCTATTCTTTCCATTTGTACGTACATGGATATGGACAGGAAGGGGTTCGTTTCTTTTTTTTCCCATAAGAAAAAAGACTGGTAGAGATCGCCATCTGGGGATCAGATCTTAAGTTGGGCGGTTAGCCCTAAGCTGACCCGTGGTCCTGGTGTGGGTATAGGGAATAGAAACACATCACTTTACAAAAGGGTTACACTTTACTTGAACTTAGAGTTCGACGCCATTATAGCTCAATGTCTTACTCTATACTCATTACAATAATAACAAGTATGGATCATTCACAATACCATCCATCCGCATCAATGATGTATGAATATACTATATCTTATTCTTAATGCTCTACCTAATTATATATTATGTCATTACTGTTTATTGTTGTTGTTCTACTAAACTAGCCTAGAATGTCAAGGTATCTGTGCCAACCAAAATGTTTAATATATTGACGTAATGCTTGGTGGCCGAGATCCGAGATCTAAACATATACTTACATAACATTCAATATAAATAAGGTCATCTTCTATAATTCCGGGATTCTAGGTAAACTCGTATAGGGATGGAAGATTCCTATACTACAGCTCGTCAAGTAGGTTTGTTGATACTAGAGCTGGTGATGAAGCTTGGATATCAACATTGGAGTTGTCAGAAAAGTACACCTTACAAGAGGTTATCAAAACTTTTCATACGTATGTTCACTATGATTTTCATGGCGATGATAAAGATAAATTAATACGTGATTTTCTAGTGGATTGCAAGACCTTACAATCTTTCCAATCTGGATGAGAATAGTTTCTTTCCAGCATTACTGGATCACCTGGCTGTAATAGTGATAAATCCTTGTCCGCAGTCCGGCTATAACAATCTTCCATAAGATGTCTGTGCCTGATGTATATAAGTATGACATACACCCTGGTTTAATACTTCTAATGCCATGAGAAGTTGAGTTAGAATACCCATTTCTCTGGGAAATAACAAAACTATCATGTCGATCAATTGTTAGAATATTAATACTCGTCGTTCTCAAGATCACATGGTTGGGAGTAAACGTTCACGGTGTTCTTTGGAGTGATTCCTCTTGTTTTTATTACAGACAGGGCAAGAATCAATAGACTTGACAATAGTGAGGTTCATGCAAGGCGTACTACTTTGTTAACATTGAGGTGAACCTTATCCAATATTCGTAAATTTTTAATTTTTTAGGGACTAGGGAATGACTAGACGGTTTTCCAAAAAATAATAGTACCTCTCCAAATGAAAGCAGGAATGTTTTAGTCTCTGAGTTGCTGTCATCTTTCTTTTGTTGCTAGTAAAACTGCAGTAGCAAGTACATAAAACTCTAGTAGATACTCTGCATCTGTTTTTCTCCCAAAGCACGTGACAAGACGTCAGCGATATATATGCTAGATCCATGTCAGCGGGTAACTGTTGTTTTTTTTTGAAACATTGATTTGTTTTACTTTAGGGAAAAACATGTATAGAACATGTCAATAGATTAGGATGGCGTAGTATTGTTTGCGCTAGACAAGTGCAATCAGACAGTAAGTACACACAATGTAATTGACAGAACATAATTAGACATTATTTGATTTTAATTGTATAACTAGATATTTGAGACTGATATCCAAAAAGATATAAAAAAGTTCACACTGTGGATATATCATAACACTATTGATGATAAATAATCTCCCTTATCCACTAAAAAAATACAGTTGAAGTACTGAGAACCTTCCGGCTACCAAATAGCCATCATCAGAGTGAAATAAATCATGAATCAGATTGTGTCTGTTTGATAACTATTTGGGGATAACAATGTAAACATTGGGTTACCCCAGCTGGAAATAAATCGGAATTCGAGAAATTGCTTCTTTGTTCATACATTCACATCCCTTCTAAACTACCTAGATATTTGTACACCATTTCTCAAGAAAGTTGATCACTTTTAAAACACAGTACAGACAAATATCTAGCTAATTTAGGAGAGATGGAAATTTGTAAACGGAAAAGCAATTTATCGCATTCCGATTTATCTCCAGCTGATAGTTCACATTATTATTCCCAAATAGTACTTAAACAGGCACATTTTGATCTATAATTCAGTTTACTCTGATGATGGCTACTTGGGGGCCGAAAGGTCTTCAGTACTTTGATAGTGTTTTTATTGGATAAGGGTGATTATCTCATATCAATAGTCTGATATCTTAATTTAAGACATTTACAATTATTTCCTCTAATCGATCAAATTAGAGTAATGTGAAATTTATAAATATCTGATTCAATGAGTTCAAAGCAAATGTGTCCACAAATTGAATACTATTTGATATTAAAAAAAACTTGATAGAAAGACGTTACGGTTACGGCAGATTAGATCAGGTTAATTTATGTTGAAGATGCCAGAAAAGCATGTTTCATGATGTAAAAATGCATTTTAATATACATTTAAGAAACTGTTTCTACGACAACATCGAAATATGGCCATTAGAGATCCCAACTTGTATTATAACCACAGAGATAAAGAATATAGGACCAGAGGCCTATATACCCAATGTAAATTGAACGGCTCCCGTTTATTTTTGTGCGGTAGGGCATTACACATGCGCGAAGGTGTGCGCCATATAAACTAAAAGTAGAACTTTGCTGAATTAAAAGATCAAATATTATTGAATAGTTATGTTAAATTTGAACACGATTATTGTAGTCAAAATAGTTTAAGTAATATAGATTTATATGAAGACCAAATAATTAAACATATAGTTGGTCGTTGTTGTGAATATATTAATGATAATTGCACAAATTAACAAAAAATGTAGCATCTGTATGAAATTAGTAGAAGTTAGCGATGTAAATACATTTTCTAATTCAACTAGAATAAGAGATGTTGGTATTGATCATTCATTATTAAAGCAAGGTTCGGACGATTTGTATGATTTTATTACTATAGTGGAAATGTGTATTGAAAACAACCAAATTTATCGATAGCTAATATATATGAAACAATTGTAAATGAAGTTCGCTAAAAAATATCCCGAATAATACTTTTTCAAAATATGATAATGAACATGACGAAAATCATAAATTTATTATTATTCGGGATGTTTTAGAGTTATAAACATGCTAAGTCTAAATCATTTTTCCCGAAAAGAGACGGAAAATGATATAGATAAAAAACGTGTAAGAATGTTTAACAATAAAATGGTGATATTTGCAGAACAATTAACAAAAATAATAAATAAATGTGTTTTTTTAACAGATAATTTCAAAATATGCCGCGCCGCTCGAAGTGGGCGGAGTCAAAACCGCACAAAAATAAACGGGAGCCACGCTTTAGAATTCTCTAGTCCTCTATTCTTTATCTCTGTGATTATAACTTGCCTAGCAACCGATGTATTTTGAACGATTAAGTGTCTATGGGAGATCTTCTGTGGCTAATGCAACGGTGGCTTCGAGAATATGACCTCAGCGACAGGATATTTGAATATGTCATCAGTAATTACGTTAACTTTCCTAAACTTCATAAGAATATATGATAGTAGATTCTATAGGCCAGTCCCTCAGCGTTTTGAAAACTTTTTTTCCACCATTTAAAACTTAGGGGTCGATTTATGTAGATATTGGGGCACTGAAAAAGCTCCTGACATTGAGTTTCTTCCAAATGTTTCAAAAGAGCAACTGTAGTCAAACAAAGTTGAGTATAAAAGTTATAGATGTTATCAAAATGAACAGATTGACACCTACTGCGCAAGCGCGTTGAGGCTCTTTTGGGCCTCGAGGTCAAAAATGGAGTGAAACTTTGCCAATTTTATTATCGGTTCCAGAATAGGATAGAGTAATGAAACCTAGCGCACGTGGATGATTGATGACTCTATTTCATATATTTTCTCGATTTTAAGGAAAACGTCCTCATAAAAAAATAATTATAACATCATACTTAAGTCCCCTCCACAAAAAAAAGCTATTTCACTATTATTTTTCTAATCATAATATTACAATAAAAAAATCATCAGAATAATAGAATATTTCATTTAAGAAGGTTTGAATGGGTTGTGAAAAAGATAATGGTCATTAATTCCTATATTTTCATTTATTTTTTGTTTCAATATTTTTTTGTTAGAAGAAAAAAGATAAAAATTTAACATAATAATTATTTTTCCTTCTAAAGAAAAAGATATTGAAAGAATAAATAAATAAAAATAAAAGAATTAATGACAATAATCATTTCTACAACCTATCCAATCCTCCTTAATTGAAAAATGTCATTATTCTGAAAGATTTTTTATTGTAGAATGTTATGATTAGAACAATAATAGTGAAAAAGCTACTTTCGTTTGTAGGGAGGGGGGGTTAAGTATGATGTTATAAATATTTTTCAATGAAAAGAAAACCCCTTAATTTCAAGAAAATATAATAAATCGAGTTATCAATCATCCACTTGTAAGTATTTTATTATGAAATCGCAATATAATGATAAGCGCGAACGAAATTTCAAATTCGCCCAACTTATGTACTATACATTATAGTATGCGCGAACTTGCGGTTATAAATTGATGCTTCAACGCTCGGAAAAAGTAGGTAATATAATACCTGGGAAGTCTCAATATAAACCTCGAATTTGGAAGAGGGTCTCCTTCAAAATAATTCAAGGTTTGAGGAAAAACGTAGAATAATTTCGAGGTTATGGTAGAAAACATTAATATTGCATATCTCAAGATTTGCTGGACCTATTTTGATAAACTTCGACTTAAAATGAAGGTATTCAGAAATGTATTCTCATCAACAAAGTTTTATTGCTATAACTTCTATGTGGTCCCTGAAAATCAAGTTCTAGAATAATCGAAAAATTTCAACTGTCCATAAAATGGATACAAGCAGGTGAGAGTGAATTTGACATATATCATTTGATAGGTATTTTCAAAACGACCATCGATGGAGAAATCAACACTGAAATAAACGTCTAAGTCTTTGCTAAGCATAATTGATGAAGTAGTGAAATATATTGTACAATAAAGAAAAAAAAATATTTACATTTTATAATAATCAAACTTCCTATACCAAAGATATAGCGTACATATTAATATACATAGGGAAGAGAGTAAGATATGTTTCTCCAATTCTTTGACGAGATATTCAAAAATCAATAAGTATAGTAGATATTATCCCTAGAGTCTTCAGTCGTTCATGTTGGAGCTACAACACGGCCATTCATTTCATAAGCAAATGACAGATTCATGATTATCGGTTATTTTACATCAAATTCAAATTATAGTAATCAAACTTCCCATACCAAAGATATAACGTACAACTTGTTACACATAGGTAAGAAAGTAAGACATGTTCACTGATGAGATATTCAAAAGCAATAAGTATATTAGATATTATCCCTAGAGTCTTCAGTCGTTCATGTTGGAGCTACAATACGGCCATCCATTTCATAAGAAAATGACAGATTCATGATTATCGGTTATTGCACATCAAATTCAAATTATAGTAATCAAACTTCCCATACCAAAGATATAACGTACAACTTGTTACACATAGGTAAGAAAGTAAGACATGTTCACTGATGAGATATCCAAAAGCAATAAGTATATTAGATATTATCCCTAGAGTCTTCAGTCGTTCATGTTGGAGCTACAATACGGCCATCCATTTCATAAGAAAATGACAGATTCATGATTATCGGTTATTGCACATCAAATTCAAATTATAGTAATCAAACTTCCCATACCAAAGATATAACGTACAACTTGTTACACATAGGTAAGAAAGTAAGACATGTTCACTGATGAGATATTCAAAAATCAATAAGTATATTAGATATTATCCCTAGAGTCTTCAGTCGTTCATAGTATCAGTCATGGCGAATGATAACACACGCGGTATTCCGTGCTCTTCATGCGATATAAAAATTAACCGATATGACGACACTGTTAATTGTGGTAAATGTGTGAAAACATTTCATGTGAAGTGTACAAACCTCAAAATTGAGGAATACTCTAAGTTGAGTGAAAATAAAACTATTAAACAATGGAATTGTGCTAATTGTGTGAACATAAAGCAACCTATTGTAAATAAGGAATATTGTGACAATCATCCTGATAAGAAATGTAAGTGCCCTGATGAAATTATAAATCTGAAAAAGGAAATTCACGAATTAAAACAGTTAATATTAAGTCAGATGCAAGTTATAAATAATAACTACATCAAAACCAACATTGATATTACAAATTTAACTGACTCAGTTAACAAACATAATCTTCAAGTTTCTAATCTCATCAAGGTAAAACACGATGATAAAAATGAGATTCTATTGAAAAAAACTCCGACGCTACAAAAAAGGAATCCACGATCACCTTTCACCGATAAGACCGACTTGAATAAGAAGAAGGAATTCCCTGACGCAACACCAGCTGATGAAAATAAACAAATTAAACCTACCAACATATATGCTCATATCACACAGCATGTTACTAAAAAACGCGTTGGAAATGACAATATTATGAATAATATAATAAACAATGAAACTAACGACGTAGATTCATCAGATATGGACGGATTCACTAGTGTTACTAAAAGGCAGAGGAAAAATAACACAAACAAGCAAGAGCATTCTTTAGAAACAAATACAAAGAGAATAAGGCCAATTGTAGGTTCAGGAGCTAACAAATCACTATCAAGTGCCCCAAAAATTCATTATACGTACCTACATCTTAGCAGGTTAGATCCAAGTACTAAAGTTGACGACATATCTTCTTATTTAAAGTCTACCTCAACTGAAATAGAATGTGAGAAACTCAATTCAAAACGCCCTGATACTTACTCATCGTTCAAATTAATAGTACCTAATGAATGTCGAGAAACTCTAATGGATCCCAGTTTCTGGCCTCAGGGAATAACAACAAACAAGTTTTTTATAAAACGTACAGTGATTTCAAAAATACCCTAATTAATTCATCAATGGAAAACATAAGCAAACAAGTCATTAGCATATTCCACATCAATATACAGGGAATATCCGATAAAGCGAACGACCTGGATATATTTTTTAACCATCACAACTTTAATATTATATGTATAACAGAACAGTGGTTAAATAAACAAGAAAGTTCTGAATTTCGTTCAGCAAATTGGAAAACAGCAGTCAGTTTTGCAAGAGAATCAACAGTACGAGGTGGGGCTATGATCCTTTGTAGAAATGATGAGGAGTGTCAACCCATGGACCACTTAAGCAATTTATCCATAGACAAACACTGTGAAGTTGTGGCAGCTTATTTCAAACTTCTTAATATTTTAGTGCTTAATATTTATAGGTCTCCTAATGGTGACAATAACGTATTTCTCAGTACATTGGAGAATATCTTAATTCAACTGTGTAGTGAAAATTGTTTCGAAAACATTGCAATTACAGGTGATTTCAACGGTCATTTTAATATAAAAGAAAATTAAAATGCCAATTCCCTATTGTACCTGATGAATTCTTTTGGCTTCCATAAAACCATAGATAAACCAACTAGAGGACAAAATTGTTTGGATAACATCTTCATTAACTTTTCAATAGTATCTTACAAGGCTGATGTGATGAAATTCTTATTATCTGACCATGACGGCCAACAAGTATTGATAGATAATCCGGGTAAGCAAAAAGTTAATAATATTATAAACCAGTGCAGACCACTTACAAAACAGGGTTTTAATATCTTTTACCGCATGTGGAGTTCTCTACAATGGGATTACATAAGCGACTCTAATCTATCAACTCATAGTTGTTTTCAAATATTTCAAGAAAACTTAATTGATTCTTTCACAATTGCTTTTCCTGAAATTGAATTAAAAAGTAAGGCACGGGATTCGGGTATAAAATGGTTCACAAAAGATTGACAAAATATGCGAAATAGTTTCGGATATGTATAGTAATATTAAAACAAATGAATTAAAGATTGCTAGAAATAAACTAAGAATACGCTATAAGACCGCTTTAAAAAATGCTCGAATATCAGCTAATGATAATATTATTAAACAGGCTAATAACAAAACTAAAACTATGTGGAATATTATCAACCAAAAACGATCAAATAACTATTCTCATGACTCTAACGTGAACTTGAATTCAAACGAATTCAATGATTATTCCATCTTAATACCTCACAAACTTTCAAGTTCAATACAAAACACAAATAGACTTGATGTAATTGATATAATGAACGTACCTGGAGTACATTCAACTTTCTCTTTTTCCGAAGTTACATTTATTGAAATTCGAGATATAATCAATCAAATGAAGCAAAGCATATCTTCTGATTGCTTTGGTTTATCAACTATTCTTTTGAAAAAAAATATAGATAATATTGTTATTCCTTTAACAAAACTTATAAATAGATGCATTAAGGATAATGTTTTCCCAAAGTGCTTGAAACTAGCCAAAATAATTCCTATCTTTAAAACGGGTGATAAAGAGATTGTGTCTAATTATCGGCCCATTTCATTATTACCTGTACTATCGAAAATATTTGAGAAGGTTCTAAACAAAAGAATAGTTGATTACTTTGAAAGTAACAGTCTCTTTAACATCACTCAATATGGCTTCAGAAAAAATCTATCCACCTCAGATGCTATTGAACGCTTCGTTAAAACCACATTAAACTGCTTTGAAAAGGGAAATTTCTCCATAGCCTTATTTTTAGACCTATCTAAGGCTTTTGATTGTGTTGTTCATCAAACTCTATTGCAAAAGTTATCCAAGTATGGTTTTGACAAACAGAGCATATTATTAATAAAATCTTAACTAGAAGATCGCTATCAATCTGTTTTTTACAATAAAAATTGTTCCGAAATGAAGAAAATAACCATAGGAGTTCCGCAGGGATCTATATTAGGACCAACACTTTTTCTAATATATGTAAACGATTTTCCAAATTACATTTCGTTGGCGGAGTGTGTATCTTTTGCAGATGATAATGAACTTCAGGTAGAAGACAGTAACCTACATGATGTACAACAAAAAAGTGAAATTATTCTTTTCAAAGCATTTGAATGGTACAATGCTGATTTACTATGTATGAATGGAAGTAAAACTAATAGGATGTTATTTACACTAAGAAGGGATGAAATGATCTTGAATGAATATTCGGGTCCTGTAGAATTTCTGGGCGTTCTCATTGACAGTAATCTTTCTTGGAATCTACACGTTGAACACATTGCTCTCAAACTAAGTAGAAATATTTTTGTTCTTCGAAGTCTCTCTCTAACTATTTCCAAACAAATCTTACGAACGGCTTACTTTGCGCTATGTGAGTCACATATGAGATATGCTATATTAGTTTGGGGTCACTGTTCAGGTGGGGATATCATTTTCAGGTTGCAGCGGAGAGCAATTAGAATCATAGATGGATTGGAATATAGAGAAAATTGTAAAAAAAGTTATTCTGAATTGGGTATTCTCACTTTCCCATCTCTGTTCATCTTTGAATGCTTATGTTACGCTTTTAAGCAGCTTAGAAATGTTACCTTAAATAGGGACATTCACGAATATCAAACACGGCAGTCTGGAGATATAAGGGTTCCATACATCAGACTTTCGAAATCCCGAAACAGTCCAAACTATTTATGTTTCAAATTTTTTAATAAGCTGCCTCTACATATCAAAGCCCTACCATATAGATATTTTAGAGATAAACTGAAAAAATGCTTTATTGAAAAATCTTTTTATTCTGTGAAGGAGTATAATAATATACAAAAAATAGTGATTTAAATCCTCTTAACAAATGTTTTTTTAATCATAAATAGGTACGTTATTTTGTTTTATAATTTTACAATTTAAATTACATGTAATCAGTGTTTAATATGTAGTTTTTATAACACAATTATTTCAAAGTATCTGTTCCATAGTTTTAACAATATTTTCTTGTACTTATGTCCTAATTTTATTCCTTGTTGTGAGACTTGTGCAAATACCATTGTATATTAGCATGAATAAATTACTAAATTACTACTAAAACTAAACATGTTGGAGCTACAGCACGGCCATTCATTTCATAAGAAAATGACAGATTCATGATTATCGGTTATTGCACATCAAATTCAAATTATAGTAATCAAACTTCCAATACCAAAGATATAACGTACAACTTGTTACACATAGGTGAGAAAGTGAGACATGTTTACTGACAGGATATTCAAAATTCAATAAGTTCATTAGATATTATCCCTAGTCTTCAGTCATCCATGTTGCAGCTACAGCACGGCCATTCATTTCATTAGAAAATTACAGATTCATGATTATCGGTTATTGCACATCGAATTCAAATTATAGTAATCAAACTTCTCATACCAAAGATATAACGAACAACCTGTTGCACATAGGTAAGAAAGTAAGACATGTTCACTGATGAGATATTCAAAATTCAATAAGTATATTAGATATTATCCCTAGAGTCTTCAGTCGTTCATGTTGGAGCTACAGCACGGTCATTCATTTCATAAGAAAATGACAGATTCATGATTATCGGTTATTGCACATCAAATTCAAATTATAGTAATCAAACTTCCCATACCAAAGATATAACGTACAACTTGTTACACATAGGTGAGAAAGTGAGACATGTTTACTGACAGGATATTCAAAATTCAATAAGTTCATTAGATATTATCCCTAGTCTTCAGTCATCCATGTTGCAGCTACAGCACGGCCATTCATTTCATTAGAAAATTACAGATTCATGATTATCGGTTATTGCACATCAAATTCAAATTATAGTAATCAAACTTCTCATACCAAAGATATAACGTACAACTTGTTACACATAGGTAAGAAAGTAAGACATGTTCACGGATGAGATATTCAAAATTCAATAAGTATATTAGATATTATCCCTAGAGTCTTCAGTCGTTCATGTTGGAGCTACAACAGGGCCATTCATTTCATAAGGAAATGACAGATTCATGATTATCGGTTATTGCACATCAAATTCAAATTATAGTAATCAAACTTCCCATACCAAAGATATAACGTACAACTTGTTACACATAGGTAAGAAAGTAAGACATATTCACTGATGAGATATTCAAAATTCAATAAGTATATTAGATATTATCCCTAGAGTCTTCAGTCGTTCATGTTGGAGCTACAACACAGCCATTCATTTCATAAGAAAATGACAGATTCATGATTATCGGTTATTGCACATCAAATTCAAATTATAGTAATCAAACTTCCCATACCAAAGATATAACGTACAACTTGTTACACATAGGTGAGAAAGTAAGACATGTTCACTGATGGGATAATCAAAATTCAATAAGTTAATTAGATATTATCCCTAGTCTTCAGTCATTCATGTTGCAGCTACAGCACGGCCATTCATTTCATAAGAAAATTACAGATTCATGATTATCGGTTATTGCACTGTGACGAAGCTTAAAATCTTGAAGGATCATTTAATTCTAGATCAGGCAATAAATACGGATGTTACATGTAATCTCAGTTTGAACAGTTCATTATTTCGATAGATATGAATGAATTCCGAATGAGTATTCCGTTATTGCCACTTTTCTAAATCTCCGAATCTCTTTCGAATAAGTGTAATTATTCAAATAGATTAATCAAATTCATGCCCGTTCAAAATTGCATCCCATTCCGATAAAATATGTTGCAAAAACAGGGGTCTGGCCAAGTTAACGCATCAAACTTTGTGCAACCTTATGTATAAAAAGGGCGAACAACCAAAAAACTCCGATATTACTTGCTTACTCCGCCGAGAGGAACTGATGTGATATCATGTGCGGGAATTTTAGATCTAAAAAGTAGCGTTACTTTAAGGCATTGTTCGGGGCATAAGTGAAAAACCCTTGGCACAAAATAAGGAATTGGTGGAGCAGGCCTGCCCGGAATCTCGGGAAACATATAAAAGCCGTGGCAGACATCAGATCGCTCTCTGGTGTTTTTGAATTTTGATCAGTACAGTAGCTCTCCTGTGTTTTTGAATTTCGAGCAGTACAATTACTCTTTTGTGATTTCATTATAAATCGGTACCGTTGAAGTGAAATTAAGACAAGAATCAAAGTGGATCAATTATCCGAGTTTGAATCAGGTTAAAACTGTGAATTAACAATAGTTTTCCGTGCCAGTGAATTGTATCAGAAGATAAATGATAGCAAATAGGTTCATATTTTTGAGCATTACGATATACTGATTTCCGTAATTTATGATTGTTATTGTAATTGGTGAACGTTTGTACGATACCTGAGTTCCGTAGCATCCAGTAATTTGAATTGTAACAATTGAGTTCATCCCGTTATAGGTCAGACCGCGCACAATTTGAATTCGCGCGCGAATTGAACTATTCCAGTGAGTGTATAGTGAGTACAGTGTGTATGTTTGAACGAAAGGGGCGTCTTTGGTATATTTGTCCACACCGTGCTGATACCGGAAGTATAAGTATATCATAGACGACTAAACCGCCAACAGTTTGTGCCCGCCGTGCTGATACCGGAAGTATAAGCTGGGGGCGGTTGTGTGATTGAGAATCGTGATAATTCCTCTAATACTATGAGAAGTCCTCGGCCGTGGATATAGGGGTTATTGCCAGTGGCGGCTCCTCGAAGGAGGCTAAGGAGGCTCAGCCTCCTCACCAATTTATCTTAATGATCATTCTCCATTTTATTTCCTGTTTCTCCGATAATTCTTTAAATTCTTCAATTAATTCCCCGTTCTCAGTAGTTATTTTCAATCCGGCAACAGTGGTCAGAAGCTAGATTCTCTATATATCTCAAACGCTGAGTTGTGTTGTTCAACACAGTTGCCGTTTTTCCGACCAGTCAATCGTCAAATAGCGTGAAACGGCGAAAACGGCAACAGGGTAGGGAGGCTAGCTTTTCGTATCCATTCGTCGGTCGAATGAAATACGATTACTTGCGCTCCCGCCTACCGCTGCTAGAAGAATGCGATTAGTTGTTATTTTTATTCCATGAGGCGTAGTAAGGTTAAGTAGTTAATTTTTAAGTTATAATTTATCTAATCGGAATCGGTGAACGTTAAAATTATGAGTGACTTAGTTGCAAAGTTCTTAGAAAATCCATTTAGTGGATTAACATATGATAGAAAAGTGTTCTTCAAAAACAAACGGCCTTTACCGGATTTGAAAGGATTAGTGATGGCAGGGAAGTATCAAAATCGATCGTTTAATACTGATAATTATAAAAAATATGTATGGTTAACGGGATCTGATGTACACAATAGATTATATTGCTGGTATTGCTTGCTATTCACATCAGATACAACTTCATGTTGGAGGCACTTGGGTTATAATGATTTGAAAAATTTAGCTCGTGGCCTAGAAAGACATGAAAAATCGCAGGAACATATTACATCGTGTATTAAGTTTAAATTAACCGATAAACAGAATATTGTTAATGCGATTGATTCTACATGATCACTCGAAATCGAAAATCATAATAATACAGTTAAAGAAAACCGCGAAGTTTAAAAAAAAATCATTGATTTCTTATTGTATTTATCATTTCAAGATTTGGCTTTTAGAGGGCATGATGAAACTGAAAATTCATTTAATAAAGGTAATTGTTAGATTTGTTTTGTAAGCTTCGCGATTTTATGACTAACGCGTCAGTATTTGCAGGCATTTGTTTGGTTTTATGCGGGTATAATGGTTGAGTGACACCACGCGAAATAAGGTTAGATTAGAATTCGTCTGTTCGGTAAATTATTAATTGTAAAAATGGACAACTAGTGGAAAGATTTTTATGGTTCTACGATGTTAGTTCGGGAAGAACAGCGGTCAATTTATTCAATTTTTCAATGGAAACATTTCAACGATTCGACTTTGCGAATAAATCAGACTCACGACGGCATCTGTAATGGCGGGACATTTAAACGGTCTTCAAACAAACGTAAGTTTTAAATAACATAGTAGGAAACAGAATTCCCTGTAATGCTCGAACTCGATGGAATTTTACATCACATGCAATGTTTAGTTTACCATCCATAAAAATAAAGACAAATTAATTGAAATATTTGATTTTATATTAAACAGTGATGACTTTTCAACAGATCAGGTTTCATTGAATGCTGCTGTTGGTTTAAAATCTTATTTAGAAAATGAAGAATTTTTGTTATTTCTTGATACTTTTAAATTAATATTTGAACAAACTGATCTTATTTTTCGAATTTTACAACATAAATTCACTAATATAATTCATTCAAGAGATCGTTTAACACATCTCATTGATAAAATTCAAGTCTCCGTTATACAGAATTTCATTTTAATATTTTATTTGGAAATTATTCAACTGATGAGGCTTCTCCCGTGAAAAGGAGGAAAACATATAATTTGGTAGACAAGAAACTACATTATAAACAACTTTTTTATGAAATTTTAGATACTATTAAAGGTCAAATATTGAGATTCGATTTTCCGATTTACATGAATTGAAGTTTTTCGATTTGACGAATAGAAGATTTTTCGAATCTTTTTCAAAAGAGTTTCTCAATACACTTTCAGATAACTTAGTTCTAAAATATAATTTTTTTGATGAAATAGCGCTGCACAATGAATTATGCGTTGTATACTGGGATAAAGATATTTTAGGCCAGTACGACAGTCACGCCGATATAATAAAATATATGATAGATAATGATTTGCAACAAGTCTTACCTCAGTTTCATAAACTACTTTGTTTGACAGTCACCATTCCTGTCACGTCGGCATCGGTGGAGAGATCATTTTCTACTCTCAAACGAATTAAAACGTACATGCGAAATACAATGGGCCAAAATCGTTTATACAATGTTAGTTTAATATCTATTGAAAAAGATTTAGTAAAACACTTAAAGCATAATGATACATTTTATGATAATATTATTTATCATTTTTCGTAAATTAAAGACCGTAGAATTTCGTTAATATATAGAAAAGTTGATGAAATTAATAACAAAAAACAAAATATGAAAAATTCAAAAAAAAAAGAAAAAAAATTAAAAATCCAAAAAAAAATAAAAAACAAAAAACGAACGAAAAAAAAATTTGTGGGCAAGAGAAACTCTATACCTCCACGTTGGTTCTTGCTGGGTAACAATCAATTTTGTCACTGAAGGTTAAATTAATTGGCTGAATAGAGTATATTTTTACAAAAACGTTTTATGTCCAGCCTCCTCTCTCAAAAAGTTCACGAGCCGCCACTGGTTATTGCAGATAAGATAATTAGAGTTTGTGCACGCTGTGCTGATACCGGAAGTATAAGCCCTAATTGTTTAGATTCTGAATCTGCCAAGTGTATGAAATCTGACACTGTTATACAATTACCGGGTATTCCGTGGTTAGCTAATGACAGGGTGGGTGTTATGACAGAATAAACTCAATTAGAGTAATTAACCGAAAAATCGTAAAATCTCATATCGTACAATCGGAAAACTAGTGCAAAACAGTATTTTCCAAACCAACCGAATTTATATACGAATATATCGTAGTGTGATTTGAACATTTCATTCATTAGTTTTGCTATCTAAAATTTACCGAATACCGCTCATCACGCTAGGACCTGTTTGATTCGTACTTTCCCGCAAATTGATTATTCTGAATCATTTGTCAACCGATTCCGTACCGCTGAATTGAATTTAAATACCGAACACATCGTAAAGTAGATATGTTGAAAGAGTTTTCATATACCATTTGAGCTTCATTACATTTTCCGCCTGGGTGGAATTCTCATGAAATAATACCGTTCAATTGCATGCATATTGATTATTCCGGAAGTGTTCTTATAATAATCATTATATATTTTAATATTTGGAATTCCCCGTTTTATTAAATTATTTCTGCTCCATTTTCAAACGAGCTAAGTTTTAGCCAGGTATCAATTGTAACTAAAGCCTACAATTTTGATACTGTTTTCTGCCCATTGGACTCTGGTTATACTTCACTGTAGCTACCCTAGGGACAAGGCTATCTATAGATAGCAGAGTGACAAACCTTGTGGTGAAGACCCTAGCAGAAGTCTTCAAAAAGGAGTTAACCTTCAGGAAAATCTGGCGCCCGAGGATTTGAAGCTTACGCAGTAAGCAATATTCCGAAAAGTTGCGAGGTGCACGTCATGGCACATCAAATTCAAATTATAGTAATCAAACTTCCCATACCAAAGATATATCGTACAACTTGTTACACATAGGTGAGAAAGTGAGACATGTTTACTGATGAGATATTCAAAATTCAATAAGTAGCTGTATTATATATTAACTCTAGAGTCTTCAGTCATTCATGTTGCAGCTGCATCGCGGCCATTCATTTTATAATAAAGCGACAGACTCATGTTTGTCGGTTATTGTACATCAAATATCGTTGCAATCATATAATGTTTAGGAAATCCTGAACTGTTTTCTGGCAATTTGTAGCTCAGTGTTAGCGTCTTGGAATAATGCTACGGTTCGGATTTCGGATTTCACGAATGGAAGGTCAATAGTAGACAAGGGGAATATACCATATTTCAAGAACATGACAATAAATTCTTACGTTTATCAAGGAACTTTCATAGCTTCATCGACATACACATCATTGAATATTCAAATTATAAATTCACCGTCTCTTTCAGATATACTATGTTCAATTCAATCAATTCTTCACAATCTGATATACTACTTCAACTAACAAATATCTTCGAATGGGACACATGAATGGAATCACCTGACAGAATATTTATAGTACATCAATTATAGTTGCGAATGATACCAAAAAAAATAAAATATATGGATTACTAAATACTATTGAAAAAAATGTCGTTACGTACATCAGCAACTTCAGTTATCCTACTAGCGTGAGAAAATATTGCAATAACTTGTTTCTGATCTCAACGTTCCTAAGGTCAGTGAAGAATTTAGTTTATTTCCATGAGGTATGTTACTGATGAAGTAACAGACACAAAATTGATAAAATGACAAAGTTTGAAACATAATCTTGGAAAACCATAATTTATCACTATCTCCCATTCCATGAAATGAGATCAAGTGCAATAATTCTGGTTAAATTCAATGAAGAACTCAAATCCCTTGTACAAAACATCTATGACGAGATAACACGATGTTGGTAATTTATTCATAAACATAGGTAAGAACAGAATCGGGGAAAACTATCTCAATTTCTACATCCCCCTTGAGAGTAAAGTGACATCCTCAAAACCATCATAGTTCCCATCCTGTGATCAACGAGAGATCTCTGGGAAAACATATTTGATAGGGTATCAGACAACGACAAACAAACTTAGAGACTTGTAGGATAGTCATTTATGTTTCAAGGTGCTGAATGGAAGTGTTTACTGATATCATTCATATCTCAGATAGTTTAAATTGTTGGTTTGTCGGGGACTTGTGTGAAAGAACATGGATAGGAGAATTTCTAGACTATTCAGAGTGAGAGAAGGTAATATTGATGATATAAATGTCTGAAAAATAAAAAAAAATACTCCACCTTGCGTCCGCTACATACAGATCATCATAGATTTTTCGTGCCATACAGTAACTCTAAATGCTCTATTTATATAATTGATTGTGCTTTGTCTCCTGGTAGGTAATAGTCCACTGATAATTGAAAGGGAACGGCAGACAATTTGAAAGTTACAAAAGCCGTGGCGGACGTCTTCTAAAGAGCGACAAAATGGACCCTAGTCATATAATTTCAACGATCCTGAATCAATGGCTGTTTGTCTGAGGATAGCTCCAGAGGTCTCAATCCATAGTGGCAAACAAAAATTCATAAACGAACCCTCCGGTAGACAGGCATAAATTCATTCTCATAATTTTCGTGATATATACCGTAGCTGGTAATTCATTATATATAAAATAATATAGGTACTAGTAATGAGGGGAAAGGGAAAAGATTTTTCCGTCACAACGTCACAAAAGCTTTGTCAGACGTCATTAAAACAGCGAAACTATAATACCCAACACATGCGTACAAAGGATGATCGACAAACAACAATCAAAACAAAGTACTCAAATATTATTCAGTAAACCTTAAGTTGAACGCAATTTCAAAACGTTGTCAGGTTCGTCCACATCGGTTTCATCATCGAAAACATATATTCGTATTCATATTCATATTCAAGATCAACAATCTTCATTTCAAACTACCAGAAGTTACAATTCAGATATAAATCCTGAAACATAACGACAGGGTTGAAACCCGTCGCACAAATAACCACATATCAACAATACATCAAAAGGAAAACATAAAATATTATACTTCCTTGATTACCAGAAAATGCTATATGCACACCCACATAAGCCATTAATCACATTTACATTAATCATCATATAACACAATTATTTTCGAAAAAACTCCCTCAAATTGTATGGATGTATTATTACTAAATACCAAAATAACTCTCTTTTAAACAGTTTGAGATTATCTATGCACTTTAAGGTATTAGGCAACTGATTATACAATCTGAGTTACAGGTAAAAATGTCCCTTTTCGAACAATGTTAACCTGTGTATAGTATATGCATTATCCCTGCTTCTAGTGGTATACTCATGTGATAGAGCACTCTGAATAAACTTCGGCTTATACTTAAAGTTGAATATTGAACAATCATAAATGTATATTCCTGTTACTGCCAACAAATTATACCGCTCAAAAATACCTCGAGAACTTTCTCTGAACTTCCTATTAAATATTGTCCGAACAACTTGTTTCTGAATTACAAAAATTCTTTCCAGATCACCAGATATAAACCAAATTATAATACCTAACCTAACACGTGAAAAAATACAACTATGATACACAGATTTAATAACTGCCGTATCTAGACCTTCGAGAGAATTCTAACATTATTAGTGTTGCTATTGAATTTCCTACTCAGAGTATCAATGTGAGCGGGACCAGCGTAATGTATCATCAATAATGATTCCCAAGCTTTTCACACTGATGCTTAACATTACATTGCTGTTATTAATAGAAATTGAGTTTGGATTTTGATGATTTTTATTTGCAGTGAACACTATATATTGAGGTTTAGATTCATTTAAAATCAAACAATTAATTTTTAACAACATTCTCTACACATTACATCACCTATTTCTTGTTCCAATTTATCAAAACTGTCGACAGTAACAAGCAAAGAGGTATCGTCTGCATAGTTCCCAATTTTATGAGGGGCAGAATTCAAGATGCTTAATAGATGGTTTATATAAATATTAAATAATAACGGCGCAGGGAAGCTACCCCGCGGAATTTCCTGGCTCATAGTTCTCACTGATGATGAATAGTTCTTATTATTCTTAGTGATTGAGACATATTGTTTTCTGTTTCCTAAATAAGATTGTATCAGTTTTAGAGCTGTTCCTCTCACGCCATAACTATTTAACTTTGATGCTGTCAGGATTCACCAGTTCATAAGCCCTAGTTAGATACAGGAAAATTCTACAAGGCACCCTTTCGGAATCTAGGGTCATGGATAAGCCGTTCATGTATTCAAATAAAAACGTTTCAACGCTCTTGACTCTCATTCATCCATGCTGGTTCACATTGAATAAATCCTCAGAAATGATATATTCGAGGATAGGTTTATGAACTACATATTCAATTATCTTTGAAAAAACTGACAATAAACTGATTGGGTGATATTTTTTTAAGTCATCGATATCACCACTTCTGAACACAGTAGTAACCAAAGCCAGTTTTGAATGTTCCGGGAATTCGCCTGTCCCCAAATCATTATTCACAAAATTAACCAACGGTGCCAAAACTGTTGTATGCAACATTCGCTTTAATATGTAATCTAGAATATTATCATCACCGAAACTATATGAGTTTTTCAATTTGCAAAGTACAATTTCTGCAATTCCATCTTTAGTAGTAAAAGTCAACATCAGTTCACTTTTATTGATTTCGATATCGTGTAATAATCCGACGGATTATTACTTTTTGTTTATGAGGCCTCTGAATAGTTTTGATTTAATTCAAATTGAAAGTTTTATAGATTATCATATCTAGAAATAAACACACGATATGTTTGATATGTCTATAAGCGTCTGAAATCTGAAGCCCCCTCTCCTGTGGCAATGACTCAATGCTTAGCAAACGTAGCAAAGTATGCGGTCAACGGTACTTTTTCTCCTGAATCAGGAAAAGTCCACGTGGACTTGAGTGGACCCGTCACTTAAGATTCTTTCGTCTAGTTAGATTGCGATAGGTGGATCCATAACTTATAGGCGTGTTTCGATTCCGGGATTTCAAATTGAACATATTTCATAAGCTTTGCGCATGGGGTGGCCCTCTGCTTCAATGATTTCATGAAAGCTAATTACTTTGAGGGAAAAGGCAGTTCTCAACCACCTACTCAGTAAGTTCTTCACCATCTACTTGTTCCGTAGGTCCAGCTTGCTTTATGCCCACAGGGATGTCCTATTGTTGCAATAAGTCAAGTCATGTATCAATCAAATCAATTAATATCATGTTTTCAAGATTTAAACAAACTAAATTCTAGAAATTCATAGAGATTAAACTAATTCATCAATTTGTGTTCATTGCAACTAGGAATATGCATCTCTAGGGCTAAAGCAGCGCTGGACTTGTTCACGTTTTCCGCGTCACGCGTAAAGTGTTTGTTCTCTTATTTAAAATCATTTTGTGACAAGTTCCTATCATACCAAATTTAATCCGATGTAGAAATCGAGTGTTTGAATCCTTTGTGCCTTATTTCTACAAGGGGTTCGAGAGGGAATTGTGAAATTAGACCAACAGGGTAAGTGCATTTTGATTGCCAAGGAACAACTGTTATATTGACTTCAACTTCGGAATCGACGATATAATATAATGTGGTTATTTAACCTTCAGATCACTCTCCGCCCGCCAATGGTTATTCTGTTAATATATGTTTTTTTTCCAGCAGTGGTCAATTTTAATTCCGCTTATCGGAGATCACTCACGGGATATAATAGAGTATCAGGTCGTTAGGTGTACCCCAGGTTACCAAAAAGAGAGGAATTCTTTAACTTCACATATTATCTATCAAGCATCGGCGTGATCGAGCGCGAAATCGATCACTGTCTCGTGTGTGTTAATTAGCTTTCATTGATTCAATCTCTCTTGGGTGAACCTGAACAGGAACTCGCTTGCTGGAGAAAGGGGTAGAACTAGCGACATTGATAATTTCCCAGGTTCCCACTTAGGGTCAACATGAACTTGAAGTTTCTTTAAATTCATTATATTCCCCTTTTCTACATTTTTGAATTAAGTTTATATTCGTTTGCGATGTTGTAATGTACCAAATTTTGTTTTATTCAATACATATTTATTATTTAATTTGATAAACGAGTTTAACTGGTAAATCCTAATCACCTCTCAGCGGATATCACCTTCAGCATTTACGCTTGAATAGATATAAAGATATAAGTATGAGTAAATGTACGAAGCGGTCCCTTGAAAGAGGTCAAGGGATCAAAGTAGTCAAAAACAGCTTCTAGGTGGGCTGAAATATACATCTGGTGGTGGCAGCTTAAAAGAACCTTAGGGGTACACGGATCAACTAAGATCTTTGATACCTGAGCAGGTTCCAACAAACAAATCTTAATTCATATAACACGTCGATGAGGTATTAACGCTACCTGAAATAATACCCAGCCGACGGTTGCAAGCAGTGAGATAGACTTTCAAACCTATTCACTTATTGGGAAAAAATAAATCTGGAGTAAGTTTAATTTCAGATTTATTATAAAACAATACGCTCGGCTAACCGTTACAAATGGTACCATCTAAGGGATTGTAGATTGGAGTGAAAATCCAGAAATTTGGGAGTGAACACATCAAATTCTACCAAAAAGAATTCACGCCGTTCTAAAGAAAAAGAAGTTATTGAAATAAGTTGTGTTATTCAAGAGTAAAATAATGATTACAGTGTAATGGAACTAAGTTGAAAAGTGATATAGGACAATAAACTGGCGTTGTTGAACTCGATTGAATTGAGTCGAGTCGGGTTACATACGCGGAATCAGTTGCATATAGGATCATCTTGAGCATTTACGCACGGAAGGAATTCACACAATCAGCATATAGATTGTAGTAAATCTGAATTGTATAATTCATACTTTGCAATTGTGAAATAAATAACCATTTCGAGTTGAAGTCAAAGATAGGTGCTTTAGTTTTGCTTGGTGATGTTCTCGCTTCACAGTAATTATTTTTTGTTGTTGTATAATTGAACTGAACTATCGATTCAGGCGAAAACTTCGGAACCAGCTGTTCTAGGACCAGGAGAATAATTGTGTTATTGCAGTTTGTTTATGTAATTGGCTAGTATAGTTACAGCCAGGACTGGAGTACAAATTTTGTGTTAAAAACATTCGCGTATAGTATCCAGTTGATACGAATAATGTTGATCCTGAGAAGAAACGAAGAAAAGCACATCTAACAAACAGGGCATGTTAGGAAACACTGATAGAGAGAAAGGTAGTCATTTATAGTAGATTTTGGAATTTTATGTTTATATGTTTATGTTTCATTACTGCTTTTGAACGGGAACTGTTTTTAATTTGAACGGACTGTACCCATTCTTTTCAATTCAGAACCCATGTTCGGGGTGGGGACGAGCGAGCGTTAGGCTGAGGTATTAATGGAGTTATGGGCACAGTAGACACGAGGGACGTGTATGTGCATGGATTCGTGAGTACACTGTGTTACTGAGGGATACGGAATTGTTATCCCGGTGTACGGATTTAGAGTGGATAATCCCTGGGATGGCAGGGATACTCTATGGAACACCCCACGGATTTGGAAGGTCGATGGACAGGAAGAGCAAGCACCCCGAAGATAGTCCAGGCTTGATCTCTTCCTCGCATGGTATTCGCAAGCTTGCTCGGAGGGGAACAATTTGCGTAACGCTATCCATCTTGGGGTAGTTCTCGGGAATCTGCCGCAGCAGCGCGAAGCAGAGGTTAGAGCTGTTATAACGCACGAAGCTCTCCCCTGCTTAGACAATTGATGGAGTCACGTGGGGTCTCTTTAAATTGAAATACAGGATTCAAGTAGATTCAGGTCTGGCGGTCCAGCGCGCCAGGAGATTGTATGAGGTCAATGACCTAACAGGCTGATGAGATTGGTGCGGGCCGTAAAGTTTTACTTTATCAGAATCTCAAATAAAGCAGAACATAGGCGTTCATGATTCCATATTGGTAGGGCTAGTTACAGTAGGTAAGGTATAGGTTCGAGGTATTCGAACAGAATGTTTGTTTTTTGGATTGTGTTCACCTACTAAAGATAAATTGAAATGGAAACATGGGATCTGGAATGATATAGAGATATTAGTAAACCTTTGCTCCCCTATACAGTGGGTAATCAGTTCCTGAATTTTAAATGAACAACCTACATGAGTATACTTTTGTTGACGTCGGCTAATTAGTTAACGGCTCACTGATTAGTGAATAATTAAGCCTATCGAGAATTGAAGAAATTAATAGTCACATATTACGCAATATATTAAGTAAACGAATGGAGAAAGTGGTATTCACGATCGCAGAACCCACCCCCGTACCATTCCCGGGCAACTGATAGGAGAATGGAACGGTAGCCGAATCCATGGCTGAGGGGTAAGAACCCCCCAAAAAGGAGGGACTGGGCCAATGGGTGTATGCTGTCTCTAGTTAAAATAGTGACCGGATATCCCTATTGTCCAGGTTGGAAGGGTGATTGAACCCTGTAGTGGGAATGAGGTCGTTGTATTGGGCTGTCTCAGTTTAAGATATAGAAGGAAAGGGAATTTGGGGAAATGCATCTGTTCCGGAGTGGTCCAGTGCAATGATTCCTCATTCCAGGTGTGGATGGTGTGCGAATGTTGGTAATATTATTATTACCTGTTTCATTGATGCCGTCTTCTGGTGTATAGGTTGAATGATGACATCATTTACCAAGTACACAGTAATTCCAACTTTTCATCTTGTTGCACACAACCATCGTCCTATGTGAGTATCTCCAAATATGCATTGCCTCATAATGTCGCAATGAAATGCATTCTGAGGAATTGCTGAGGAAAATCTGCTTTACAAGGAGGTAGATTGGTAGCATCAACATTTTTGAATTCCTTGGAGAATGGCTCATTGAGATCCTTGACTTAGTTGTGAAAATGTCATACCTGGCATCATTAACAGTGTAACATCGTGGCATGCTTCACTTTGTGCGAATTTATTGAATTCCTCCAGTACTGAAAAAATACGTTCTCGTTCACTGTCGGGTGAATTAGATTCAGATAGTTGACCGAATGCCTCCTGATACTTAGGGGCTTCCAGCAAGAGATTGGGTTGTTGGATTTTGTCATTCTTGTAAAATGCTGGATTTTTATCACAAGCAGTCATAGAGCATCCAATAACGACTTCACCCTCCCCAATAATGTTACAAATATTGTAAACAGTTTTCAAATCAGCTTCTTCATGCATTTCGAATAACTTTGAAGGAAGTTTCGTAGCCTGAACTGAAACGTTAACATTTTCCAGAATTCAAGTAGACCGTTTTCATTATCAAGAACGTAATGGCATCATTGCTACTCCAGTGAGATGCTTTCTTTTCACATAAGTTCATTCTCCTTAATAGAGGGGGGTGATAATCTACTATTGACGCTAAAGTACTTGTGACGGAGTGTCGGGTTTTTTTGGATATTGCCCTGAATGTTTCAGGCGTGCACCAATTTTTTACTTCAACTCAGTGGCGGAACTACAATGCGCGGGACCCCGCAACGCGGGGGGGCCCAGAGCTATAGGGGGCCCCGGCAGCCCGGCCCAAATGCATCATGAAAAGAGTGAAACATTCTCGAAACTGATAACCGACTTTACCAGCAAGCCCAAAAAAAACAAACAATTCTAATACAAAACATTTTGAAACCCTTAGCAAGTATTGCAACTTCCCACATCTGTTTGTCATTACTTTGTTTTGACGCACTGACTCGGCTGCCTGAAAACAAAGAAAAAGGCCCCTCTCTGACACTCTTCAGAGCACTTGTCGAAAATTGTTTGGGTAGGTTGATCAGTGACAGTGTTACGTCGCTAATTAACGCTACTATATATTATTTTATATCATTTAATTATGTATGTACATATGTACTTCCCAATTTTACAACCGTCTCGTCACCGTCTCGTCCCCTCCGGTAGGTACGTTCATTCTTTTCATGTTTTCAGAACTATACAAACCCAAATATTTATTATTTATGATACCTCTCCAGATGTTATTTATGACCATTTCTTGGCGCATCGACAATTCGGGTTTTTCCATTTGAACCTTTCTTCTTACACATTCCTCAGTATAATAGCATATTTTCCACCACTTCCTTCCTGTCACCAATAAAAACCTACCAATTTGTAAACTCCATTACTTCTACTTTTCTATTAGATTTTAAGTTTGTTAATTTTAAGATACCTCAACTCGAATTCGTTACAAAATATTAAATAAATATTAAGTGTGAACTGTGAAAGTAGGTAAGTTACATTTTCAGCTTTATTTTTTAATTCAAATATTAAGTGCTCTTTTTATTTATTTCCTTAGTTTGTGATTTCCGTGGAATTGCTGCACTCTTTCATCTTGAAAAACAGAAATATGTATTATTCGGCAAAAGACGAGGCAATTCAAATTGCAGGCAAATGGAAAATTAACCCAACTTTTTCATGGAAGAGACAAACATTTGTGAAAAAACATTTTGATGAATTATCGAATGATCACCGTTTTGGTAATGACGATGATTTTCGAGTCAATGTATTTATTAAAGTTTTAGATGTGGTTATAAACCAAGTAGACAACAGGTTTAAAGGGATGCATGAAGTTTTAAATTTATTTGCTTTCATGGTACCTACAAAATTAGCAGAAATGGAAGAACCTGAAATTTCAAAATCTGCTGAAGCGCTTCAATTAAAATATAAAGATGATCTACCTACAGATTTTCCAACACAATTGATAATGATAACCGCTATGTTTGGAGAGGAAATTGTTGAAACTTCGAGTATAAAAGAATTCGCGGAGTTATTACTGATAAAATACGCTACAATATCTTCAAGTTTTACACATGTAATTACCGCATTGTTATTGTTTCTTAGGATACCCGTCACCGTGGCAACGGCGGAAAGAACATTTTCAAAACTTAAGATAATAAAAAAATATTTACGCAACTCAACCAACAGGCCAACAATGTTTGCATAATCTCTCTATATTAGGAATCGAAGCGAAAACGGCCAAAAATATGGAAATAAAAGATGTGATTAGAGATTTTGCAAATTTGAAATCCAGGAGGAAGGATTTTAAATTTTAAATATATTTTCTTTTGTTAATTTTTAATTGTTAATAATGCAATTTTGTTCCTTTTTGTTATTTTTTAATAAACATATCTATAAAAATTTGTGTTTCTTTTGTAGTAGGGGCCCGAATAATATTTTGCGGGGGGGCCAAAAAATTGAAGTTCCGCCACTGCGTTCAACTGTATCATCATCCTCATTTTTTGTAGACTATTTCTGCTACTCTTTATTTCCTGACGTGTTGCGTCAAATCACTTTTGTTAATTTAAAGTTGCGAGCGAACACTAATGATTCATTTTATACGTTTTCCTAGCAGCTCGTCCAGAATATGATGCAAAAATGGCATGACGTATAAAATGTGGTTACTCATGAATCAAATAACAAAGCGTTTGATGAGCTAGTCGCATAAAATATAATCAATTATCTACTAGGGTACCTACAGATCAACAAAATTATGGAAATAAATCCACTAATATTTTTCCAATTTGCAACGTTTACGCACGTTGCACGTTGAATGTTGCATTTAGATATTCTGAGACGAATAGCGATTGAATCGGGATTATGCAAATGGTGTGACTAGGGTCAATTTTATAACCCTTTTGAATACGTCTGTCACAATTTTTGTAACGTTCAAATTGTCTACGTTTATTCTTTCATTATTAGTGTAGCACAACGCACAAAAATTATGCAAATGACTCGACTAGTTATAGAACCAAAACATGTTCAGATGATGAATTAGAATCCTTTATAAAGAGGTATATGCTTCCTTCTATTGATTTATCTGGTTGAAACACATTGTTAATGTCTACAACGGTAATATTATTCACTTCGTTAACATTTTTATGGGATGGAAGAGATAAAAAGGCATACATTATTGAACTTATGCTGCTGGTTTATGGTTTCAGGATTATAATAGTAGGTTTTCTGTAAAGTAATAGTGATTCTTGTCTCAGTTATGAATTATATATAAATACTCGGCAAATAGGTCACACTAACACATATGCTTATTATTTTCGTCTTTACGTAGATTTCGGTTTCACGACCGAAGACGTATCAAATGAAACGTGATTCCTAATTCTGGTTTTCTATAAATGTTGAGGGGGATATTATCATTGAGGTAATTGCTATTCGTAATTAAATGAACAAGTTGACTTACGCATTATGAAGTTGTAGTTTTTTTATTATTACACCAAGTATTCTTGTTATATAGGCTTATTAACTATAACTTTTAGGTTGCTTTTTGTAGCTTTCAGGCTCCGACAACACTACTGTCTTTTTGTACTTCCCCGATGCCTTGCCTTCCTCTCTTCCCTAGATCTACCTTTGAGTATACATGCAACAACATATACAACAGAAGTACCTCCTCATTTCAATGTTCTAGCTCGGAATCATTCATATTTAGTTCATCCACAGAAGTGGATAGGCCGTAATCGTCAAGCTGCGTTGCATCCTCTTTCACCCGACTTGAACCCCTTAGATTTTCTGTCTGGTGTTATTGGATGTCAAATGTCCATTCAGTGCCAATTGAAAATGAAGATAATCTTGAACGAAGGGTAATAGAGCAATGCTAGAAAATTCGGTACAAGGAAGGCTTATTGGAACTAATATGAACATCCTTGAAGAATCGGCTGGAAAGTAGCATTGGCATGAGTGCCATATAAAACCTGCGAAGGAACTTTGTGAATAGGCGCATTTATATTAGCACGGACAGCCGGTTGGCTCTGGTAGCTTTCCATCCATCTAGAGTCACAACAAGTAAGACATGCAGGAATACACTAGCTGAACTAGTCAGAAGAAGTGAAGTTGAATGAAATGGTAGACTCCCTGCTCATATGAGGGTCTTCCGGCGCCCGTGTCGGACCGGCGCCGAAGGTCGTTTCATCAAATTGTGTGAGAGGTTTCACCCCTCGGTGCCAACTGAACAGAGAGTTGTCTTAGCTTTGACTAAAATCACTACGCATGAAACAATACAAGCACTTCATCAAATAGCCTGTGCCTAGGCTCTCAAACAAACTTCTTTCTCTAAACAGAAGAGACTGAATGTGAACCCAATTATTTTTGTTGATAGTAATTCTATTCTCGATTTTATAATCGATGCTCATCTGAAATGAGATTTTCATATAAATTACGGGGTTCGGAAATTGAGGAATATGGTTAATGAATTTAAAAATTCAAAAGAAGTTCTAGATTTAAAACATTTAAGAACTTTATATTATTCGCTAGTAGAATTGCATCTACGGTATGGATTGCTATCTTGGGGTGGGGTGACCAGAAGTCACATACACTCATCAGAAATTATACAGAAACGGTTCATTTGTGTATCACTTGAAGGATCGTTTAACTGTACATCAGACGATTCATTTGAAATTTCAAAATCATTAAAAGTCAGACAGCTATTTCATTAAAAAGTTTAAAAGAGAGAGTACCTCAAAAAAAGATTTACAAATTTAAATTTACATGAGCATGATACCAGACATAGAAAACAATATCCTTTACATCCTTTTGCAGATAAAACATTTCAACAGAGATCTTATACCTTTTTAGCTTCTAAATCATTCAATGATTTATTATTAATTCAGAAATTTTAAAATTGATTCATTAAATTACATTGTCTCTATGCATAGATTCGCTATACATTCAAATATTGATCTGAAAAACTTTTATCAAGTATCAAAATAAACAAAAAAGTATTATTAGTATTTTTATTATCATTATTCGATTTTGGGTCTGATCGTTGATTGAAAACTCTTTCAATCAACGGTCTGATTCACTCGAAAATCCAATGAATTTATCCCAGCATTCCATGTTACGCACTGAATTTAAACCTAAGTATTTTTGTTGAATTACTACTTCATTGTCTTCAACCCATAGGTTATTAATTTCATTGTTTGAATATTATACAAATAACGGCAAAGTGAAAGCAAATAAATAATAAAACTATTATCATAATAAGTAAGACTATTTTGTTGTTAATGTTGAGAAAAGAATGTTATGGCTGTTATATTTTCATTGTATAATATTGAGATATCATCTATTTTTTTACTTCACATTACTTTTGTTATATCAATTTTATTATCTTTCTAATCAATTGATAAATTTTAGTATTATTGTAATATTGAACTGTATTGTATTTACTCTCAAGCATTTGAATGTATGATTCGGTAAAAATGTATTCTGTTTGTAATTATTAACATTGTGTTTCCAATCACGTACAAGATATTTTTATCTTTTGTGATCAATGCCCATTGTAAACTTCTGTTATACTGTTATTTGTTATGTTGTTATATGTACCTGCATACGCTTACAATGAATTATTATTATTATTATTATTATTATTATTATTATTATTATATTATAATTATTATTATCAGCGAGATGACTGGGATCGTAAACGTTCACTGTCGCCTCAACAAACAAACACCTACATACTATGGGCATCGCAGATGATCCTATATCTAGGAAATGCAGAGGCGAAAGAAACTGCCTCTCACATTCTGTTGAAATGCTCTGCTTTCTTATATTCCTCAGCCAACGTCCCTTCAGAGTACAAAAACTGCTCCCAGAGGAACTTGTGGAAGCCAGCGTTGGCAATATTCTGGGTTTCTGGCCTGCCACAAACCTGCTAGAATGTAATAGTCTTCTGATGACAGGGCGCACATTGAGCCCAACTGAGTTCCCTGAGTGGATTTGAGAGCTGAGCCTCCTTCTCTGACATGATAATGATGATACCAATGCCTAATGAAGATATGTGAAATGCTACAGCTGATGAATTTTGGAACAAGTGGCAGCCCCCCTAATTGTATTGGAACTTTGGATGAGAAGAACGTAATAACTAATACAAGCTCAAAAATTGGGCGGAAGTTTTAACTGAAACTAGAAGGAAACATATTCTGTTATGATTCTGAATCTAGTTGATCCGTATTAAAATTTCATTGAAGTAGACGTAGGAGCCTATGGGAGAAACTCAGATGGTGGTGTCTTGTGTAATTCCAATTTTGGAAAAGCAACAATACATTCATATCTCGCAGGAGAAAACCCTATCTGAAACAGATACTGAACTTCCTATGGTTAAAATAGGCGATGAAGTTTCACCTCTCACGACTAACTTCAGGGGACCATTTCCTGGAAGAGACTTGACTGATGATAAGAAAATTTTCAACTACCGGTTGAGCAGAGTAAGAAAGGTTGTCTGAAAATGCATTTAGTATTTTGATGCAGAAATTTCGGATTTTCATGAGAGAGATTCAAGGATCATCTGATAAAATAACAAACGTTGTACTCGCAGCATGTATTTGGCACAACTTCATTAGAAAAAAAGAAGGATATAATGTGCCTCAACAAAATTAAACAATTGATTCAACACGAAAGGTCACCTACTCTCCAGATATTAGCTCGTCCTCGCGGCAGGCTTCCAAAAGAAGCATTTGCTGTGCGAGAGCAGTTCGAACATCTATTTAAATCTCCAGAACGTAGTGTGTAGTGGCAAGAACGGTCAACCCCCATGATTTGATTAGAATATATTTCATATATAACTTATCTAATCATTATATTTTATTTATTAAGAACTTAATTTCAACCTCCAAGGTAGCAGCTATCAATTCACAAATCCTTCCTTTATATTCTCCATTTCTATATTTTTCTTGAGCCTGGTTGTATAACACCTGGAGCTTTCCTTCCTGTTTAATTAATTTTTCCACGTTCATATTAATTCCAGGAGAATCAAGTACACTCCGCCGTGTCAGTCATAAGCTGAACTGAACTAATCGAGTACCGGTACGATCTGTTGGGGTTGTCGATGCGGTCTAGTAAGGACTACGTCATACTTTTCCATTTCCTCTCGCCGCGCGACGTTCAACCATAGATAACTCTACTACCGTAGAATGAAATGTCTTATGAAAGGAACCAACACTGTCATGGCCGGCGAAAGTATTTACGCTTCCAAAACACGAGAGGGCGCGTCAAGCGTCCGAAATTAATAGAAATTATAATGCGCATACGATTGTTATTGTTTTTCAATAGTAGCCATGTTTAATTCATTTGTGGATTTTGTTTCCATAACGACTTGTTGCTTGCTATCAAACACGCTATTTCTACAATATTATATATATTATATATATAGCTAATCATGTACAGGTAAACTATAGGTGAACGAAAATAATTGAATTTCTCTCATTGACACTCTTTCAGGTTTTCATGCTGCAAGGTATTGAGGGAAATGGAAACAACCAATTATGTATCAATTCATTATAGGAGCAGCAAAAGATGAAACCATTAAATGTTCAATTCAAAACATTGTACGATCTTGCAGGGAAATTGGTTTCAATGTGGTGGCCACAATTTGAGATCAAGGTACAAATAATGTCAGCACGATAAACAAATTAGTGAAGGAAACGAAAGAGGAGTATGCAAGAGGAGGGAAAGAATTATATGACTTCATATTTGAAGTCGATGCACAACAAATTATTCCATTGTATGATCCACTACATTTACTGAAGGTGTGAGAAACAACCTCCTAACAAAAACCGTTCATTACACGCTAAACGGAGAACGGAGCTCCAAAAAAAGCTAAATGGGAAGATATACAAAAGGCATGGCAACTGGATAATGTTAGTGGATACTTGAGAGCAATGCCAAAATTGACTGAGTTCCATGTAACTCCCAATAAAGTGAAGTAAATGAAGGTATCAATATGTGCTCAAATTTTGAGTTTTTCAACTGTTGCATCGACTATTAACCTTATGGCAATTAATGGTAAGATTAATTTGTGTCAAATTATATAAAATAAGTGTATATCCAAATCTTCAAATTGCAGAACAACCCATTGTAATTAGTCTCGATATTTAATTGTATTTATATGTATATGTTATGTATTTTTGTTTTAACCCATTGCCATTAGTCTCAATATTCAATTATATTATTATATTATATATAGTCACCTCTATTGTTTTTGATGTTTGATTGTATTTATATGTACATTTTATATATTTCTGTTCTAACTCTGTTGTTGAATAAAAACTATTGGTATAAACTATCGACTTTCATTTCCTCCTTAAATTGTAAGAAAACCAAATTTGCATTTATGTGATGTGTAACTTCGAATTTCCCTCCAAACCATCATTTAGTACGCTTTCAATCCTCACGCGGCGCTCTTGTCGCGGTTTCGATACCTAAAACGGAACATTTCATTCTACGGTAGTAGAGTTATCTATGCGTTCAACGCACGGCCGTCACACGGTTCAGGTGCGGTGCGGTCTTGTGAGGTCCGGCCTTTAGTCGTCACAATACTAGTGAGCAGAAGTGCGTACTATCACTAGCATGTGTTGTGCATTGATGTTCGACGTAATTTAATATTTGTCTCTACAATTAAAACTTATAATCATCTAAATTTGTTGAAGGAACAATAAATATATTAGTAAATCTAGATAGCTCCTCTCATTGCAATAATTTCATAATTGAGTATTTGAAAACGACCCGTAATTTAAAAACTGCATGCCAATAGGAAATTCCATTTGATGTTCAGATACGATATCTGAAGAATATCAACATTCTGTTATATACGAAAAAGTGTTAAAACGAGCTCAACATGTTAAAATAATTCATTGTTTTCAGGATGAGAGAATGGTCTCGTGAAACATAAAAACCAATATTACATTAGATTTAGGCAAATATGACGCTTGAAGAATGGATCAGAGCTTGACGTTCTGACCTTGTGCAAAACGCGCATGGATCGTACTTAACTCGTTTCTCTAGAGCGGACTCGCTCCACTCGCTAAAATACCGATTACGGCCCTTTTTCCGGACTTTACGGGATGACAACCAAGTGTTTGTTTTATGAAAATTCAACGATATATGCATCGGTGACAAATTTGTGTATAAAAGTGATGGGTGTTGATAATTGAATCGAAATCGTTTTATTTGTGAACAATGTCTGCAATCCAGGGGCTGTAGTTTTGGCGGGGAGGCAATTGTCATAGAGTATATTTCCCAGCATTTCAGCAAAAGTTTATTTATCTAACGATTGATTAAAAAATTGCAGTAGGCTCCAGAGTGAGTATATTTTCTGTAAAAGACTAAGACAAACAAAAAAAAAATTATAGTATTATTCCAAATACATGATATAGTAGTTGATGAATGTAGATCTCCTACTCCAACGATCATGTATAAATAACATTCAAATATTGGAATATTCAGATGTCATCCCAATTCGACTCGCAACGAATGGGAGCGTATACCAATATTAACATTCATTGTAACGTGTGTCATCAAAAGTTCCAAGTTGTTGACGTACGCTATAGCAAATGATTCAAAATATTGGTATTTACAAGGATTAATTCGTGTTTCGAAAGCGCAAATATGTTAGAGCGGCTGCCACAGAATTTGTTCAAATATGCTCATTCAAATAAATCAGAACAATTTTAATATTGGAACAGGATGTTTGAACCTATCACTGTATGTTACGAGTGTAAGGGCCATTTCAGGTTCATCTTCAACTGAATGGAAGGTACAAGGTAATCTGCGAGAAAGAGTTCTGACAATGAACTGTTGTCTAACTCGTTAAAAGCCACCTATGACAGAGTACAACATATTTGGAATTTAGTAAAATTTCGTGAAGACAACTGAACGTCGAATGATGAATGATATACCATTACATTCACCAAATTCATCTTCATGTGATCGATGTATTGGACTCTCATTGCTTTGGTTGATCCTGTTTTTTCCGGTAATACACATTTTTCAGTCTCATCATCGTAACTCAAAGGAAAATAGTGAATCATAAGTCAGAACAAACGAACAATGTTGAACATATTTTGATATGCTCAACATTTACGAGACACATAACTTCGGTTCATCGATATTGATCATATGCCGTTGATTGTCTGTAAATCTAATGTTATGAATTCATTGGTCAGTTGTTTACCCACATTTCCCATTTCTGTTGAATGTTTGAGCTTCTGGATACAGTCCTAATACTGATTTGCAGATTATTATAGAAGACGTCCGAAATATTTTCCATGTTATGTCCTCTTGAAGGTCTTCCTTTTCCACGAACACGTCAGAAATGGCCATGATCACTTAAATCTCTATGAACATCGACAAACACTTGTCGACCGTTTATTTTTCTGTTTAGGAATCGTTTTCGATATCAGCCTCACGTGCATTGCCATTACAAAACCACGTCGGCAAGTTCCTGATCTGAGAATTGTGGCATTTTGTAACAAAAAAGAACTACATTTAAATAATAATTGTTTATGCGGCATGCGGAACGTGTGTGTCATCAAATGTCAAAGAAACTAACGCGCAATTTATCTCCACCATAGTCACTATGAGTAAACATTACAATGTTGTGTATAATTTGTGAGAGGTAACAATATTTTAAAATCGATGTTATTCGAAAATCTCATTGATACAAGAACAATTATCAATAACAGCTATTCTGTAAATGGGTCTAAATATTAATAATTCAAGACTAAATCGTCGAAAAATTTGAAACTGAAGTTATTTAAAAAATGGATTCTCAAAATCGAGAAAATCGAGAAATTTTCTCTTGACAAAATAAATTTTGACCCCAAATCCGAAAATGTTAATTATTCCAAAGAAAAAAATGCATAGGACTTTCGGGCTATTTTCGAAATTCCCAATGATATTTTTGTGATGTTTCCAACCCTCTCGATTCTCCGCTAAGTCATGAAATACTGGTTTTCACAGGCTAGCTTTTGAGGTAAACTCTCGAAATTCAAGATATTTATTTGAGAAATAAAATGTACAAGATTTTCATACCGTTTTCGAACTATCCAACGGTATTTTGAAGCTTTTTGAAACCCTCTCGATTTTCCGCGAAATTGTGTTAATCTTATGCCGACCAGGTAGCTTAAGAAGTCTTCTTCGGAGATTCAAATTATTTTTATAACAAAAGCATAGGATTTTCGAGCTATATACAACTGTATTTTCTGGTTGTTTTGATCCTCATGGTTAGCCAGATAAAAGAGAAAATTTCTTTTGTCAAGGTAACTTTTACTCAAACTTCAAAACTATAAAACTTATGTTACTGTGAGAAACAAAATGGAACATATTATCGAAGATTCCTTCGGTACTTTCAAGCAATTTTATATATGACATAATTGGAGATTCAAATTATTGCTGTTTTGCTGTCTCCAGTAGAATCTCTAGCAGCAATGAATTCCAATATTTCGTTGCTGCTTTTATAAAATAGCTTCAGAGAAATGAGAAGAGTAATTGTTCCGTTATAATTTGAATACCGCAGCTACCTTCAACGATAATTTCACACCTGAACTTATCATATAACCTATAATTATCACATTCGAAACTGTATTGTACTCATTTACAACCTCCTCTCATTTTTATGAATAAGAACGATAAAGTTCAGGTTTCCTATGATTCTTTTCATCATCTGGTGAACAATATATTCTTCTTGTCAGTAAATTGAGCTGAATTTCGACGACTGTCGAATCATTTTCATTGAGACTAAGAAAGGCATTCAACATAAGTTTTTTCGGGAATCGCTTTGGTTATTTGGAACAGTAAACTTTTAATCCGCTTGAACGTTTGAACTTGTCCATCCTTATTATCCTATTTCGCTACTCAGACTGATCTCCCATTGCCGATTAGTCCACATATTTAATCCTGGTATTTTTGAAAGATGGGAATTGATAGATTGTAATTATACTTGGCTATACCCTACTTTTCGATCATATAACATAGTTAGACTGAAAAATAATACAGAGAAATAATTTTTAGGCTAGTGGGATTTTTCATAAGTCTCACGAATTGTTGGAATACATATTTATTCATTCACTGTATAATGCCCAATTAAAATATGAATAATACAAATCAACCTAAAATGAAGAGTAACAAGAAATAAAAACATTAATAATACTCAATACTTCGCTAGTGTACCCAGAAGAAATCACAACATTGTGTTCTGGGGTATGCCATACCTCAAACTGAATTACACTCAGAATGAAGAAAATTTTAAAATTTGAACGTTTCAATGATTAAAAGTTTCTCTGTATATTTGTGAGATGAATACAACAAACACGGTACTTGAAACCTCTTATTTCAAAAATGTCAATATTTATTTAAAACATGTATTCCAATTCTGCTGCAAGAAACATAGCTTAACATTATTCAACGTAAACATCATGATGTAAACCAGGAAATACATTGAAAAATTCTAGGAAACAATCAAAAAAAGATTCAAAGAATAAATTGGAGAATAAAATTTTATGGTTCCTCAAAATTATCACAATTTTCACATGTCATGATTGCGTGGCCTGAACAAATTGAGGTGTCACATCGCATTCATTAATGAAATATCTTCCTATCTTGAATATTATAGAAGTCAATTATTTCATGCAATTTTATATTACTAGATCCTTCAATTATAGTGTCACATTGTGCAGGCTAGAAAAGGGCCATTATATTTTCTTTGAAATCTAGCGTTGAACTGGGATATTCTCTAGTTTGGAAAAGCTGATGATATTTGTCTTTTACTTTTCCTGACTGCTCCAACCGAAGAAGTTCATGCGTCTAGAGCAGATTGATCATAAAAAGATAACTGGTATACCTGTTACCAAAAGTAATATTCCGTTTTATTACAGATCCTGGCTGAATCAGACGTTCAGCTATCTCCTGCGAAGTGTTACTCTGTCGAAATGCCCCTTCTGGCTGTTTGCCAGCGTGAACTTGCATATTTTGTAGCTTTATTGAGTACGTACTGAAGCAATGATACCAGTTTCCTGAACTTCTCATCAATTGTCAGGTATTCAATGGAGAATAGTGTTCTTTATAGTTATCAACACATAACTATTAAATATCCCTCAATGAGCAACAATTTGTCAACTTCCTTTAGTTTAGCCCTATTGTTGATATTGTCGATCATCAGAGTCTGTATCAAAGTATAATATCTTAGTTGCAACAATGTCGTACGAAACAAAGCAATGCCTCTACTAATAGTATTTGTCAAATCTGATATGTTCGTCTTCTTGACTTATATAACCCAGTCAAGTGGAGCAAGCCGATTACTGCTTTACCTTTCATTTTGTCAGTCACTTAGACTGAATATTGACGTTTGGCATCATATTTGGTGGCTTTAGCTGCTAATTCGTCATTCGTATCAAGAACAACGTCATCCAGCTTTTCTTTGATGACAGAAAGTCGTGCATTCCCTTCACGCCAGGTAAATGAGTTATTATATTATCAGATCTCGTCCGGACGTTTCTATTGTTTGGAAGCAATGAACATTACGATATATCTTTTTCCAAGAAATACCTCTAACCGTCTACCTTTGCTTCTAGAGAGATTTCAATCTGTTCAAACCTAATGTTCACATGAAATGGTCCGAGTTAAGGTGAGCGGAAGGAAAATTTGGATAAAATCATATTTATGATTCAAAATTTAGTGAAGTGATTTGTGGCAAAACTTGTGAGACGGACGTTATAATAATAGTTTCAGTTCAAGCCACAAGCCTGCCCGGAAGATGCCACCTGTAATGGTTTGGCGAAACGTTGGCATCAAGTTATGCTATTGTGATGCGGAATCCATCCGAACATTTTCAAGATCAACTATCCGCGGGTGTCTACTATACAAGTAGTTATATATATTTTATAAACAGGGTGAGGTATTTATTTGCCAGTTACGTGACTAGCTGAATGTCTATCAAGTACATCCACTTCTCATGATCAACCATGTTTCATTGGTGGTTTAATATGACATCAGATGAATTTTATCTAGTTAAATTCTACTAATCATACAAAACTCATTAATTCAAGTTGGACAAAATCAGCCATTGTGTGATGAAAATCCATTATAAACTTAAATAAACCTACTATCCAGTTTTTAGTTTGATTTCTACTAATTTACTAAATAAATGTTTCGGTAACACTTTGTAATATCTGTTAGAAGAAGTTACGGTGTTATCGAAACTCAGATACATATATTTATTAAATTAGTGGAATTCAGATCTTTAATAGTTACTTATTACCTGTATATAAATTTTTGGGAAATAGTTCATACTAACTCATATGTCTAATATTTTCATCTCAACGTACGTTTTGGTCTCACGACCATCGTCAGAAGATGTATCGATGTTAAAAAAGAGATGTCTTAAGCTAATTGTATCAGCACAAAGAGTCCTTATCGCACCAATTTCAATTAAAAAAGCACATGTCGCCGAAAAGGACAGAAACACGAGGAATCGTTATTGTAACATATTCATGTTTCAATTATGTGAATATGTATCAAGAATGCACTGCCTAGCGATGCTGTCAAGCATTGTTTTCGTATGACTGAAACCAAATGATATAACACTCAAGTAGATGTTCAAGATTTATGAGGTAACATAAAAAGGTTTGACACCTTATTAGATATATTGCTATATGAGCATTCTAGCTAAAATATACTTTAAATATTACAAAGATTCATGAAGAAATTTTGCAAGGGTTTTTCATGTAAATCATCTCCAGAATAGATCTTTTATAGCAATTGGTTTCCTTAGTAAAAATATTAACATTTTTGTTATAGAATTGATGGTTATAATCAGAACAGTGTTTAGCAAGGGCAATCGAATATTCTAAGTTTTTGTTTCTTCTACTATACTTATGGCCATATATTCTTTTTTGTAAATATTGTTCAGAGATTCCTGTATCGGTCCATCGAAATCGAATTTGTGTACTTTGTGGGTTTGTTCATCTTTGGGTATTAAAGGTTTTAGATTTCGAAAATATTTCGAAGCATAGTTAGTGTGGTTATGCGCAACATTTATATCATACTTTTTTTAACATTTCTCAAGTTACTCTGAGGTCTCCGGAATGTACGGTAATGTTATGAAATCATCTGTATAATACAGATTCTGTATTACCGTTTATCTTATTTATATATGACGTTCCATTATAGATTCTGTTTATTCTTTAATTAATGATGAGATTGAAGAATGTTTCTGGGAAGTTATTCATTTCCAGTGTATTTACGAACAAATTTAAAATTTTTAACATTTCCCCAGGTGGAACAATTTGACACCTCGATCTGTAAGGCTGTCAATAACACTTTTTTTGAAACTTGTTGTTGCAATTGAATTGAAGTAAAGATATCGTTGAGACCAAACTGCTTTAGTAAATTACGATTTTTCTAACGGGATCTCCTATTTCAGCTACTATTGCTAACCTAGTTATGAACTGTCTAGAGGGGTCTGTGACAAATTCATTAGACTTTCAACCAGTAATTTTCAAACATTAATTCTCTGGATATGAACATTAGGCATGATGCAGATGGGAAAATAAAATTTTCTTGGCTTACTGAAGGTGTCGACTATATGTGCACCGCAATTGAGTTGCACCAACAAGCTATAAGAAAAGTGTTATAAACAGCGTTCCAGATCGCGCTGTTAAATTGTCCCACCCATAGGACCGTCCCAAAAATTTGCAAGTTGTTCGTAATACACTGAAAATGAATGGCTACCTCGGAAAAAATTGAGAAATGTTCGAAAAAGTATTATATAAATGTTGCGCATGAACCTACTAACTGTGTTGTGAAATATTTTTCAAATCTGAAACTCACATAGTTTACGAGTTGAATTGTACAAATTGCGATGAGACTTATACAGGAATCTCTAAACAATATTTAGAAAAAATAATGTATGGCCATAAGTATAGTACAAGAAACGGAAACAACGTTCTTGCTAACACTGTGTTGATTATAATCATCAATTCGATTACAAAAATGTTAATGTCTTAATTAGGAAATCATCCATTCTGGGGATGATTCACATAAAACGTGACTCCAAGTCTGTAAATCATAGACCATACATTCAATCATTCAGTCAGGTATGTACTGATTTGATTATTCAAAAATCTAGCGAATTCCTACTTGCGTTTTTATAATGTTAAACGTATAGTTTGAGGAGCATGTTCAAAAAGCAATATCTCTAATAAGGTCTGACAACCTTTACCTATTATCTCATAACAACTGGTTCGAACGTGGATACTAGAACGTTATGTTTTTTGGTTTCAGTCGTATGCAGACAATGCTTGACATGACTTCGTATCTTATAAGAAAATGGCCAAGCAGTGGTTCTTGATACATATTCATATACTTAAAACATTAATGTGTTACAATTTCAATTACTTGTGTTTCTGTTGGTTTCATCAACCTGGGCATTTTTAATTTAAATTGGCACAATAAGGACGCTTTGTGCTGAAACAATCAGTTTAAGAAATACCGTTTTTGACAATGATAAGTACGTCTTCTTATGATGGTATTGATAGTCGTAAGACCGAAACTTACGTAAAGACGAAAATAATAAGCATATGTGTTAGTGTAACCCATTTTCCGAAAATTTACATATAATTTATGCCTGGGTCAAGAATCATTATTAAATTTATAGTGACTCCATTCAAGTTCTTCAATTTATGTTGGTCGAATTTGGAATTCAAGTTGAGCAATCAATGTTTCCTTCCAAATAATTCAAGCTCACATGAAGGATGTTTAGGTGAATTATTTAATAATTTTTGTACTGAATGTGTTTCTATATGCTGATATATCATCATTGGAACTACCAATCAGCATAGTTTACGTCAATTTGCATGAATGGTTTGAAAACTTTCAGTCGCCTTCTGAGGTCGTCACTTGATTATCCCTCCAGTTTATATGGCGGTTTGGTCCTATCCCTTCAAGTTTCATCACCGAGATATAGCCACAAAATGTTCTGCAGTCACTCAAATAGATATCATCTCTACATAATCACTTAGAGAATCTCATAATTATTGTTGGATATCTTAGCAGCCACATACAGACTGATTAATTTCTAATAGAAGTACCATTCAGATTGAAATAACTTAACCCGCTATGAGTAATTTGACTGACTTAGTACGTCATTTATAAATTACTGATGAAGAAATTGGTGGAGAGAGTTGAATGTAAGGTGTGCTTCGGAAATTAAAAATGGTAGGTCTGTTTCAGCGTTCATTTAATATATATCAATCTTCGGATATAGGTATCCGAGATGGAAACTTCTACTTTCAACTATCAGTATAAATGATATGTACACTTCCTTTTCTGTGATCAAGCTTGAATATTCATTGCTTATGTGTATCATATCGAACAAATGAATTGTTGTTTTCGCAAAAATGTTGCTTCCGCAAAAGACGGAGCTTTGAATCTGTTTCCTCATCATAAATTGCTTTCATTCTACAAATTGAGTATTCATCGGGATTCTCGTGGTTTCGGGTCCGTTCGTGAATAAATCAATGATGATATAGATTTCACTGACATTTTCACACGAATGATTCTCAGTATTACATATCGATGGTAGTAAATCTCAAAGATGTTCTGTGATAAACTAGTGTTTCTATTTTCTATACTGATTCATTTGAACCGACTGAATATATTTACATTATTTTTGAATTGATGAGCCACATAATTTTCCGACTCATTTGAATTTCCTCATAATTGCCGGAAGGTATACTGGATCGTTTTGCCCCAATATAAATCGAGATTGAATGTTATTAGAGATTTTTGAGGAAAGGAAATATGAGGTGAGTGGGTATAGAGAAAGTATATGCACAGTGGATATTAGGTGAGAGAAAAGGAAAGTAGAAAAGTATGTAAGAGATTGAAAAGGAGGTGATTATTTGTAGTAATTCCTGGAAATTTGCTGATGAATCATTTGTTTCCTACAACAAAATTTATGTTAATATGGTACACACTACTAATAAATTATATTCCACCTATCTTCGAATGAGATACATTCCTTCTGTTATAAGATTTGTTTCTTGATAAGGATGTGTTCACTACTGATCGAGATGAAATCTTTCCACAATTGCATATTATTGTTTTGAGATTGAGAAGATAGTGCACCACCTGCACTGTTGATCGTGCCAGAATCTTATTTCACCCATAACATCACTACCTACATGTTCAATCTGGAGCGTATTTTTTACGGAAGGTATCAGTGAGATGTCTATGGTGGAACATCCCGCGTTTTCCCAACACTTCCACATTCGAGAAAAAAATTAATATTATTGGAATCATTAGCTTGAAGCTAGTGTGCGGAATTCACCAACGATTATTATTATGTAATCTAGTAATGTGAGTCCTGAAAAACATTCAGCTATATGATCTATATAATCAGGGCAGAATGACAATGATTGAGATTGTTTGAATAGTGGAAGAAGATCTTACCATGAAGTGCAATAAACAATTATGTATACATCTGTGGTCTTAAATTTTTGGAAATAATCCAGGCAAAGCCACAGTTCACGTCCAGAACCAACAATTTGGAATGTAATGAGAAGTTGCCAGACTCTCCAATGAATTCAAGACTTTGTTCCAAAAATAAATGCAATACTACGGTATATATATATATATATATATATATATATATATATATATATATATATATATATATATATATATATATATATATATATATATATATGTATATATATATATAGATATATATACATATGTATATATATATATATATATGGAATATTCAAATTTAAAAATATCGAATAGTTTTTGTGTAGCTGTAGGATAGAAAAATATTTTGATATTTATTTTGTTGTTCCATTCAAATCTGAAAACCGAGGAAATAATGTAGATTGAGGAAAATCCTTCTCAAGATCACCCGATCACATGAGATCATTACGATAGGAATCTGCCAATTTCCCCTATTCGTGATTCGGAAAAATTGCTTCGTCACTTACAAATTGTGTATTACTTTTCTGTACAGAATTGAGAATTCTTCACAACTTCCTATCTCGATTTGTAAGAATGAACTCTTAGATCCTTATGAAGTATTCTATGAAGACCTTCCTTGGATGTTCCTAGAGCTCAGATGGTCAATTAGCAGATCTGTTAGAACTTCTTGCAGCTCTCAGTATTTCAATATTTGCTGGTGTATTAACCATCCTTCTACTCCCTATATCAAGGTGCTTCACATATCATTATCACGCTAGTGGCGTTTGTGATACTGACACGGATTCACAACAGTATTAATTAATCCACTGGTTTTGAACAAGTTCATACTCGATACATATAATTCCAAAATCTGCAGATAACTTCGCTTAGATTCAAATCAAATATAAAAAATGATTAGGCTAATAGGGGAACCCTGCATATGAATTCTACCGGGTGAAATATAATATAATGTTTTCGGCAACTACCGAGCGCAGAGCCGTTTCTCTAACGTCGATATATAAATTATATCATAATAATGATATATCAATGAATATCATTTATTTTGCAGTGTTGATCTTGCAGTTTCATTATTCAATATTTTGTATCCATATTGTTTCACCTCGTACAGGATGGATCCTCTATTGATTCGAAAATTACTTTATCTTTGAGATACGGAAAAGCAAGCTTGTGGTTGAAAAGTTCAAGTTACTGTTGGAAAGTTCTTTCGGTTGAGTTGGTTCCTCTATTTGTAGATTAACTTTAACTTTGTTCCTGGAACGCGTTTGGTTTCACGTTTTATATACGAGCTGCAATAACGTACTTAATTTCTGACACAATATGAAGTGGAGCCTGTTTCTGCAGTGTAAACTCCATGAATCTTCGTATGATATATATTATCTTACGTCAGAAGAAGTATAACGTCGGTACTAATGTTTCGATTAATTTTAGAAAGCTATAATACCTCACGAAATACTGACAACAAGTAACTTTTTCATTCGATTATCTCCAAACTAAATTACCTTTATGGGCTTAGAATAGAATATATCCTATACTAGGTTACACATTCTTCACAAAACGTTTGAAGTAACAGGTTAGGAGCTTGAATAATGTGCAAAGAAAAAAAGTTATATTTCTTGTGCCAATTTATTGGAATACAATAAGGGAATGAATAATGTAGCACAAGAAGTCCTTCTCACCTCTACAGTCAGTCATTTTTATTGTATACTGAGATGACTGACTCTTCAGCATTACTCGTTACGCTGAAGAAAGCGGAACAAATGTAAGAAATAGTAAGACGTATGCTCACTTTACAAATTTAAGAAGTCCAACTTTGTTTATTAGGCAATTTGTTCCATCTGGTGGATTGAACCGAAAATCGATTGATAGCGTACCCAGAGAAATTACAACCTCTATGGAACCTATTCGTGGTACAAGTACATCGGGTAACGCCTATGCGCTGTGAGTGAACAAATTATCAATAGTTACTAGAAATGTATTCCCCTCCAACAAAAGAACTGTGTTGAACAAATTCGTTATACTTTGCCTCCTCAAGATGAAAACCTATGATGTTCAAAGAACATCATGTGAGCCAGCAGTGGAATGTTGGGAGAGGAGATAGGAATTCGAATTTTTTTTAAAGCTTGAAGACTGTAGACACGGCACAAAAGGAGATCTCACTAGGCGAGTTCCACAACTTGGCCGTTCGATAGAAAAATGAAGAATGGTAGGAAGAAGTTCGGCAAGTCTCGAGGCTTGATTGAGCACGTCTCGTTCGGCTACCTGGAATATGTAGGGTTAGAATCATATACCAAATTCCTAATGGACACTGAACATGAAATTATCTGTAGAAAAGTGAGAGATCGCTCACCTTTCAACGAGGTTCTACAGAGGGCAATGAGTGCAGAAGAGTGACCTACTCAATCGAACGAATAGCTATTTCTGAATATAATTTTAAAGCTCCAGCGTGTATTCCGAAGCTGAACACCAAACGTGTGAACAGTATTTCAGGACAGGTTTAATCTATGTTTTGTAGATTATGAGGATCTGTTGTGATATGAAGTAGCTCTTGGCATGGAATATGAAATCATGTTTTGGAGAAGCGACTTCCGCAATGGACTTCACGGGATCACCCCATGTGATGATGCTGTTGGAGGTTATCTCCAGCACTGATATGGAAGACTCAATAGAAACCTGACATCATCATATCAGGGGACTGTGAGATCCACCTCTCTGGACAAAATACAAGCTTGAATATTGGTTGTATTCAACTTTACGATATTATCAGATGCCAATTTTAAATTCATGAATGTTCATAAAGAACAAAGTTATTTCACCTGGATTATGGAAATTATCACAATAATTATCCGAAATTGGGTAGTACAAATGGATTCAGTAACTTCAGTTGAGATTTTGCAGCTACCTCACACCTCAGAAATAGGGTGGTTTCTTTTGATGGTGTTCTTTTTTGAGGACACTGGGCGGAAAAGATATTAGTTTCTATGATAAACTACAAAGCATTCGATAAGTAAGGAGCAGGTGCTCTTATATTGCGTTCTCTCAATTTCATCAGCAGCGTTACAGAGGTGAAAAAATTATCAAGAAAAGATCTGATAGGCCAAAATTTTGTAGCGGCTATATACTGCGGTTTATGCTCATTGATAGGGTTCAGTCCAGACACAGTAACCATTACAATTTGATCCAGAAAGGGTGTTCATACACATTTTGAGTCCGAATCTGATCGAATGCCCTTGCTGCCATGTTTTCAGAAGTAAGGAACTATAGACTCATCAGGGCTGTGTGTTTCGTGCCATGTTGCGAAATATTGTGAATTTTGGTTTATTTTGTCCAAAAGCCCTCTTTTTGTGAACCTATGATTCCTTTCCAGATCGTCTTCATCACAACAGTGTAACTTTGAAAGGATAAACCCAAATCTGTCTCTTAATAGTGCATCATCAACAACTTCATTTCGAGTATCATCACTGACTTCCCAGTACATTAGCCTTCTTGGCGGAGACAGGTAACCGCTTAGTAATAGAGAGCCAAAAAAATATTTCATTTACTCTCCGGTTATATAGGCTGATTCATTCTTCTTAGCTGCATATCCGTTGGTTCATTTAACATACATTTGAATAATACGATTATCAAAAAACAAGCTAGTAGATAGTTCAGTTGAGGGATGATTTGCCCAATGTAAGAAAAACCTGCCCCTCCGAATATAATTATGTTAACGAGGTCTGTTTGAGAGCTTAAATTGAAGCAATAAATAGATGTATTCGAATGGTTCAAGCCGCTACTCGATTCGACTCCAGAAAATCGAGATTTTCGAGTTCAAATTTCGCCCCTAACCTATAACGGCCGCTCGGAACAAAAACATCTGAAAAAAATTTCCCTCACCATATAGGTAATATAGAATAAGGTTCCTCAGAGTGGATGACCCCAATTGAAAGTTGTTCAGACAAACCTGACAGACTGCAGAAGGTTCTGGATTCCAAAAATAAAAATGCGATTTCCGCGCCACCTATTGAAGATATCAAATTGAAGAGATTAGGGTATATTCTAGACCCAAAATGTAGTTCTCACGTGCTGTAGAAGTGATTTCAGTCTATGAATTTTCCCAAAAAAATCATTACAAAAAAAATTCTTTTGTTTGTACCACGTGACTGGAGAGCTGTGGTTTTTTTTGCAAATGATTTTCTACTCTGGTGTTGTCCAAACTGGCTGAAAAATTTAATGCATGAATCTATGTGATATGTTCTTAGGGAAACTGGGTACGAAATCATTAACAAGAAACTAAGACATCTATTGAAGGTGAAGTAGTAAATAGAAGGAATTATATTAATAGAAGATACATATGTGTTTGAATGAAAGTACATTGTCAGCAATATAATAATTATCTTATTGTGGAGAGTCATCAGCTGTGGGCGATGTAACACCTCCCATCTCAACTGGAAAATATTGTTGCATCTAATTTTTGAATTATCTCATGTTACGGAATGTCGACTGGAACGGATTCCTTCGAGTTTCTTCCTAACTTGGCTCAGTAATTCCAACATGTGAATGCAATGATTAATATGAGAAAATTATACAAAATGATTGCCCAAATAGAGGTATGAAATTGTGGAATTTTCATTTTTTGTTCAGTATATTCCAATTGATACACTTCCTGTTGTATTTCGTCTAGGTTGATGAATTCGAGTCGAAGTGGTGGTAATGTTCGGAAATTGTGGTTTAATTTAAGTTCGGGATTTTTGATATTTGCTCATTCGATTTTACAGTTTTTGTTGTATTTTGGTATATCTTGATGGTTGCTCTTACTAGTAATTGTCAGTTTTCTGGTATTTTGATAATATAATTTCCCAGGTCTATGCCGCGGCTGGTTACTATAGTGTAGTCTGGAATCACTACTTAAAATCATTTGTTTAGTTTTTCGTGATTTATCTCGAAATCTTACTGTTTACAGTCGTTGTAATGGTTGGAGAATTGAAGTTGATGTATTTTCACAGGGACTATGGCTGTTAATTTCGTTAATATTTTGGGCTTCACACAGAAGGTCATTCGGGGTGGCTTCAATGTATTTTTCATTAGATGAAGCGTAATATTCTCATCGACGGATAGATTTTCATACAATACGCATCACGATTAATGAGACTGTTTTCCCATCTTGATAGTATGGTGACAATTTTTTCATACAGTTGAATCGTATCAGAACTAACTTCGTGAGACAATTGAGTTTATTGTTGTGAATTTGATATTTTGCATGATTCGTCTAGTAAGTATCCCATTGCCAATATGGATGGCGTCTTCATCTTCATATTCTTGGTCTAGATTACTGGCGATTGTTCTTATAACTGATTATAAATTGTTTATGAGCCCTCCTTTGATCCTTCTATTGTCTGAAGGAATAAGTCGAGTGAGTCTCTGTTACTAGGTATTCTAAAAGATGATGATACTCTTCTGCACGTTTGCTCATGTTGTGTTTCATTCCTCTCTGAATGTTTGCTCATATGGATAATAAAAACTATCCTCCAATGGTTCTTAACCTACTACCTCAACTGAAGTCCAATAATAATCGATAGTCTCTTGTGCGGTACCTAATTTTATAGGTAGTAGTCTATATTAGAGAACTGCGATTTATTTGAATTGACGCTACGTTGAGTTTGTATTCTGATAGTTTCTTGTTCAATGTCCTTTTTGATTTAGTCGTGAGTTATTGCGATCTTTTTTTTGCGAAATTGAATGTACTGTTGTTTATAATTTCTTTCGATCGTCTAAGTCAGGGCTCTCCAAATTTTTCAGCCTTAGGGCTATACTGGTTACTCCAGTAAGTTCCAAAGGCCAAGACCGTTTCAATTTTCCTGCCACTATTCATAATTCCTAGACTAGTCGCCGAGTACGCGCCCTGAGCGAGCATACACTTGACGACACCCGGTGGTCAGATGCAGAAATAGGTTTCTGTTATCTCTAACAGAAAGCGCAAGTAGTACTTTCAGAAGCGCAGTAATAGTTGAACATTCGGGAATAATTTTGTTGTTTCGACAAAGTTTGGGTGTATTCCACTCTCGTCTAGATAGTAGTTGGATTATAGAAGACTACTGGCGCGATCGCGAGTCAGTCCGCCTAGCGAAGGTGAAAAAAGCGAAGCTGTCTGTTGTGAAATAAAGTAGTGCTTAACTCCTGTTTGTGCGTGTGTAAAAGACATCTCCGTAACAGTATTTTGACTTAACTATTTGTTTATGTGTTTATTTCTTATGGAAAAGAAGCGAGAAGCAGACTGTGAATGCAGAACATTCAAAGACAACGAAACTATCGTTATTTCGTAATTGAGTCCATTAAGTACGTACTATGTTTGATTTGCAATGAAACCATAGTCGTTCTCGGAGAATATAGCATTAAATGTCATTATGGAATGAAACATTTCCAAAATTGCTCAAAATATTCAGGTAGTTTGCGGACACAACAATTTGAAGCTTTGAATGGCGAACTGAATTCGCAGCAATCTCTGTTTATGAAACTCAATACTGAACAAGAGGCTACAACTTGTGCCAGCTTTCATGTAGCTCTTGAAATGGCGAAACGTGGAAAATCGTTCACCGATGGAAAAATCATCAGAGAATGCGTAATTGCAGTAGTCGAAGAAATGTGCCCCGAAAAGGTGAATTTATTTAAAACTGTCACTTTGTCAGCTATCATCACCGTGATTCGGAGGGTAGGAGACATCGCAAGAAAAATATCGTCTCAACTGTTCAACAAAAATGGGAATTTCGAGTAGATTTCCTGACCTTGGATGAGTCAACAAATGTGTCAGATACTGCTCAGGTACTGCTGAAGTTCTGAAACCAGTCATATCAGTTGTTCATTTCATCAGATCCACTGGGTTGAGTCGCTGACAATTCCGCGAGCTCATTGAAGAGATTGAAGAAAATGACTTACCATATCATACTGCCGTACGCTGGCTTAGTTGTGGAGAAGAGCTTCGGCGCTTTCTTGAACTCAGAGCAGTGATCAAATTTTTTTTAATGAGAAGCATCGCCTTCATACAGAATACAAAATAGCGAATGACTGTGGAAATTCGAAACTTCTTCCCGTTTGTTAAAAAATTTCGCTAATACATCCATAGGAACAATTATAAGGTACCCCTTTTGGTGCTAATTCACGCAGATGTGAATGAGAAAACGATTTTTTTCAATAAAAATGTTATGTACCACCACCATTATTGTCTACGATATAAGTTTGATGTTTAGTTCTAAAAACTATCCTGTTTGAAACATCTTCAAATTGCACAGTTCTTGGTAACACAGATGTAACTAGTTTTTCCTCACTATTATCTTATAGAAGTGAACCAAATATCTTATCAGATTCATTATTCATCACTTTTGTTCTGGATACAAGATTTTAGTAGATCCTACTGATGCAGGGCGAATACTGCTCAAAGCTTACTTTTTTGTAGGAGTTTTTTAATTGCTACACTTCACCTCCCATCGCTTTGTTGGTTGCATATAAGTTATGTTATCAGACACTTGATAGAATCAATGTATAGTTTTTCTATCATATCTACCTGGCTTGTGCCATGATAATACAAGGTCATGGTCTTCATAAATTGGTGTAACATTTTGCTGATTATCAATACGCTTTTGATTATTTTGCTTGAAAATCTGACTTCCTCCTAAGCTGGAACTGGGAATATCGATTTCATTTCTCTTTAGTCTGATGAATATATCCTCCGCATTTGTTGTGATTTGGCTTCAGTTTCTCGAATAGTTTCATAATCTTGCACATAGCAAACAAGTAGGATGCCTCCATAAAACGATCTGTTATCAACCAATTTCTTAGCTATTCGGGCTGATTGAATCCTTTGGAATTGGATATGGTAACATTCGGTGAATATTTCAGCTTTATGACCGGTCACTAGATGTATGCTCAAGATTTGTTCATGTTTAGAGAATACATTTTTCATCCGTAAATTTATCTTTGGAACTCCATAAAGAAATAAATGTTGAGATCCAGAGTTAACAGTATACACCTGTAAAATACATTATTACTTGATAATTAAAATTCCCTTAAATGATTCTTGGAACATAATTATGGAATAGTTCCATAGATTGGAAAACAATGTTTTCACAGACTTTGAGAATTATTAATGTAATGTACAAAATACTTTACCTTGACGGCAGTTAAGATTTTACCGTGTCTATAGAGGGGACGTGTGGTGCAAAGTGACTGCAGTTTGGGATGTGATATCTCACTCAATTCATCCAGCCAAAGAAATATTGATTTCTTCTTTATCCACCACGTATTCAAGCCAAATAACATGATTTCCTGAATTACTTTATTTTGAATATTACTATTGATATCGTTGTTTTTCTACTGGTACAATTTGATGATTTGAATAAATTTGCTGGTGGGCTTCCTTCTGTTTTCGGTATCACATACTTGTGTGAGAAAACATTCTCCAAAATGGAGTACACGAAAAATGTTTACAGATCCAAGTTAAATGATTAGCATCTTAAATTTCTTCTAATATTTGGTTCAAGTAAAATTGATCAAAACTTCAAACTATTATCAGTGGATAATCACAATTACATGAATCTCACTAGTATTTCATATGTTGTATTGTTTATATGTTATATGTATATGTGTTTATATGTTATAATGTTTAAAATGTTGGTGGGATTCACTTCAATTAATCGTTAGCTGTTATGCTTAAGTTGAGTTCCCTGGGTATTATACTTGTCATTAAGCTTTACTTAGCAATTGAATGAAACCGAGCTATTATCATTCTGTGTCTTTTTATTCATCTTATCACAACAACAATAACAACTATAAGCCATTAGCTGTCGCAAGTCGGATTGATGACATTGGTGGGCTGGATTTGGCCCGTTGGCCGTAGTTTGGAGACCCCTGGTCTAAGTTACAAATATCTTTATTTTGTGCATTTCAGGTTGTAAGTTCTATTGGTGCATAACCTGTGTATCGATATGCTGTGCGGGCAAGAGTTAATGTTGTTAAAATCAATGACATCTCTTAACTATTCCATCCCAAGGACGATTTCGAAAGGTAATTAAATGAATTTTATTTTATGTGACTCCAGTAATTGTAGAACTGTTCAAGTTGTACGCCACAGTAGGTCATTATAGTGATTGATAAATGACTTAACTGTCTCATGGAATTTTTTCAAGTTACATAAATTGCTTGCCCTAGCTTTGGAAACACGTGTACTGAAGTAACATAGTTTTGCCCCTTGATCGTCAGCCAGTATAATTTAGAGAGGTTTGTTTGGCGTCTCCGTTAACATCACAGGGATTCTCTAATATTTTGCATTTTGGTAATTTTTGCATTTATTTATGACGGTAGCTATTTCAATTTTCAACTTAGGGAAGTAATATTTGTTCATAATTTGTTTGAATTGTTCAGTGACACCTCGGTGATTGGTTTTATCAGTAAGATAGTTGCTCATAGCTTTTGCTATTTCTTCGTCCTCTATAAGTGGTATCCTATGCATCCTACAACTAATAATCTTAGGAACATGACTATCCAAAATAGAACCAAAATCTCAATATATTTTCTCTCAATCAGAATAATCAGAATACATTTTATTTGCTCTTGATACTTGAATAAAGTATTTATTGTCTTTACATGCTTTGTGACATGTTTTCCCCCATTCATTGAAACTTGTTATGGAATAGAACATTGGTTTGGTTCAGTTTCAATCGCATTTTTCGAAATTTGGATACCATTTTTTGGCTCGATATTTATATTTGGATGCGAACTATCGGAAATATTGTCATTAATCGGGTTTCAGATAATGACACAATTAGATTTGAATCGTGAATAACAAAATCGATTTCTTTACAATTCTACCTAATGTGCAAGGTGAAAGTGTTACTACCTCTGATAATAGATTTTTATCGATGCTTGGCATAATTGAGTCTTTGTGAGAGTCATTTGTGTTAGGTGTATATCTTGTCATAGCGTTCATTAATATTCATGAAAGAGAATCGGTATTAATTTTTTATAAATTATGTCATAATCAAAGTTCTTCTAATTCTAGTTGCTATTGCACAATCTTGGAATTGGGGTCTTTTAATTACATCAGCCACACAAGCAGGCGGTAATTCGTACACATATAAAACTTTCGGCCGAATAGATAGGAACGAACATATTTCGTTGACCAAACTATTGATACCAGTTCATTCCCAATAGTTGAATAACGTTGTTCTGTTTCATTGAGAGCACTCGATGCATAACATACAGGTTTGTCGCTGCCTATTGTTCCTGGGGATAGAACATCACCTAATGCTACGTTTCTCACATCCAACGTAACAATAAACGGTTGATCCAAGTCTGGATATTGCAAAATTCGATATAACGTCAAAATCTGCTTACATTTCTCAAATGCATCAGTGAACTTTTGGGTATGTTCGATTTTCTGAGTTTAGCGAAGTCTTTCATGAATTTTCCGTAGTATCCTTTTGTTTTCTCAGATAGTGAGCGCATTACTACAGCACTAATTTTTCCAGGATTCGATTGGGCTCTCTTCGATATCATAACGTGTCCCAGATGAGCGACGTCTTTCATCAGAAACTCGTTTCTGTCTAATTGTATCCTTATATCCGCGTTCCACAATCTTTCATATAATTCTTTTGAACGTGTCATAACATGTTCCTGTAACGATGGTAAGAATATTATTATGTCGTCTATATAGTCGAAGCACTTCTCAATTTGGATCCCTCTAAGAATGTTATCCAAAATACGTGGAAACTTCGCTGGTGCATTTCGTATCCCAAATAGCATATGTTCAAACGCGTAATGGCCATTTTCGTACTGAATGCTGTTTTTTCGATATCTTCCGGTGTCATTTCTACCTAGTGCTAGCCGGAGGCATGAACCAAAGTAGTGAAATACTGACTTTTGCCATGGTTGTCCATTATATCTGTGTTATTTGGTAGGGGACATTCATCTTCCACGGGTTTTTCATTACTTCCCCGATAGTCAATGACCATGCCCCATTTTTGTTAACGCAAGAGTCTGTCTTTTTTGGCACTATGAATACAGAGCAACTCCATGGCAATCATGGATGTCTTGTCTAAGTAACGTATCGATTGGATTACGTACTTCTTCTTGATGAACGTGAGACTGTATGATCTCACAAATATAGGGTTTTCGTCACTTAGGCGAAGTTTGTGTTTCACTTTGCTGGTGAAGGATTAAGATATTTTCCACAGAAGAATATATCTTTCTATCTTTCGCGTAGTTGTTGTATCACCTGTCTTTCCTCAGCATTCATGTGTTCCAAGCATAGAGTGTTTGAATTTTCGATTCGAATATTCTATATTTTCGATGAATATTCGATATCCATTGCTTCTCCAATATTTGCAGCGTATCTGGTTATGATTACATCTAATTTCATTGTATTCGTCAATCTCTAAAAGTTCCTCCATTATTATTTCCACAGGATTACTATTAGAATTTGTAGACATAGTAAATTGTCTCCTATTTGTTTTCTATTCTAACTATTCTATTCCCGGTTGAGACATAATTTTATTCGATAATCCGTAATTGTTACTTGTGTTAGCTGGAATTTTTATGACATTCTGTATGGGGTTATCTAAAATCTGGAATGAAATTTCGAAGACTTGGTTTCTTAATTTTGATTCGTCTATGATACGAATTGAAATTTTTGTTCTTCTGTTATCAACAAATTATTGTCAAGGTCGATTATTGATCTCAATTTTTTTAGTATGCTTAATCCAAATACTAAGTGATATTGCGAGTTTACATCAAATATGTAGAAAAAAATATTTTCGGTATAGGAATATTTACTGTTGCATCATGCTTACTAACTCGTACACATACTTTGGTTGGAAGTTATTATTGGGTTGACGAGAGTTTCAAACGGTTGTCTTGTTCATTATTGAAACTTTTTTCCTGCGTACATTTTTTTCGCAGCGGTTTGAGGGGCTACTCTGTAGAAATTTTGTTTTCCATTATTTCAGGTTGATAGAATAATAGGTACGTAATTTAATAGTCAGGATTGTGCCACAATGCATGATTGGTTATTTGCGAAATGGGGTGCAAACTTATTGAACGGTCTAGGTGAAGCAAATGGTTATTTCGTCCTATCAAAGCTATTCAAACTTTTTATTATCCGGAACATTAGCTGAAGGCTTAATATTTCTCTTCATAGAAGGAGTTCTCATCTTCAACGGCAATGCTCATAGCGTGTTCCTTATCAATGGACCTTTGTAGTTGCACTGCAAGACTGAGTTGTCCTCATAAACCATTGAAACGTTTGCAAGGCTAGGTTATCGTGAATTTTATCTTTTACATTTCTGATATCTTCATCAGAGATAGTTGAACGTAGTTTAGTTTGCAACAAGCTTCGAACATCATGCACTCGCATTCCAAATTGATAGGGCTGCTCATGAGGTTCTGGTTTTAAGCATATTAAGTCTTGTAGTAAACAATCTGTTTCGCTATTCGCAGTTTTGTTGTAGTATTTTTTTTGTATTTGGCTAATTTGTTTCGTCTTCATGACTGCCAACCTATATGTTAGATTTTCCTCCGAATTCACCTATGATTATTCAGAGTAACCATTCATCACGTCGATTCGCTTTTATTACGATCGAAGGGTTGTTGATACATTTTTGCATGTAGATATGAACATTCCAGCAGTGGCTTCATCATCATCGTAATTAAGGATAGCATTGGAATGATAATTTTTCAAATCATCCATTGCTAGTGATTGAGTAATATTATGAAAATATTGAATTTGCAAGCCAACCATTAAAATAAACCGATTTTCACTGTCAGTTTCGCATAAATTCCACAAGCCTGTCATCTATTCAAATACGACGTTCCAGCTTAGTGTAACGTTCAGCCGAGCGTATTGTTTTTATAATAATAAATAATAAATCTGAACTGAAATTACTCTAGATTTAATATTTCCAAATAAGTGAATAGGCTTGAAAGCCTATCTCACTGTTTGTAACAGTCGGCTGGGTATTATTTCAGGTAGCGTTAATACCTCATCGACGTGTTATATGAATTAAGATTTGTTTGTTGGAACCTGCTCTGGTATCGAAGATGTTAGTTGATCCGTGTACCCTTGAGGTTCCTTAAAGCTGCCACCACTAGGCGTATATTTCAGCCCACCTAGAAGCTGTTTTCAACTATGAGACCGCGATCCCTTCCAAGGGACCACCACGTACAATTGCCTATACTTATATCTTTATATCTATTCAAGCGTAAATTCTGAAGGTCGTATCTGCTGAGAGGTGATTAGGAATTACCAGTTGAACTCGTTAATCAAATTAAATAATAAATGTATATTGAAAAGAAAACGTTAACAAAATTGCGTACATCAAAATCCAACAAACGATCATAAGATTAGTCCAAAATTTAGCAATGTGAATGATACATGAATTTAAAAACGTCAAATTCAGGTACACCCCAAAATCGGAACCTGTGAAACCGTTACCAATGTCGCTAGTTCCACCCCATTCGCCAGCGAGGGAGTTCCTGCCAGGATCTCTGGAGAGTTTGAGTCAAATGAAAGACTAATTAGCACACACGGAACACTGATCGATTTCGCGCTTGATCACGTCGATGATTGATAGATAATGTTCAAAAATAGAGAATTCCTCCCTTTCTTGTAAGCTGGGGTAAACCTAACGACGTGATACTCTATCATCTCCCCTGAGTAATCTCCGATAAGCGGAATTACAATTGGTCACTACTTAGCCTGAATGACAGGAAAATATATATTAACAAATTAAACATTGGCGAGCGGAGCATGATCTGAAGATTAAATAACCACATTATATAATATTGCCGATTCAGAGGTTGAAGTCAACATAACAGTTGTTCTTTGGCAATCAAAGACTTTTAGACCCCTTGTAATAATAAGGCACAAAAAATTTAAACACTCGATTTCTACGTCGGATTAAATTTGTTATGATAGGGAATTGTCACAAAATGATTTTTGAATAAGGGAACAAACACTTTACGCGTGACGCGGAAGTCGCGAACAAGTCCAGCGCTACTTTAGCCCCCCAGGGATGCATAATCCTTGCAGCAATGTTGATTTAATATCTATAAATCTCTTGAACTTGATTTGTATATTGTGGACGAACATTATATGAATTGATTTGATTCAATGAAACAATGGAGCAACCCTGTGGACATAAAGCAAGCTGTACTTACCGACAAGTACCTGGTGGTGAACTAACTGAAAAGGTGGTTGAGAACTGTCTCTTTCCCTCCAAGTAATTATTTTTTATGAAATCATTGGAGCGGGGGCAACCCCACGAGCAAACTCAGAAAATATGTTCAACTTAGAATACCGGGAGCATGGCCCACCCATAATTTAAACAAGCAGCCAATAGGGATCTGACTAGGCGGAAGAATTGTGATTGACTTGTCTACTCGAGTCCACGTGGACTTTTCCTGACTCAGGAAGAAGCAAGTACCGTTGACCGCGTACTTTGCTACGTATGTTAAGCATGGAGTCATTGCTACAGGAAAGGGGTTTCAGATTTCAGACGTATGTTTATTTCTAGATATAATAATTTATAAAATTTTCAATTTGAATTTAAATCAATATCATGCAAAGGCCTCAAAACAAAAAGTAATAATCCGTCGGATTATTACATCACCCCCCCCCCCCCTTCTTCTAAGAAAGAGTGCTATTCAGAAAGAACCCACTCCTTTCTCCGCCTCTGGTTTATTGTTCCAAAACCCTCCAGATCATATCCGCCTACCTAGATACGCGCAGGCATCTCTACCGGAGCGCGCTTCAGCAGCTTCGCTCATGTAACATTATAATCTGCATTGTACAGCGATTGACGCTGTTTCCTCAAGACAACCAAAAAAATAATAAATCCTATATAACTACCTATAATGTAACCTCGCAATACGTACAATATATACCATTAACAAACTTAGTCATCACTTGAGTGCTATGTTTAAGTCCGAAACAGTTCCGCTACCTACGCCACTGATCGAACGGAGAGCGAATCACTAACCCGCACTTACACTAGGTGTTCGAACTCACGATGTCGCTGGATACGGGGTTCGTTGCTTCCAACCAAGCGGCCAAATTTGTAGGACTCGTCGGCATTGGTCAAGTGTAACTTGCATTCTCGGTCATTTTGCATACGAGGGGAGGCATGAGGTTCTCCATCGGTATACACGGCGGCTTCAACCATATGGGCGGCAGGTAGTCGACTGGAGCTGGTCCGGGGGTGTTCCATTGCAGGCGGCCAAATAAACCATAACACATATCAACATTCCATTCAACACACGGGTCCAATCCTCCGTGGTTACTGGCCTGCATTCCATTCCTCTTGGAATCCTCTACTCCTGGTCTTCTCCTTTTCCATACCATAACATAAGTATCCAAGGTTGGTACTCCTCCTACGGAAATCTTAAGCCTTGCATCTCCGAAATTATAATGCCCTCACTAAGTTCTGACTATAACCAATGTCCACACTTAACCATCTTTGGTGAAACTAGTACCCGCAATTAACCTGGATCTGGACTCGTTCGTGGTGATCCTTCGTTATCTGTGTCGATCAATTCCAAAGAAAAAAACATTACTGCGGACCGGGTGTTCCGTAACATGCTGATGTGCCCCGTCGTTAACTTCCATGAACCCATAATATCGCACAACCAAAAAGATAATTGTTCAAGTTTTTAACCCTAAGCAATGACATGTCTGTGTACGTAGAAGGAAAGCTACTACCAGCCAGCTCATTGTTGCAGCCGTAATACTCCCGAACAAAAGAAGAAAAGTTTTCTGATCACAAAAAAAAATTTAAAACAACTGTTCCCTTCATTATGGGAGGTTTACATGAAAACAAATTAAATTCGACTTCCTTCCTCGTAACATAGAAGCGAAGTTACTCTAAAGTTACTTAATATCTAACATGTTACCCTAACACATATTTCGCAAATAAATAAAATAACAAATGATTCATGCAGGTAATACGAGCTGCCACACTAGGAATACATATACAAATTTTACACACAAAAAAAAACATTATGTATAATCCGGCTCCTACTCTCTGCATGAATGAATCCCTTGTAAAGTTCTGAAATGTAGTACTCGGACCTAACGACAACACTAAACAAAAATCACCAGAAACTACCCCTTGAACATGTTTATCCAGATCACCTTCCTATCTCTTTCCGCTAACTATATTTGTTGGCGTGGGCATAGTTTACGAAAAAAAAAGACTGGGGGGTGTCGAACATGATAAAAACTAAAAAAAAACATCTCCGAACCAAGTGCTCGAGGGCACTGTTCTAACTCATGAGCTCCTCTATTATCTCGCCTCCTGGAGGGGAAACGTCTCTCTCGTTCTGGGCTGCCATCCACGTGTCCCTACATACTTACCCCAGCATCTTTCTACATTCATGACTCGAGGGTCAGAGCTTTCGTTCACTGAATTTACTAGACATAAGGCTCGAGAGCTCTTCTTTTTTGAAAAAAAAAATTCAAATGGAACAAGGTGATTCGAAGAGTCAAAGCTTCCGAATTCACTCACTTACTTCCGTCCATAGGGAACCGAAACCAAGACTCAACAAAAGAGAAATAACTTTACACTGCATATAAACTACTTGGTTCCGCTATGACGTCACTCGACCTAGGGTGATGGTGGCTATACAACATTTTTGGTAGAGGAGTCTTGAAAATGAAGTACCTCTCGAGATAATCTACCTCGTCAATTATCTAGCATACAGGACGAACACCAGAGCGAGTGCGCACTCTGCCCTGCCGGCAGATCTCGCGTTCGCCGCTTATACAGATATCGCCCCGTTTCCTCACTATTCCAGGGAGCGATCCCTTCAGCCGTTCATACATCACACATGCATCCTTTTCAGATGTTCATATATCACACATGCATCCATTTCAGCAATAATCACGCTCATTCCTGAAAGAGATGGGGCGGCATGTGGGGCAAGCGGAGATCGTGAGGGGTGATCGTTCCATCCCTGCATTTTCTGCGCTGTCGATTCTCCGGCTTCCATTTCCTCAATTTTACCGATGTTATACCAAGTTACCCACACCTATTCGACTCATTCATACTCTGGGCGGTATTCTCCCACCCGCCCCGCGCACTTTTTCGAACCAATTAACTGGCCTCACTGACTACGCGTCCTGCTGCTCTGCAGGCGGCCTATCTACCCAAATCCCTCATGGGTATTTCCAAACCATCAAAATCCTGTACCTGCGCTTGGTACGTCACCTTTAGGTATCGACCCCAAATTCCTGGTCGACTACCCCTATTGGCGAATCCTACATGCCAGACTCACAATTGGCCTACCTGGCCTTCCGGTCCATCCTGGACCCAAAACTCAATTCTAAAACTCCGGACGCATTTCCCGTCCTTCTCTAGTGGCACAACTGGCCCAACAGTCCAACCTGCACTTTCTTCCAAAAACAAAAACTTTTCTGGCCTCCCTGGCCTAACCACTCCCAGTTTGCCCTCCTCATGCCAGACTCTTAACTACGCAATTTGGCCTCTTTGTCCTTACTGGACACTCTTGTGCTGACAGCCCTCTTGGGTATGACCTTTACTGACCTCGGGTATTGCGGACCTTTCTCCACAGCATCGGATGCATATTACGATTCAGCTCAATACCTCCTTGAAGATTTATGCTCTACAACCAGTTTTGAGATGCTGGGTAGAGATCTTCCACAACGGCCGGCCGTCGCCAGGATTCGCGTTGTTCGAGGTAAGGGGACATCTCGATATCGATACGCTTAGGCCATTCTGAGCCGATCCTTGCTGCTGAATTACCAGATAAGGTCTACACATTGACCCGCGTCATACCCAATGTCCTTAGCACTCGATGAAGTGCGCGAATACTCCAACATTCGCACACCTTCCACACACTGGAATGAGGAATCATTGTACTGGACCAGTCCGGTGCAGAAATATAAATTACCCTAAGCAACCTTTCCATTTCTATCAGGATTTGATTCCAATATAGTGACCTCATTTCCACTACGGGGAACAACTACCTATCCTATCCCTATTTTAACTAGAGACAGCATACGCTTATTGGCTCAGTCGCTCCTTTCTGGGAGATCTTACCCCTCACCCATGGATTTGGCTACCATCCAATCCTACTATCAGTTGCCCGGGAATAGTACGGGGGTGAGTCCTACGATCTTACATACAACTTTCTCTACTCGATTATTCATTATTTGCTAATATTTTGCGTAGACTATTTATCTCTTGAAGACTAGATAAGCTTGAACACTTACTGATTTGACGACATAAACAAAACTATACTTATATAGATAGAACATTTGAATTTCAGGGACTGATTACCCACTGTATAGGGGAGTAAAGGTTTACTAATATCTCAATATTATTCGGGATCCCATGATTTCATTCCAATTTATCTCTAGTAGGTGTACACAATGCCAATCCATTGATTGCAATACACAAAAAACCAAAAGTCCGTTCAAATACCTCGGACCTTACCTACTGGCACTAGCCTTTCCAACATTGAATCATGAATTACTGCTTTATTTTAGATTCTAATGAAATAAAAACAAACAAAAATAATAGCGGCACACGCCATCTCAATTTCATCAGCCTGTAAGCTCATTGACCTCATTCATTCTCATGGCACGCTAAACCGCCAGACCTGAATCTACTTGAATCCTGTATTTCAATTTAAAGGGACCCTACGTGACTTCATCAGTTATCTAAGCAGGGGAGAGCTTCGTGCGTTATAACGGCTCTAACTTCTGCTTCGCGCTGCTGCGGCAGATTACCGCGAACTACACCCTGGATGGATAGCGTTGCGCAAATTTTTTCCCTCCGGGCAAGCTTGCGAATACTATGCGAGGAAGAGATCAAGCCTGGACTATCGTCGGGGTGCTCGCTCTTCCTGGTCATCGACCTTCCCAATCCGTGGGGTGTTCCATAGAGTATCCCTTCCATCCCAGGGATTATCCACTATAAATCCGTACACCGGGATAAAAATTATGTATCCCTCACTAACACAGTGTACTCACAAATCCATGCACATACACGTCTCTCGAGTCTACTGTGCCCATAACTCCATTAATACCTCAGCCTAACGCTCACTCGTCCCCACCCTGAACATGGGTTTTGAATTGAAAATAATGGGTACAGTCCGTTTAAATTAAAAACAGTTCCAGTTCAAAAGCAGTGATAAAACATAAACATATAAATATTAAATTCCAAAATCTACTATAAATGACAACCTTTTGCTATATCAGTGTTTCCTAACATGCCCTGTTTGTAAGATATGCTTTACTTCGTTTCTACCTACGACTAACATAACTCGTATCAACTGGATACTATACGCGGATGTTTTTAACACAAAACTCGTACTTCAGTCCTGGCTGTAACTATACTAGCAAAAACAAAAAATTACATAAGCAAACTGCAATAACACAATTATCCTCCTGGTCCTAGAACAGCTGGTTCCGATGTGTTCGCCTGAATCGTTAGTTCAGTTCAATATACAACAACAACAAAATAATTCCTGTGAAGCGAGAACATCACGAAGCAAAACTAAAGCACCTACCTTTGACTCCAACTCGGAATGGTTATTTATTTGACAATTGCAGAGTATAGAATATACAATTCAGATTTACTACGATCTATATGCTGATGTGAAAATTCTTTTCGTGCGTAAGTAGTTAAGATGTTCATGTATGCAACTGATTCCGCGTATGTAACCCGACTCAATTTAATTGAGTTCAACAACGCCAGTTTATTGTCCTATATCACCTTTCAACTTAGTTCCATTACACTGTAATCATTATTTTACGCTTGAATAACACACTTATTTCAATAACTTCTTCTTCTATGAAACGGCGTGAATTCTTTCTTGTAGAATTTGATGTGTGGATCCACAAATTTCTGGATTTTCACTTCAATTTACAATCCCTTAGCTGGCACCATTTGTTACGTTCCGCCGAGCGTATCGTTTTTATAATAATAAATGATAAATCTGAACTGAAATTACTCTAGATTTAATATTTCCAAATAAGTGAATAGGCTTGAAAGCCTATCTCACTGTTTGTGACAGTCGGCTGGGTATTATTTCAGGTAGCGTAAATACCTCATCGACGTGTTATATGAGTTAAGATTTGTTCGTTGGAACCTGCTCGGGTATCGAAGATCTTAGTTGATCCGTATACCCTTGAGGTTCCTTATAGCTGCCACCACTAGGCATATAATTCAGCCCACCTAGAAGCTATTTTCAACTATGAGGCCGCGATCCCTTCCAAGGGACCACGTCGTACAATTACCCATACTTATATCTTTATATATATTCAAGCGTAAATTCTGAACGTCGTATCTGCTGAGAGGTGATTAGGAATTACCAGTTAAACTAGTTAATCAAATTAAATAATAAATGTATATCGAAAAGAAAACGTTAACAAAATTTCGTACATCAAAATCGAACAAACGATCATGAGATTAGTGCAAAATTTAGCAATGGGAATGATACATGAATTTAAAAACCTCAAATTCAGGTTCACCCCAAAATGGGAACCTGTGAAACCGTTACCAATGTCGATAGTTCCACCCCATTCGCCAGCGAGCGAGTTCCTGCCAGGATCCCTGGAGAGGTTGAATCAAATGAAAGACTAATTAGCACACACGGAACAGTGATCGATTTCGCGCTTGATCACGTCGATGATTGATAGATAATGTTCAAAATTGAAGTATTCCTCCCTTTCTGGTAAGCTGGGGTAAACCTAAGGACATGATACTCTATCATCTCCCCTAAGTAATCTCCGATAAGCGGAATTACAATTGGTCACTACTTAGCCTGAATGACAGGAAAAATACGTATTAACAAATTAAACATTGGCGAGCGGAGCATGATCTGAAGATTAAATAACCACATTATATTATATTGCCGATTCAGAGGTTGGAGTCAACATAACAGTTGTTCTTTGACAATCAAAATGCACTTACCCCGATGGTCTTATTTCACAAATTCCCTCTTGGACCCCTTGTAATAATAAGGCACAAAAAATTTAAACACTCGATTTCTACGTCGGATTAAATTTGTTATGATAGGGAATTGTCACAAAATGATTATTGATTGAGGGAACAAACACTTTACGCGTGACGCGGAAGTCGCGAATAAGTCCAGCGCTACTTTAGCCCCCCAGGGATTTATAACCCTTAATTTTTAAATCAATATTATTCAAAGCCCTCAAAACAAAAAGTAATAATCCGTCGGATTATTACATTAACACGACAGTATGATATTGGTATTTAGGTGTGAAGCTTCGACTAACATTCTAGAACTACTTCAATCAATTGGATAGTGGAATATGATAACGTTGTTTATCTTCTGACGCCATTCTCGGTTGTCTAAATTACATACTCTTTCGGACTGAATACTCCAATGATTTCATTATAACACTGAGTAATGTAATGAAATGATTTCAAACATAAAATTGAGCAAAACATCGCATTTCAATTTAAATCAAATAAGTAACAAACTTTAACGATTATATCTTATACCAAAAGAATTAAGGATCTCGATGATAACTTTTCGCCAAGAAAAGATGCAGAAAACATTCTCTCATCTTTCGGGAGTTTTCAATATATCTTCCAGACACCATTACTTCTCCAGTCATCATGGCGGTTGACAGTGAGAATACACAGTGGTCTGTGTATTCTTCGGAATGATGCAGTTTTACGAAGACTGATATAATTAGGCTCATTTCCAAGAGTATGACTACAGTAGGTATTGTACCACATTTTATTTCTAAGAGATCAAAATAATCGCGAAAGTTGCATATTGTTGGGTCGCAATGCTACACATTTTTGGAAATGTTGAACCATATTCACTTTATTAATATTGCCAGGAGTTATGATAAAAAATCTCAGGATTTTTTTTATTGTTTATGGCTCATTCGATACATTACACATGATCGACAGAAACATTTGAATGTTAACAGTTCACACTTTCTATAATTAAAGATATTATAAGTTAAGTCACCTAAGCATAGCTTGATATTGATTAGAATGAGTTGCGTGAAGTGAGTTAGTGTATATATGTAAGTGTGAGTGGATGTTTAGGGTGATTATGTTCCTGTTTGAGGAGTCTAACTATTGATATTAGCTCTGTGGGATTGGAAGCTGATTTAATGTATGAATACATAATCATGTAGAATAAGCAAACAGAAATCCAAACCTATAACTTGTTATTTGAATTTATCATATGTTTGTAAAATTGTATGGGATGTTATTTAGGTTAATGCAGTTTTTGTACAACTGTCAAAAAAACTTGACATTTCTGCATCTCTATTGATGCGTAAATGTTTACTTCTTTTCACTGCCATAATAATTCACAAAATGAACATGAAATATTACTTTTTGAAGGATTTATTTTTACAGAGTCAATTATTAATTGATTATTTATCATGAAACAATTTCATTTATTGGAATAATAATTGATAGTATATCACTTCCAACATAAATTCCCGAAGCTGTTCCATGTTGCTGCTAATAAGAAACGTTAGATATTTCTTGAAGCGTTGATTCCACAATTTTTTCAGATATTTTAATCTGTTTGGAAGAAGATGGACAATTCAATATTTTGTTACATGCTTTTGCTACGGAGGAAGACTTACAGCCACCATGACGTTTTATCGATGTAAAGTTGCCCCCTGCATTGGCCAGAAGAGTTACAGAGCTTCTCCTAAAACAGTGACCTCTGTGGCTTTTATACATGTCTTTTCCAAGCCATTTCAAGCTGGGAATTTCTCCTATTTTATTCATTCCCACATGTTGGTTGATAGATTTTCCTCTAGAATATTTCAAAAATAATCTGTTACTTTTTGTATGAGGCGGCCGTAGTGCTCTATACTTGCGGTATATCTCAATATAATCAGAATTTGAAAGAATTGCGCAATAGGTCTTCGTATCAGGTATTTCAACAATCAATACAGATCCAGCATCTTCAATGGCATCAATAGTTATACGTAATAATTCTTCACGGCGACAAGCACCGCTGATACCCAAAATTAGGACAACCTACAAATAAAAAATATCGAAATTACTACTAATCTTACAAAATTATGATTATGTCTGTACCTTATAAAGTAAATTTGTTTCGTTATCAGCATCTTGAATAAATTCATTGATATCATCCCTTGATGAAACTTTAGATTTCTTTCCTCGGTTTCCGACGCTTTTGTTCTTAATGAGCGGGACCATTTTGAAAACTTCCTTATATCAATATTTTCCTTAACATTCAATGTACTTTTCAACATTGAGTAAACACTCCATAGCGTATGAGGTTTTATAATTTCTGATTTTCCCTCAAAATAGCATATAAGAACATTTTCAGAAACCTTTTTTACATGTTTCTTGTCGCACCATTCACGAAATTGGTCATATGTTTTCTCATATACTAGCTTGGATTTGGCCGGTAGCATATTAGATACTATTGCGCTTTCTCAGATATATCTGATGGGGTTTCATTACCACTATCATAATCAACATCCATCTCCTTGAAAATATCTTGAAATTGAAGCAACTACGAGCAAACACAGTCAAACAGTCAAACACGCGGCGTGCCAACAAACCGTTTCTATAGTAACGACACAGAAAGACCACTGTATGCTGTGAAATTGTATTGAAAGTATTGATAACATTAAGGCTAACATGTATGGAAAAGAGAAGTATTATTTAGTTATTGTCGGACATAGTTTTTGTTTATTGAACAATATTTTTAGAAGGAATTTTGACGGGTAAGTTGCATTTTCATGTGGAAGACCCCAGTGGATGATGGAATAGATCATCATTGATAGCATGAAAGATTTATAAACCAATATCTTATTATTCGGATTTAAGAAATTTTTTGAGAAATTAAATTCATACATAAGTTTCCCCGTTCTTTTGGCCAGAATATTTACCAAAATATGCCATCTTGAATGATGGTCAAATTCAACCCCAAGGTATCTTATGAATGCGATATTTTTTATCTGTAGATGCAGTTGCATGTATCGTCGTTGAAGCTTCCATGATGTACATGAATAGTTATTTTATTTTCTGCTGGTAGTTACATTTGTTAGTGAGAATGTAAGAAATCTCGTTTATCTGTTATTCAATGACATTTGATTATTATCTAACAAGCATTTGAGAAAGTTCATCTCAATTCTAGCTTGCTTATAAGCATCAGGTCATATATCCATGTATCCGAAACTAACAATACCATCGTGTCATCCGCATAGCAAACAATTTCGGAATTCTCACTGATAGGACAGAATCCATTTAGGTATTTACGTGAATAGAATTGGACCTAATACCGTACCTTGCGTTGTGCCTTTATTGAGTAGAAGGGTATGACCGAGAGTATCATTAACTAGAGTGCTCTGATATATATTTGACAAGTAGTTCTTCGATAGAGTTGAAGTATCAACTCTTATACAAATATTTTCAAATTTTTTGCAAAGTTTGCCATGCGGGACTATATCGAATTCCTTCGCCAGATCCAAAAGTACAACAAAACACTGTTTCTTTTCATTTAAAACTGTAGTAAATGTGTGCACAACTTCATAGATAGCAGCTTCTGTGCTACAGCCATACAGATTAGGAGATAATAATTCATATTTCACTAAATACTGTTTTAGTCGGTTGTTCAAACACTTTCGAAAAGTTTTTCCTATATCTTTTATTACAAATATTGGTCAATAATTATTCGTATCAGCTTCGTCACCACCTTGGTGTACGGATATAACTGTAGAGGTCTTGAATTTCTTGGGAATTTTACACGACACAAATATAAGATTTATTATATGTACCAAGATTAGGACTATATGTGGATGTAACAACTTTATGGTATTATATTCAATTCGATCAGGACCAGTAGAGTTTTTATTTCTCAACGAAGACATAATGAAAATAATTTCATTATTTTCTACCGGAGATAAATTATTTGGAAAAGTTATCTGAAGTCTTGAAGCTGTAATATTTCGTGTAAGCTCATTGCCTATTTGTGTGAAATGTTTGTTAAATTTATTTGAAATAAATTTTCGTAGCATAAGTGTTATTCTTTTTTTTCAAAATAACAGTTTTTCTCAAATTTAAGTAAGTTTTTGTTAGTAGCTTTGTTTATTTTATTCCACACTTTTCTGTAATATTACAACATTCACTAATTTCATTTTTATAATAATTGTTGTTAGTACTTTTGATGAGTGTCATTAGCAAGTTTCTATATTTTTATTTCCTATTTTAATGTCTATATTTTGTGTTTGCGCAAGAAGTTTCTTCGTTTCATGTCGTTTTCTGATACAATTTATTAGGTCGGTATTTATCCAAGATTTGAGACGATAATTCTTAGAATTTAGTTTTACAGAGTGGGTAGGGATGAAGTATTTTTTTGGGGTCATTTTTGGCTAGAACTTTGATCCAGGTTTCAGATTTCATGTTATTAAATAGAGAGATTCCTTATCAATTTTTTTAATGTTCCTTATTTCAGGTGTATTACTATTTTTATTAAATTTATTGAATGCCATACCCAGAAAGATAGGAAACTGATCTGTTATGCTATATTCTGAAATAATTGTCTACGTTGAAATTTGCTTATTCATTTTATCAATGCCTCTTAAAAAGATGTGATCTATGATAGTGAAATTAGTTTGTGTAACTTGAGTAGTAGTGTTTATGCATGTGGAGGAATAGCTGCTCAACATACATGAGTAATTTTGAACATTCAGGTAATTACTAGTCTATTCGTATCAATGTCACCTATTAATATGTTTGTTGAATTATTGGAATTGTAATTATTGTAGTTCTACTATGGGGTGTAACATTTCTAAATACCGGACCTCCGTCAAATCGTTATGAACGTCTTCTGTCCTTATATTATCTGACTCTTTACTTCTACAAGTACCACTCATGCCAATTATAACCATTACTACTTTCACTAGGAGAAATGTTATGTCATCCCGTGCAATTAGCTTGTGATATTTTCTTTAGTCAATATTCTATAAATATTTCTAATAGATAAGCATCTTAGTTTTGCTTTAAAAATTATTCAAACATATTTACTCATAGCAATATTTTACTAATCGACAAACTCTGTGTCATCGAGTAATGACTTCTTTAAGTTGAAGATTTGTTATACATTGGAAATTCCTTTAAATAGGATACCAATACGTTTTTAAATGTGATATTCTTAATGTTCATCTGATTACACCAACCTTAGTACCGGAAATTGCGTTTCCAGCCAGTTTGCTCATCTTTTTCGAAAACACTCAAGAAGACTTCAGAAGAAAGTTTATTATGACGTGAATGTGATCAATCATACACAGTATCTTCGTATCTTGCACTAGTCATAGCAATCGTGTCCACATGGTTATCAGTTGAAAATTACTATCAAAGATGTTCTAAATGCAATAGACATTCATTTTAAATTTACGCCAAAAGATAACTTTGTTTGTAATACGAACCATAAGCGATCATTATGGTACACGCCGTGCTATCAACCTCGGCTTTGGCCAACGTCTGATAAACTTCACGGCTAGTACCATAATGATTCATATCATGATCCTTATAACATAATTTTCAATGCTTCCATCAAGTGAATGTAAGCCAATATTTTCGTACAGTAACTACAGCATTGGTATCATTGACAAAGAGTAGAGTAGAATATGAAGCCTTTCACTGGTAAGTTGATGGACATTCTGTCCTTCTCGCACATGTACTACGCTCTCACTCGCACGATTTCATCTTATTCCTCCTCGAACTATACCGGCGGTGTGCGCTTGTTACGCTTATTCTTGTATTCTTATACTCCTTGTGATAGTGGGGGAGACCGTGCGAGTAAGAACGCACTACGTGTGCGAGAACGACAGAATGTTCATCAACTTACCAGCGCTTTCCCATGCTTAATACCCTACTTGTCTACTCTACATCATTGATCAATATCATCCTCCATTAGAATTAGATTCTTTATATACTCTGAAAGTCTAAATTCAACCTCGGCTTTGCCAACGTCAGATAAAATTCACTACTGGTACCTTAATGATCTATATTATGATCCTTATAACATGAATAAATATTTTCAATTCATTTATCAAGTGAATGTGAGCCAACAGTTTCGTACAGTGACTAAAGCGTTGGTATCATTGATCAATATCATCCTCCATTAGAAATAAATTCTTTTTATACTCTGAAAGTCTAAATTCACAACTGCGGAGTCACTATGGAGAAGAAACTTCAAAAATGCACCTCACGAATCAATGCATAACGAACACTCATAAACCATTGACTGGTTAAACCTTTTATATGTCTCTGATAAAAGCACTACAGTTGAAAATTTGTATTTATCAATTCTGCTTGAGCCATATTCATTCTGACAAAAAAATGATTATTGACAATAATCACCCCAGATGGTACTCGCAAAAAATCAGAAGCCGTGAGTACTAATAAAGCTAACAGTGCTGACTTCACGTCAATTCATCGGGCGATAAGTCTGCGCACGACAACTTATAGCCGACAATTCACCGCAGCGAGATTTCTTCGCAACGACAATTCATCGCAATGACAATTCACTGCTTTCATGACTCTCTAACCTCACTAACGGCTTCTAAATCACAATTATATTTTTTAAATGTGCATATATTCAGCTCTTCAGAAACATTTTGGTATTTCCAAAGGGAATCATACAAGACTTGGAGAAACTTCAATGCTCATTCTCAAATGACTAGAAAAACCCATCCTTTCCACGTAATTTGTTATACCTTCACGATGGTTCCCCTTAAAAGCAAGAAAAGCACAGGACAAAATTGAGCGCCTAGATGTACAGGACGGATTGAATACTCAACTGATTGTGGCTGCAACATCGAAAGATGGCGACTGCAGCTACTGCATTGCCACAAGTATCGGCAAGAAAAAGGACAATACAGCGTTCACGGAAGGAGAAGAAGACATGCCCGCAAACCCTAATTTTCCCCTTGAGTTAACAATTCCAGAAGCATATGCAAAGACACACATTGTCGAGCAATATTTGTTCCACGACAGTGGTCCGCCGGAAGATCGCATATTATTGTTTAAGGCGAGGAAAAACTTAGAATACATGACGGAGTGCAAACACAACTGCATACTGGTATGCAGGTGGACATCTTGAACATCTCCAAATATGTTTACCCAAGTTCACACAATTCATGGTGCAAAACGTTCTAACACAATTCCAACAGTTTACGCTTCGCTGCCAAATGGAACAGGAGATACACATAGACGATTGTATGCTGCATTTAAAACTTCGAAACCAGAACTTCAACCAACATCGGTATTGATCGATTTTGAAAAGGCAGTCATGAAAGCCGTGGAAAGTGAATTTCCTAGTTCACAAATATGTGGGTGTTTTTTCCACTTCAGCCAGTGTATCTGCAGGTAGATCCAGAGTAATGGATTGCAGAGACAATACGTTGAGGATTCAGAATTTTATAGAAGCTAGAGACTGCTTGGGGCACTGACTTATGTTGCTGAAGATGAATGATTTTCAAGTATCATTAGACAGTGAGTTCTACACTGTAAATGAACCACTATTGGCCGATTTGATGGATTATTTGGAGGAAACATGGTTCGGAAGATTGAACAGAAGAGGACGGAGGCGATCGGGCAAAATTTCCGATAAGTCTTTGAAATAGTGTTGCTGCAGGCAGAGGAGGAGGAGCTGAAACTAACAATGAAGTAGAAGGTTGGCACAATAGCCTCAGGTCAGTTGCTTCCGCAGTGCACCCCAATATTTGGAAATTTATTAGGGCTTTGCAAAAGAAGGAGACTCTTAATAAGTTGAAATTTGAACAGCTTGTAGCATTGAACGAATTCCAACAAAAGAAGATTCTGAGCATTCAGCAATTACAACCTGAAGGCGACGTCTTCAGGTTGTAATTGCTTCGTGCGACAAATTGTCTGCTCAGAGTTGTCGTGCGATGCTTTATCGTACGATGAATTGACGGGAGACCAATGAAGCTGTCAAACAATCTGATGATCAACTGAATTAAAGAAACTTGAGGCATTTTCCGAAATTGAGCATTGAATCTTAACACTACACTTAACCTAACATTTACACCGATTTATTGGCCATTCCATAAAAATATCAAAAATTTCCCTAATTATTGAACTATTCAATCAAAAATTAATCTTAGCTCTCACATGATATTCCACAAATTAGTATTGTATACCCTCTATTTTCTAAAAATGTGCAGTCCATCTTTAGCTCTTCCCCTATCACATTTATCAAGTTTCAAGTTTATCAAATATAAGTTGCACAGTAGATACCCAGTTTTATCACAAGTATCTGGTCAGATCGTTTTTCCTTAACCTTTTAGGAGTACAAACATATGTGGTGAGTATTTTTGTACCTGAACTGCTAGAACAGCATTTGTAGAACTATGAAATACTTGTGGACAAGTGATGTTACCTACAACAATATTTTAAATACATTTACGCAAAATATATTTCATAATAATCAGGGAAATTGGATTATGATTATTGCTTAGATTAAAAAATTGTAAAATAATTTAAATCATAATATATAAGTTGAGAGGGCGAAAAATTATATGGATAAATGAATAATTATCATTGAAATTGATGAAACGCAGCATAGAAACACAGTTAAAAATTGTGAAATGTGAAAATAGCAATGCCAGTAGTCATTTGTGAATCTGTTATTGGAAACATTTCAGCATTTGTGATCATATTAGTATGGATTAAATAGGTATTATAAATTTTACCAAATTTGTGTCTACTTTTCAAGTTGCATATTCATGTTGGTAGTGTATTGTGGAATCTTGCTCCAAGGTAATTAGCAGAACGTTGGCCCAATTTTTCCTTGCTCTGGAAACGACTAAATCCGTATTCAAATTCACTTGAGCCAGATAATTATATGTAATAGTTGTATCGGTTGGCATGATACAATTCAGCATCGAAATTGTGGTTATGTGTATATTTCCGCCAAACTTGTCTAGTTTACCCTTGGGGCTGGTAGTAACAAAGTGTCACAACCAACCTCAACATATTGTTCGATTATTATATTAGGTAGGTACTTTTATTATATACATAATAGGTGTTCTCTTTTGCAGATGAGAACATATGAACGGAAAATAAATCGAGGAACTGCCTCCTCCGATGTGATGAATAAAGCAGTTTCGTTGGTCACCGATGAAAACAAGTCGATTAGGGCAGTAGCAAAACAGTTAAATATTTGTCATGTTACACTTTTTCGCTATGTAAGAAAGGAGTACATACAGGATGTCCTCGAAATGCGTGGCTAAAATAAAACGGAAGATTCTTTGATTCGAAAAAAATTTGATAAGCCTTTTTACTTTTGCCTAAAGTGTCTTGTTTAGCCGGTAGAGGGCTTCAAATTTGCAAAAATAATTTTGTTTTTCGGTATAACTTGAGAACGTGATCTAGGACTTTTACAATATTTGGCAGGTGAGTTACTGTCAATAATAGCCGTTTTTGGAAGCGGCGCATAGAGCCTTAGAGACCATAGAAATGGCTCAAACTTGAGAATGTAACTGGAAAAACGTTCAGAACTTTTTTGTGGTCGATGTAATTCACTCTATATTTTTTGTGTAGATAGCTTATCTAATTTGAAAACTGTTCTTACTCTTAGAAAATTTTGATAAAATCAACGGATTAGCTCGACAAAAATAATTTTCGAGTCTCTGCAATTTTGGCTTACTAATTTTACTTGATTAAAATACCTTAGTTGCCTTTGCTTTTCTAATGTCATTTTGGCATTTGGAGAATTTATTCTCAAAACTGTCAGTTTTTACTTTGCTTTCCGTAAAAATTTTATAAAATTATGGCTCAAAATTTCACTAACACTGAAATGGTTAATATCTCGGTAAAACACGAATAATAAAAACAATAGAAAAGGGGATACGATGTGATTATTTAGGAAAAACAAATGCTAAATTAAAAGAAACAACAAAACTTTCTGGGAAATCGCTAAGGCATCAATTGTTCGAAATGTTGCCCATTTTCCTGAATACACAAATTAATTCGTTTCAAGAAATTGGAAGGAACTCTGGCTAGTACTTCAGGATCATTCTTCAATAAATCCGCTTCATGATTAATTCGTTGCAACAATTCCTCTCGTGTATTTACTGGAGCTGCATAAACTTTCGACTTCAAAGCGCCCCATAGAAAGAAGTCGCAGGGCGTCAAATCAGGGGAGCGGGCCGGCCAGTTTACTGGTGCATCGTGTCCTCTACCTATCCAGCGATCTGGATATTCCGCATTCAAATGTCGCCTCACAGCTAATGTGAAATGAGGAGGTGCACCATCATGGATAAACCAGGCCACGACGAATGTGTAAGGGCAAGTCTTCCAACAGTTCAAGTAGCCTTTGTTCCAAAAAGTTCATGTAGTTCTCCCTGTTCAATTGATCGGGTATAACGGTAGGGCCGATAATAAAGTTATCCACAATTCCAACCCAAACATTGATTTTAGTTTGATTCTGAAAATATGTAACTTCCGTTTCATGAGGATTTTCATCAGCATAGAAATGTTCATTATGGAGGTTAAAAAGACCACACCTCGTGAAAGTATCTTCGTCCGGGAACAGAATTCTTCTACAAAAATTGGGGTTTGCGTTTTGTCTTTGGACAATAAGCCGACAGAACTCTAGCCGATGACCTGGATCCATGGGCAATAAGTCTTGAACTGTTTTAATACTATAGGGATACAACAGTTCTTCTTTCAGTACATTATGAACTAATGATTTTGAGGCTCCAATACGAAGTCTCAAACGTAGTGTGCTTATCCCAGGTTTAGTTTCAACCGCTTCCAGTATCGCTTCTTCGAGCTCTAACGTCCTTCTTGTCCGTCTGCGTCCAGTTTCTCTGCGATTTGCTTCAAATTTGCCAGTTTCGCGAAGGTTTGCCGATTTGGAATTCTGCGATGCGGATATCTTTCCCTTCTCCGGCCATTGCAACGACAAAGTCCATAAATCAATAACATATCAACCATTTCAGTGTTAGTGAAATTTTGAGCCATAATTTTATAAAATTTTTACGGAAAGCAAAGTAAAAACTCACAGTTTTGAGAATAAATTCTTCAAATGCCAAAATGACATTAGAAAAGAAAAGGCAACTAAGGTATTTTAATCAAGTAAAATTACTAAGGCAAAATTGCAGAGACTCGAAAATTAATTTTTTCAAGCTAATCTGTTGATTTTATCAAAATTTTCTAGCCTTAAGAAAAGTTTTCAAATTAGATAAGCTATCCACATAAAAAATATCGAGTGAATTACATTGACCAGAAAAATGTTCTGGACTCTTTTCCCGTTACATCCTCAAGTTTGAGCCATTTCTATGGTCTCTAAGGCTATGTGCTCCAATCTCAGAAATGGCCATCATTGACAGTAACTCACCTGCCGAATATTGTAAAAGTTCTTCATCACGTTCTCAAGTTGTACCGAAAAAACAAAATTATTTTTGCAATTTTGAAGCCCTCTACCGGGTAAACAAGACTCTTGAGGCAAAAGTAAAAAGTCTCATCAACTTTTCTTCGAATCAAAGAATCTTCGGCTTTATTTTGGCCACGCAGTTCGAGGACACCCTGTATATATGTGGTGAGTATTTTTGTACCTGAACTGCTAGAACAGCATTTGTAGAACTATGAAATACTTGTGGACAAGAGATGTTACCCACAACAATATTTTAAATACATTTACGCAAAATATATTTCATAATAATCAGGGAAATTGGATTATGATTATTGCTTAGATTAAAAAATTGTAAAATAATTCAAATCATAATATATAAGTTGAAAGGGCGAAATATTATATGAATAAATGAATAATTATCATTGAAATTGATGAAACGCAGCATAGAAACACAGTTAAAAATTGTGAAATGTGAAAATAGCAATGCCAGTAGTCATTTGTGAATCTGTTATTGGAAATATTTCAGCATTTGTGATCATATTAGTATGGATTAAATAGGTATTATAAATTTTACCAAATTTGTGTCTACTTTTCAAGTTGCATATTCATGTTGGTAGTGTATTGTGGAATCTTGCTCCAAGGTAATTAGCAGAACGTTGGCCCAATTTTTCCTTGCTCTGAGAATGACTAAATCCGTATTCAAATTCACTTGAGCCAGATAATTATATTTAATAGTTGTATCGGTTGGCATGATACAATTCAGCATCGAAATTGTGGTTATGTGTAAATTTCCGCCAAACTTGTTTAGTTTAGCGTTGGGGCTGGTAGTAACAAAGTGTTACAACCAACCTCAACAAATTGTTCGATTATTATATTAGGTAGGTACTTTTATTATATACATAATGGGTGTTCTCTTTTGCAGATGAGAACATATGAACGGAAAACAAATCGAGGAACTGCCTCCTCCGATGTGATAAATAAAGCAGTTTCGTTGGTCACCGATGAAAACAGGTCGATTAGGGCAGTAGCAAAACAGTTAAATATTTGTCATGTTACACTTTTTCGCTATGTAAGAAAGGAAAGGCAAACTGGAAAAGACCCTGATAGAACTGGCTATATTCCTAACAGACAAATTTTACACGAGGAGCAGGAGGCAATTTTATGTGAATACTTGGAAAAATCTGCAAGTATTCACTTTGGACTGACGCCAGCTGATGTTCGGAAGTTGGTCTACGATTGTGCATCACAAAATCCAAGTTCCTGCAACATGGACCACGAACGAGAGGGCGGAAGCAGAATGGTTCACTTCATTCCTGAAACGAAATCCCACTCTATCAATTCGCGTACCCGAGGCTACAAGTTTGAGCCGTGCCACATCTTTTGATAAGGCAAACGTCAAGGATTTTTTTGATAAATTGGAAGCTGTTTCAAGAAAATACAACTGAAGACCATCACAAATCAGGAACGTGGATGAAAGCGGCGTGACCACAGTCCAGAAGCCTAGAAAGATTGTCGCAACAAAAGGAGTCAAGCAGATTGGAGCATCACCATCTGGAGAGCGTGGTACTTTGGTCACTGTTGTTGCCTGCGTTGATGCAACAGGAAATTCTATTCCGTGCATGTTCATTTCTCCCAAAAAGTTTTACAAGGAACATTTTGTACGAGATGGTATCATAGATTGTATCGGCACTGTATACCCTTCGGGGTGGATGACTTCAACCAACTTTCGCATTTTTATACAAAATTTTATCAAATCTGTAAGGCCGACCCCTTTATCTCCAGTACTTCTCCTCCTTCACAATCACCAGTCTCACCTTGACATTGAGGTGCAGTCATTAGCCAAAGAGAACCATGTTATCATGTTGTCATTCCCACCCCACTGCTCGCACCGCCTCCAGCCTCTGGATGTTGGTGTATATGGGCCATTCAAGACATATTTAGCTACATTTCAAGATGCATGGATGCATAATAATCCTGGAAAAGTGATGACGATCTACGACTTGCCATCAATCGCGAAGATGGCACTCTCTTTGGCAACAAATCCGAATAATATAATGGAAGGTTTCTCCAAAAGAGGAATTTACCCGTACAATAGAGGAATCTTTGAAGACTCGGACTTTGCAGCGGCCTTTCTGACAGATCGTCCAATGCCTAAGACTCCCGAGAGTGTCATAAATGCCGATGAGCCATCACTGGACACTTATGCTGAAATTGCTGGACCTTCGAGCTGCCACCAGATTGCGGAGATAACACAAGAGACAAAAGTTGAAGTTGCTGGATCAATGTCTAGGCCAGAATCTAGTTTTGAATTCTCACCTGAAACCTTGAAGCCATTTCCAAAAGCACCGAGAAGAAAACAAACAAATAGGGGGCGTAAACGCCGTGTGACCTCAATATTAACAGACACTCTCGAAATGACTGCATTGAACGAAAAAAATAAATAGGACAGTTGTGGGCAAAGAAAAGAGGAAACAAGTGACCAAACAACTATTCATTGATGGAAACGAGAGTGACAAGAATGAAGAATAAGAAGAAGATGACGAGGAGGAAACATTCTGCCTCACGTGTTGTGAATCCTATTCAAGCAGTCTGCCTGGAGAGCAGTGGGTGCGTTGTCTCCGATGTAAATTCTGGGCTCATGTTAACTGTGTTAAAAATAAAAAAAAGTTCTTATGCAGAAATTGCGACTCGGATAATTGCTTGTCAGATTGAACAAATGTCTTTCATGTTCTTTATATTTTTCTACCCTTAGAAGTATATTTTATAATTTTAAATTTCGAAAGTATTTTTATTTGTGCATTTTGGCGAAGAATTTGCAGGCCATTTTTATAGGATATCATTTCATATTTTTGTATTTTTATGAACTCTTATTGGAAAAACTTCCTATTCATGTTAATTATTTCCATAATCAGCTGTTCTACCTTACCCCAATGGCTGTTTCTTCTTGCCCCAAGTTTGAGCTTGAAAGTATATGTGCCTGCATATATATATATATATATATATATATATATATATATATATATATATATATATATATATATATATATGTGTAATTGGTTAACACCCTGGACTAGAAATCCAGAAATGTGGGTTCGAATCCCGCCTATGGTTCAATCTTTTACGTTTATTCATCTTTATAATCCTATGTTAAATTATCTAAGTTATTTCATAATTCAGAAAATTTAATTCTATATCTCTTAAGTTATATATATATATATATATATATATATATATATATATATTCTTTTGTTACAAATATATATATATATATATATATATATATATATATATATATATATATATATATATATATATATATATATATATATATATGTAGAACTGGATTCTCGGGTATTGATCCGCGTTGTGTGGTTTCGGTCCTCAAAAGGACCAATTTCACGACGTTTCGGCAAAGTCGCATTTGCCATCTTCAGGTGATTCGACCGTAGAGTCTGGAAAATCTAGGCGAACTGACGCTTACCTGACCTGTTGCACGTGCACTGCATAGTGGTATCCAGTGCACGTGCAACAGGTCACGGAAACTTTCCGGCTGATTCCAGCGTCGCAATGACATCATCCAAACGTGTCACTCGGAGCCAAACACGTAGAAATCAACCAAGCGTGAAATAGTTCGAGAGTCCAAAGGTCAAGCATAACGGGGGATATAAATACCTGTCCCTCCAAGTAAGCGTCAGTTCGCCTAGATTTTCCAGACTCTACGGTCGAATAACATGAAGATGGCAAATGCGACTTTGCCGAAACGTCGTGAAATTAGTCTTTTTGAGGACCGAAACCACACAACGCGGATCAATACCCGAGAATCCAGTTCTACACATTACGTCCGCGAGAACCTAAGAAGAGAATATATACTTTTTTTTTTTTTTTTTTTTTTACATTCAAACCTGGTCGGGGCTGCTGCGAGCTCCGACGACATCGCAGCAGTCGCGCCAGAAAAACCTAAAAGGCGGTTAACCGAAGCTACTCCTCCCCACCGGTCGGTAAGTAGCTTCAGGTTCCTAAATCGTGTGCCCTAAGTATTCTAATTGAACCCAGAATGACTGCCTTTTGCATCCGGTCTATCAAGATCTGCGCCGAGTTCCTACAGGCCGGAATGATCTTCAAGTTTGAACGCAGCGAAGACCGAATTCCGCCCAAAACACCGATGATCAGAACCACAAATACGACCTTGTGGCCTGGGTATAGCGTGCGGAGCTCGAACAGGAGATCTTGATATTTTGTCCATTTTTCCTCCTCTTTCAAGACTATGTTCTTCTCTGCCGGAGCGGAGAATTCGATGACATACATAGTCTTGATTAGTTTATCGAGGAGGACAACGTCAGGCCTATTTGCTTGTATGGACCTGACGGTCGGAAACGGATAATTCCAGAAGATCTGGCATTTTTCGTTTCCGACAACGGACTCAATATCTCCTGGCATGTGAGGCAGCACCGGCTCTTGGTCTATTCCGTACGAGTGCCTTAGATGGTAATACAGCACCCGTAGGGCCGCATTATGGCGATGGGTGTACGTCGAGGCCGCTTTTGCCGGACATGCCGACAGAAGGTGGAAAAGCGTCTCAGGCACCTTTCGACAGGCCCTGCAGCTGACATCAGGGACCTGCACACCCATCACATTGCGGCGATAGACCAAGGTGTTAATTACGCCATCTTGGCAAGCTGCGGTAAATCCCTCAGTCTCGGATGTAAGCCCGGCTGACCTTAGGTAGCCGAAGGTCAGCCTAGTTGACAAGCCGAGCGTTTCGATGTTTCGATAGAAAACACCGTGTATCGGCTTGTCAACATGCCGCCTGAGCGTAAGATCTTGCTCCGCGGCATTTATCTGGGCTTTCAGGCGAGAAGGTAGGAGCTCGAGGTTGCCCTCTAGTCGGCCTTCTCGACTGATCTGAAATTCGAGACCAAGTTCTTCCGCAGCTTTTTGTGCTGCCTTAACGATAAATGCCCCCACTCCGGCCAATTCGTGACTTTTAACAAGGCACAGGAGGGGGTCCGAGCTCCTAAGAACTTTACAAGCTATACTCAGAACCACACTTCGATGCAGACCCTCCAGACTGAGGAGTCCCCTACCTCCCCGATGACGTGGGAGATAAATACGGGAAACGGACGATCTAGGATGCAAACTGTGATGGATATGCATCATTTTCCGGGTGTCTTTATCGAGTCTATGCAGCTCATCGACCGTCCATTTCACCACTCCAAAAGAGTGGAGCAGGACTGGAACGGCAAGCATATTTGTTGCAGACACCTTGTTCCCACTCGAAAGTTCGGAAGACCAAATCTTTCGAACAAGGTTTCTGTATTTGCCGCGGAGAGCCACCTTTACCTGGGAAGCGTCATAATTAGGACGCTGTTCAATTCCCAGGTATCGATAGGTCTCTCCAGCATCGAGGTGTTTAAAGATGCTTCCGTCGGCAAGCTGCATATTCTCGTACACTTCCGGAGATCGTCCTCTCCTCAAATGAAACACTGCGCATTTGTCGAATCCCAACTCCATGCCTACGGCTCGTGTATATTCCTGAACCACATTGAGAGATTGATGGAGGTTCTTCTCCCCAGAGGCATAAAGTTTCAAATCATCCACGTAAAATAAATGGGTGATCTGATGATATATATATATATATATATATATATATATATATATATATATATATATATATATATATATATATATATATATATATATATATATATATATATATATTGTATGTTTTCTTGGTATATTGGTTCGTATATATACTGATAATGAAATAAAACTTCTGTTTTGAGGTTTCGACAATGTTTATTGCCTTTATCAAAATTGTTAATTGAATTAGTGTTTCCACGTAATTTAGAAAAGAATAGATGATTTCGAATAATGAAATGCGTCTGCAGCCGACTTGTATTTTAAGATCCAATTAAAACTGCAGAAAACATTGGATCGGTTGTGTGTGGAAGAGTAATGTATGGCTAATTACAATTTGAAATAGATTGAATTTGATTAAATACAAGACATTTTAAGATTGTACAATTATAAATATCTATGAATTATTGTATGAATTAGTTATTCTATGATAAGCATTTCAGATCTATCATAATCAACTATTCAAGTTTAAGATAATTCTATGGAAATTAACCTCAAAATTGTTACTCCATAGTGTCATAGTTAAATAATACTTCATCTTTTTTAGGTTGAATTTTAAATAGACAAATGGAAAGTGGCACTTCAAATTAATAAAATTTTGTTAAGTTTGAATTAGATTATTGTAACGTTTCGAAAGATTGGAATCTATTTTGTCATTTACACAATTGTTCTTTTTAATTTGAATAGATTCTAATATCAAACGTTTGTTGTCGTTTGTTTCAATATTTAAAATTTTTGTATTGTTGTAGTATGGTTAGTGTCTTTCACATGTTTATTGAGCCCAGTTGATGAATTTTTGGTATATTTGTGGCCATTTAATCTTTTTTCGAGGTATTGTGAAGATTGGCCAATATATACCTTTTCGCAATCTTTGCAAGGGATGGAATAAACAGTATGAGTTATTTTTTTGAAAGGTACGCTGCTTTTTAATTTTGTAAAGAGACTTTTCTGATTTAAATTACTCTTATGACATATATGTAGGTCATAAGGTTTCACTATATTACAAATTTTTTCTGAAAGTCCATCAATATATGGTAGTGATATGTAATGCCTATCATTAGTTTTCTCATTATTGGTATTGATTTCACCAAATGAGTTATGAAATTTATGAATTTTGTCTTTAGTTATCGAATTTACTAAATCAATGGGATAACCATTTCTTATTAAAGTTTCTTTTGTTTTTGTAATAGATATAGTTCTCAGTTCAGGAGAACTTAGTCGAATAGCTCTATCTATTAGATTTATAATAACATTTTTCTTCATTTTTTAGGTATATTAGAATTGAAATTAGTATACCTTCCTGACCAAGTAGGTTTGGTATACCATTTTGTTAGAATTTTGTTATCATTTGATTTTCTTACTAAAGTTAAATCTAAAAAATTTATTTCATTATGATTTTCTAATTCAATCGTGAATTGTAACTTATGGTGAAAGGAATTGAAAGAATACAAAAATTCATTACATTTGTTTCCAGGGATTGCAGCAATACAATCATCAACATATCTTTTGAAGAAGGCTATATTATAATTTAGTTGAGATACTACTTTTTCTTCAAGGAATTCCATTACTATTTGGGCCATGATAAAGGCAATAAACATTGTCGAAACGTCAAAACAGAGTTTTTATTTCATTATCAGTATATATACGAACCAATATACCAAGAAAACATACAAATATTACAAATGGTTCAAGAATATCAACAAAAGAATAATTTGGCCTGGAGAAATAGGTTTTGTATTTTTCAAGAGTACACTACTCTCAACATCAATATACATACATCGTAAGAATCATGGCTTTTTATAAGAAAATTGAAGAAGATTATGGAATCTACACCGTCCAATTATTGAAAACATTCTCAAAAATGATGAATACCTTCGCCTATCAAAAAATTAGGAAAATATACTTATTACGACTAAAAAGTTTAAGAATAATACCAAAATTTCTAAAAATCAATGATAATCACGTCATTTTCAATAGTGAGTACTAAGATAATACTTATCTTCAATTCAAAGAAACGTTTCAATAAAAAGTATTAAAACTCTTAATATCTGACACTTGTAAAAATGTAAAACAAGCTGAAAATAACATAAGCAGAACCAAATCTACAATAAAAAATATCCTACCTACCCAAATCTACAATACGTATTTAGAATTAGGAACTCAAAAATTTGAAAAAAACTTTAATAAAATTAAGCATAGAAATATTGAGAAAATAAATAAATTAGATAACAATAACAAATGAGATCTCATAGTTGATAATAATTGGCTAATGATGTTATCTCAAACAAATGTTCCAAAAAATGTAATAGACACTTTAGCTCTCGGTGAGAAATTTAGTAATACTCTATATAACGAAAGACAAATACCTATCAATAACATAAATTCTTCACTTGAAAGTGAAATTGCTAAAAAACCTACTCAAATAGCAAATGGAATAAGATCAAAATGTATAAACACAATAACTAATTTCAAACAAACAGTTAAAAATGATAAATTTAATAAAAAAAAAATAACAAATCAATCAAAAATTTCAAAGAAACCAAACAATTCATCAAATCTAACCCACAAATCACTATCTTAAAAGCAGATAAAGGTAATAAAACTGTTATCATGGACACAAATGAATATGAGGATAAAATGTCTACAATGTTGAATGATCCTGAAGTATATAAGAAACTAAATAACAACCCAACTAATATTTACCAAACTGAAAATAATAACTTAGTAAAAAAATGGTTTGAAAAGAAATATATTTCAAAATACATTCATAGACAATTAACGATACATAATGCTCATCCTCCAAAAATATATGGTTTACCCAAAATTCATAAACCTAATATACCGATGCGACCTGTATTATGCAGCATTCAATCACCTTTTTATGAAATGGCTAAATACTTATGCAACATACTAAAATACATAGCTTACAAAAATGAGTTTTACATCAAAGATTCTTGGGATTTCAAGGAATTCATTAACGAAATTACGATACCTAAAAACTGTATCTTAGTATCACTAGATGTCACATCTTTATATACAAATATCCCTTTAGAATTAGCTAAACAAATAATTCAAATAAATGGGATCAAATAAAACTATATACAAATTTACCTATGAATGAGTTCTCAACAGCTATAGAATATACATTCACCGCTAATTTTTTACAATATAAAGATGATTGTTATAAACAATTAGATGGTTGTGCAATGGGCTCTCCAATATCAAGTATCATAGCGCAAATAGTAATGGCATTCCTTGAAGAAAAAGTAGTATCTCAACTAAATTATAATATAGCCTTTTTCAAAAGATATGTTGATGATTGTATTGCTGCAATCCCTGAAAACAAATGTAATGAATTTTTGAATTCTTTCAATTCCTTTCACCATAAGTTACAATTAACGATTGAATTAGAAAATCATAATGAAATAATTTTTTTAGATTTAACTTTAGTAAGAAAATCAAATGATAACAAAATTCTAACAAAATGGTATACCGAACCTACTTGGTCAGGAAGGTATACTAATTTCAATTCTAATATACCTAAAAAATATAAGAAAAATGTTATTATAAATCTAATAGATAGAGCTATTCGACTAAGTTCTCCTGAACTGAGAACTATATCTATTTCAAAAACAAAAGAAACTTTAATAAGAAATGGTTATCCCATTGATTTAGTAAATTCGATAACTAAAGACAAAATTCATAAATTTTATAACTCATTTGGTGAAATCAATACCAATAATGAGAAAACTAATGATAGGCATTACATATCACTACCATATATTTATGGACTTTCAGAAAAAAATTGTAATATAGTGAAACCTTATGACCTACATATATGTCATAAGAATTATTTAAATCAGAAAAGTCTCTTTACAAAATTAAAAAGCAGCGTACCTTTCAAAAAAATAACCCATACTGTTTATTCCATCCCTTGCAAAGATTGCGAAAAGGTATATATTGGCCAATCTTCACAATACCTCGAAAAAAGATTAAATGGCCACAAATATACCAAAAATTCATCAACTGCGCTCAATAAACATGTGAAAGACACTAACCATACTTTCGACTACAACAATACAAAAATTGTAAATTGTGTAAATGACAAAATAGATTCCAATCTTTCGAAACTTTACAATAATCTAATTCAAACTTGACAAAATTTTATTAATTTGAAGTGCCACTTTCAATTTGTCTATTTAAAATTCAACCTAAAAAAGATGAAGTATTATTTAACTATGACACTATGGAGTAACAATTTTGAGGTTAAATTCCATAGAATTATCTTAAACTTGAATAGTTGATTATGATAGATCTGAAATGCTCATCCTAGAATAACTAATTCATACAATAATTCACAGATATTTATAATTGTACAATCTTAAAATGTCTTGTATTTAATCAAATTCAATCTATTTCAAATTGTAATTAGCCATACATTACTCTTCCACACACAACCGATCCAACGTTTTCTGCAGTTTTAATTGGATCTTAAAACACAAGTCGGCTGCAGACGCATTTCATTAATCGAATTCATCTATTCTTTTCTAAATTACATGAAAACACTAATTCAATTAACAATTTTGATAAAGGCAATAAACATTGTCGAAACGTCAAAACAGAATTTTTATTTCATTATCAGTATATATACGAACCAATATACCAAGAAAACATACAAATATTACAAATGGTTAGAGAATATCAACAAAAGAATATATATACATATATATATATATATATATATATATATATATATATATATATATATATATATATATATATATATATATATATGTGTAGAACTGGATTCTCGGGTATTGATCCGCGTTGTGTGGTTTCGGTCCTCAAAAGGACCAATTTCACGACGTTTCGGCAAAGTCGCATTTGTCATCTTCAGGTGATTCGACCGTAGGGTCTGGATTTTCCTAGATTTTCCAGACTCTAGATTTTCCAGACTTTCATCTTTATTTCATTATCAGTATATATACGAACCAATATACCAAGAAAACATACAAATATTACAAATGGTTAGAGAATATCAACAAAAGAATATATATACATATATATATATATATATATATATATATATATATATATATATATATATATATATATATATATATATATATATATATATATGAATATATATGTTTCTTCTTAGGTTCTCGCCGACGTAATGTGTAGAATCTTTATTTCATTATCAGTATATATACGAACCAATATACCAAGAAAACATACAAATATTACAAATGGTTAGAGAATATCAACAAAAGAATATATATACATATATGTATATATATATATATATATATATATATATATATATATATATATATATGTATATATATGTTTCTTCTTAGGTTCTCGCGGACGTAATGTGTAGAACTGGATTCTCGGGTATTGATCCGCGTTGTGTGGTTTCGGTCCTCAAAAGGACCAACTTCAGGGTTTGGATTTTCCTAGATTTTCCAGACTCTAGATTTTCCAGACTCTACGGTCGTATCTAAATAATTTAAAGAACTAGATTAATTAATAAGAAAGTAAAAATGGAAGGAGATAGATAGAGTACTCCAGAATTGATAGGATTTGATCAAGAGGGTGAAATGATTAGTGCAGAAAGACCACCAATAATAGATAGTCAATCACAAATAATGAGATTGCTGGAAAGTTTAAATTTAAAAGCTAATGAAACAAATAAAAAAATTGAACAATGTAAGAATGAAACAAATGCTAAAATTGAACAAGGTATGAGTGATATAAGAGATGAAATTAAGAGAGTGAATGATAAATTTGATAAAAGAACTGAGGAAATTATGAGAATAGTTGAAACTGAAAAAAAGGAAATAAGACAACATGTTGAAGAAAGTATAGATAATAAATTAGGAGAATATAATAGGTTTGTAAATAGAAAGTTTAATAATGTAGAGAAAGAAATAGATATTATGGAAAATAGAATGAATGATATGGGGAAGAATATTGAAGAGAATGTGAATGTGAATGTACAAAGTATGAAAGAAAATCAGGAAAAAATGATAAATGAACAAGATTAAAGAATAAAAAGAATTGAGAATAGATCCGAAGAGAGAATGAATATAGAATACAGAAATGTAGGTCATGAGAATACAATAAAGTTTAATGGAAACATAAAATTATTACATCCATGCATTTTCGCTAAAGATTTAAAAAATGAAATACAGTATGAAAGGAATGTAGAGAGAATGAAAAAAATAATAAGAGAACGATTGGTTGATGAACCATTGTTGTGGTTCAATTGCAAAGAAAGGGAATTAAATAGTTTAGATGAGTTTATAGATGAATTTTTAAAAAATTTTTGGGGTCAAAATGAGCAGTCGAAATGTCGAGAAAGGTTATATTTTAGGAAGTATATAGAAGGGACTAGAAAAAGCATGAGTGCTTATGCACTTAGCCTATATAATGAAGCGCAATATTTAGAACCTAAAATGAGAGAGGAAGAGATAGTTTTATACATTTCAAGACAGTATCGAAGTCAAATATCTGAGGAAATAGCCATTGCGAATATTAAAAACATGAATCAACTACTATCATACTTAAACCGAATTGATAATAAAAATAACATAGGAACTAGGCAACAAAATGGATATAATGATAACAGGAACAATTATAGGGGAAATCAAAATTATAATGATAGATTCCAAAGTAATAATAATTATCAAAACAATTTTAGAAATAGGGATAGAAGAAACCAAAATCATTATAATAGGGAAAATAGATATAATGGAAATAATGCATAAGTTAGAAAACTATTTTGAAGAAATTGGTAGGCCAAGAAAGTTAATTACAGATAACGCAACATATTTCAAAAACATACGTTTCAAGTATTTTTGCAAAAGGAATTTAATTATTCATCAATTAACAAGCATCAGACATCCTCAATCCAATCCATCAGAGCGATATATACAGGAAGTAATAAAATATCTGAGGATATCTTGTGAGGGTAAACATCGTCAATGGGATGAATCAATATCCAGAGTAGAAAAATGTTTAAATCATTGTCCAAATACTACAACAGAGAAAACACCTGTATTAATAATGAAAGGCGAAGAACCAGATAGAAAATGGTTAGATGAAAATTCAGTAGAACGAAATGAAATTTTGAAAGATATCAGTAATAGGTTAGAAAGAAATGGAAGAAAGTATATGAATAGGGAAATGAGAAAAAGAGGAAGGTTAATTAAATTTGAAATAGGTGAATTAGTAATAGTAAGAGCAATGAGAGTAACTAATAATAAAAAGAATATATGTGGAAAATTATGTTTTGCTTTTGAAGGTCCATATGTAGTCATGAATGAAAATGCTGAAAATAGTTATGAATTAATGAATCCTGAAAATGGAAAGATAAGGGGAATATTTAATATTGATCAAATATACGAGTATAATTATTAATAAATTTAGTTCATGAAGATAAAATCAAAAGATAAATAAATTTTAAATATTAATGTGATTAATATGTTAAAATTGATTTAGGGGAATTTGTTATGATTTGAAATAAATTGAAAATTGCCAACATTATTAAACACACTTTTGGATATTATCTAAACGTAAGTTTGCTTATAATTTCTACATCATGTTATCCGTATTATGTGTAAAGTAAAAGGAAGATTGTTGATTATAACAGTATAAACAAATATTAGTTGTAAAAGTGATTTTAAGGTTATGTCATAGATTTTGTAAACATAAAATTGAATTACCCGAGATAATAAGAGTCATAGAAATTAAATATTGTGGAATCAAAGAGCATTGTGTTTAATTCCATATAAAATTATTCTATGGATAAACTTCAGATAAACTTCAAAACTTCACAAACATTAATTCAAAGTTCAAATATAATCAAATTAAAAAGATGAAAAGCTAGCCGGTAGAATCAAAATATAATTATTAATAACAAATAAAACAAAATAAAATCATAAGAATTTAGATAATAATTGTCACCACAACGTGGGGCAAAATAAAACAGTAAGAATTAGTATATATAACATATATATATATATATATATATATCGGGTATTGATCCGCGTTGTGTGGTTTCGGTCCTCAAAAGGACCAATTTCACGACGTTTCGGCAAAGTCGCATTTGTCATCTTCAGGTGATTCGACCGTAGGGTCTGGATTTTCCTAGATTTTGTAGACTCTAGATTTTCCAGACTCTACGGTCGAATCACCTGAAGATGGCAAATGCGACTCTGCCGAAACGTCGTGAAATTGGTCCTTTTGAGGACCGAAACCACACAACGCGGATCAATACCCGAGAATCCAGTTCTACATATATATATATATATATATATTGTTAACTAATTCTTACTGTTTTATTTTGCCCCACGTTGTGGTGACAATTATTATCTAAATTCTTATGATTTTATTTTGTTTTATTTGTTATTAATAATTATATTTTGATTCTACCGGCTAGCTTTTCATCTTTTTAATTTGATCATATTTGAACTTTGAATTAATGTTTATGAAGTTTTGAAGTTTATCTGAAGTTTATCTATAGAATAATTTTATATGGAATTAAACACAATGCTCTTTGATTCCACAATATTTAATTTCTATGACTCTTATTATCTCGGGTAATTCAATTTTATGTTTACAAAATCTATGACATAACCTTAAAATCACTTTTACAACTAATATTTGTTTATACTGTTATAATCAACAATCTTCCTTTTACTTTACAGATGATACGGATAATATGATGTAGAAATTATAAGCAAACTTACGTTTAGATAATATCCGAAAGTGTGTTTAACAATGTTGGCAATTTTCAATTTACTTCTTTTATAATTTCGTTGATTCACTTTTTACACAATACTATGCTATTTCACGATAATCACAGGTAACTAATTTTGGTTACTTCTTCTTGAGAATCAGGAACTGTTGATAATACTTTGTTTTATTCTTTTAGATAAGACATAAAACTTTTCGATGCTTTATTGAAATTATATTGAAGACTGGCAATCGTTGGATACTTCTTATAAATTGGAGGTTATTACAACCTTTTACTTGATTTAGATACTTGGAACACTCGTTGACTTTTAATAAATTTTATTAACGGTTATTTGGAACTTATCGAAGTTTGGAACACTTGCGTTCACTGATGTTTATTTTTATAAACTCAGGTTAGAAAATTTTGGTGAGTTGCCAGAGAAGAACAGTCTCTACTTGGATATTAATGCAAACTGAACTTGGCTTTACTTTCAGACCCTTTTATAGGCCTCCAAAACTGACGCCAAGCATTTTCAAAATTAACCAATGAGGTGTTTACTTTTCATATCAAGAATGCCAAGGTAATTGTTGTTAAACTGACACAAGTACTCATTGTTACCAGACTGACACTAGAAATTCGTCTCGACCAATCAGAATTTAGTATTCTATAATTTTTGAATCATTGGAGATTTTTAACTTATTTTAATTGATAGTGATTCCTTCTTTTTGAATTAATGTTGCCTACATTTTTCTCCACACTTTGGTATAATATAACCGATGATTGGGTTATTATTAATATGATTATTCCCATATTTATGATTTTCTTGACAGTTACTTATTCTTAAATCTAATACATACTATACTATATCAATAACATTCTTTTAACATTACATAACTCAAATTTACTAGTCCTAACTTATATCTATAACATTATTCAATGTTTTGTACTATCTCATGATAGTTTTGTAATCACTTTAATTATGATTTCTGCCTTCGTTACACAGTACGTTTCTTCATTTTCACTGAAGTTCTTGTTTATCACTTCTTATTCTATTACATTGTTGTTTATTATGTTTTACATTGTTAATTTTAATATCCTAACTATTATTTAGCTTTAACTATTGTTTTTAATTCCTTATAAATATCTTTTATTTGATCTTTTCTGATTTTCAAAGTTCGGTACGTTATTATTTTTAAATTTTTATTGTTTATGAAATGAAATCATAACAAATTCCCCTAAATCAATTTTAACATATTAATCACATTAATATTTAAAATTTATTTATCTTTTGATTTTATTTTCATGAACTAAATTTATTAATAATTATACTCGTATATTTGATCAATATTAAATATTCCCCTTATCTTTCCATTTTCAGGATTCATTAATTCATAACTATTTTCAGCATTTTCATTCATGACTACATATGGACCTTCAAAAGCAAAACATAATTTTCCACATATATTCTTTTTATTATTAGTTACTCCCATTGCTCTTACTATTACTAATTCACCTATTTCAAATTTAATTAACCTTCCTCTTTTTCTCATTTCCCTATTCATATACTTTCTTCCATTTCTTTCTAACCTATTACTGATATCTTTCAAAATTTCATTTCGTTCTACTGAATTTTCATCTAACCATTTTCTATCTGGTTCTTCGCCTTTCATTATTAATACAGGTGTTTTCTCTGTTGTAGTATTTGGACAATGATTTAAACATTTTTCTACTCTGGATATTGATTCATCCCATTGACGATGTTTACCCTCACAAGATATCCTCAGATATTTTATTACTTCCTGTATATATCGCTCTGATGGATTGGATTGAGGATGTCTGATGCTTGTTAATTGATGAATAATTAAATTCCTTTTGCAAAAATACTTGAAACGTATGTTTTTGAAATATGTTGCGTTATCTGTAATTAACTTTCTTGGCCTACCAATTTCTTCAAAATAGTTTTCTAACTTATGCATTATTTCCATTATATCTATTTTCCCTATTATAATAATTTTGGTTTCTTCTATCCCTATTTCTAAAATTGTTTTGATAATTATTATTACTTTGGAATCTATCATTATAATTTTGATTTCCCCTATAATTGTTCCTGTTATCATTATATCCATTTTGTTGCCTAGTTCCTATGTTATTCTTATTATCAATTCGGTTTAAGTATGATAGTAGTTGATTCATGTTTTTAATATTCGCAATGGCTATTTCCTCAGATATTTGACTTCGATACTGTCTTGAAATGTATAAAACTATCTCTTCCTCTCTCATTTTAGGTTCTAAATATTGCGCTTCATTATATAGGCTAAGTGCATAAGCACTCATGCTTTTTCTAGTCCCTTCTATATAATTCCTAAAATATAACCTTTCTCGACATTTCGACTGCTCATTTTGTCCCCAAAATTTTTTTAAAAATTCATCTATAAACTCATCTAAACTATTTAATTCTCTTTCTTTGCAATTGAACCACAACAATGGTTCATCAACCAATCGTTCTCTTATTATTTTTTTCATTCTCTCTACATTCCTTTCATACTGTATTTCATTTTTTAAATCTTTAGCAAAAATGCATGGATGTAATAATTTTATGTTTCCATTAAACTTTATTGTATTCTCATGACCTACATTTCTGTATTCTATATTCATTCTCTCTTCGGATCTATTCTCAATTCTTTTTATTCTTTAATCTTGTTCATTTATCATTTTTTCCTGATTTTCTTTCATACTTTGTACATTCACATTCACATTCTCTTCAATATTCTTCCCCATATCATTCATTCTATTTTCCATAATATCTATTTCTTTCTCTACATTATTAAACTTTCTATTTACAAACCTATTATATTCTTCTAATTTATTATCTATACTTTCTTCAACATGTTGTCTTATTGTCCTTTTTTTCAGTTTCAACTATTCTCATAATTTCCTCAGTTCTTTTATCAAATTTATCATTCACTCTCTTAATTTCATCTCTTATATCACTCATACCTTGTTCAATTTTAGCATTTGTTTCATTCTTACATTGTTGAATTTTTTTATTTGTTTCATTAGCTTTTAAATTTAAACTTTCAAGCAATCTCATTATTTGTGATTGACTATCTATTATTGGTGGTCTTTCTGCACTAATCATTTCACCCTCTTGATCAAATCCTATCAATTCTGGAGTACTCTGTCTATCTCCTTCCATTTTTACTTTCTTATTAATTAATCTAGTTCTTTAAATTATTTAGATACGCGGTTCTATTCCTTTTTTCAAATGGCCTCACGTTTGAGCGACAATTGTTAACTAAATACTCTTACTGTTTTATTTTGCCTCACGTTGTGGTGACAATTATTATCTAAATTCTTATGATTTTATTTTGTTTTATTTGTTATTAATAATTATATTTTGATTCTACCGGCTAGCTTTTATCTTTTTAATTTGATTATATTTGAACTTTGAATTAATGTTTATGAAGTTTTGAAGTTTATCTGAAGTTTATCTATAGAATAATTTTATATGGAATTAAACACAATGCTCTTTGATTTCACAATATTTAATTTCTATGACTCTTATTATCTCGGATAATTCAATTTTATGTTTACAAAATCTATGACATAACCTTTAAATCACTTTTACAACTAATATTTGTTTATACTGTTATAATCAACAATCTTCCTTTTACTTTACAGATAATACGGATAATATGATGTAGAAATTATAAACAAACTTACGTTCAGATAATATCCAAAAGTGTGTTTAACAATGATGGCAATTTTCAATTTACTTCTTTTATAATTTCGTTGATTCACTCTCTACACAATACTATGCTATTTCACGATAATCACAGGTAACTAATTTTGGTTACTTCTTCTTGAGAATCAGGAACTGTTGATAATACTTTGTTTTATTCTTTTAGATAAGACAAAACTTTTCGATGCTTTATTGAAATTATATTGAAGACTGGCAATCGTTGGATACTTCTTATAAATTGGAGGTTATTACAACCTTTTACTTGATTTAGATACTTGGAACACTCGTTAACTTTTAATAAATTTTATTAACTTCGGTTATTTGGAACTTATCGAAGTTTGGAACACTTGCGTTCACTGATGTTTATTTTTATAAACTCAGGTTAGAAAATTTTGGTGAGTTGCCAGAGAAGAACAGTCTCTACTTGGATATTAATGCAAACTGAACTTGGCTTTACTTTCAGACCCTTTTATAGGCCTCCAAAACCGACGCCAAGCATTTTCAAAATTAACCAATGAGGTGTTTACTTTTCATATCAAGAATGCCAAGTTAATTGTTGTTAAACTGACACAAGTACTCATTGTTACCAGACTGACACTAGAAATTCGTCTCGACCAATCAGAATTTAGTATTCTATAATTTTTGAATTATTGGAGATTTTCAACTAATTTTAATTGATAGTGATTCCTTCTTTTTAAATTAATGTTGCCTACATTTTTCCCCACACTTTGGTATAATATAACCTATGATTGGGTTATTATTAATATGATTATTCCCATATTTATGGTTTTCTTGACAGTTACTTATTCTTAAATCTAATACATACTATACTATATCAATAACATTCTTTTAACATTACATAACTCAAATTTACTAGTCCTAACTTATATCTATAACATTATTCAATGTTTTGTACTATCTCATGATAGTTTTGTAATCACTTTAATTATGATTTCTGCCTTCGTTACACAGTACGTTTCTTCACTTTCACTGAAGTTCTTGTTTATCACTTCTTATTCTATTACATTGTTGTTTATTATGTTTTACATTGTTAATTTTAATATCCTAACTATTATTTAGCTTTTACTATTGTTTTTAATTCCATATAAATATCTTTTATTTGATCTTTTCTGATTTTCAAAGTTCGGTAAGTTATTATTTTTAAATTTTTATTGCTTATGAAATGAAATCATAACAATATATGTATATGTATATATATATATATATATATATATATATATATATATATATATATATATATATATATATATATATATATATATATATTCGTAAAGCTTCGTTTGAAGCCTTTCTTGATATAGTAAAGGTCAATTCAGAGCCTTGGTGGTCAGTTTGAAGCCGGCTCCAAAGGGAGTATATGAACACTTATGTTCATTGGGCAATATGAAACCTTCAGAAAATTCATTCGCAGAGAGCATTATGAATCCCTGCCTGCCCGGAAATTCATACATATTCAATAACGAGCACAATGAAACCCCGGATTTTATTCAGAAGTATATCGTTTGAGCAAGGAATATATTGAAGCCTTTCGTCAGGAATATCAGTCAAATCGTTTTCATAACCTACCTTATTTCTGTTAATCTCTATGTTCTAGTTTTAACCCTTGAATATTTGCAAAGGCATTAACAAAAGTTAGAAGCTTGGAGTCCTGAATTTGAAAAAAGTATAATAATATTATACTTCTTGTATATTATACAGCATCGTCCAAGAATGTGTTCAAGAACAATATTTCAGTTATCATACGAGTTACAAAAAAGTATAAAGTACAAAAATTGCAGGGACTGCAGAGTCCTACAAACTGAAATTATTTATGAATATACAGGATGCCGCATTAGTTCGTCACAAATCAAACTTACCTTTTATCAATGAAACACCGTGTATAATGTTGTTCCAATTTTAGATTATCCTCTTTTTGGCCATTTGCCCAATATAGGATTTTTTTTATAGTCGTTCAAGAATTATTTACTTTTCCAAAAAATAGGTGGTACATTTCACGCCCTGTATCTTCTTTGAATGTCTTTATACGATCAACTCATTTGCAAAATCTAAAGATAATTTTAAAATTGGGATTAGCCTTGTGAAATAGATAAGTCGTTTTGTCATCTCTCCGGAATATTAATTTGACTGACATGATTTATTTGTTAGTAGCAAGTGACAAAAACACTGTTTGTTAGCAATGAGAATTTATCACAAGCTACTGGATATACTTTTTCTATATTCACGAGTAATTTTAGTTTGTAGCTCTCTACAGTTCCTACAAATGTTGTATTCAATATCTTCTTGTAATTCGTATAATTACTGAGATATTATACTTGAACGCATTATTGGACCACCCGGTATATAAAATATTTGAAACAAATCGTTCATTGGAATACTCTAAAAAGGAAAAGACGAAAAAAAAAAAAAAAAAAACTAGCAGTCACCGAGCACTGCTGTCAGAAGTGTAAACTGTCATTGAGAAGTAATCAGTTTATTTTATGTCATCTTTGAATTATTGTAGCATTCGAAATTACAATTTTATTATTTTTAAATGAAAATTAATATAATTAGTTTTTATTCAGTTTTCACAACTGTCAGCATTTCAATCAACAATTAAATAGATTTTCATATTTAATAATAAACAAGAATTATATTCACAATATTTAAAACCTTGCACGTAGATACGATACTAAGTACACAATGTACAATTAATAAATTCAATAAAAATATAACTTTCCTGTGCACGAGGACGGAGGATTAAGTAAATGAATAACGTCGAGTATATGCGTGCTGTTGTAGATTTATACAGTGTTTAGTGTGTATACGCAGTGTATATGTATACGTATAATCGAGAGCACTGGCTCACGAAGGCAGGCTCACCAACACCGTCTCAGATATGCACACGTCTGTAAGCGTATAGAGAGACTGCCTGACGCCTGACCCGAGTCCCGCATGGCCGCAGTTGCGCACGCAGCAGTATACTTAATACCTAATACATATAGCTACAGCGTGACGGAACGTGACAGACTCATGGTTTTACCCCTCATCTGAAATAGCCCAACGCGCCTAAAGGAGTTTTCACTTCAAAAGTTCTCACAATTTTTTGCTCCATTCAAATCGATTCTACCCACTGAGAATTGACAGCTTTTCGTTAGAACTCCGAGGCATTTGTACCTATCCTGCGATTTAAATTGTGAAGATTTCAATTATTTCCGACATCAGACGTAAACGAGAGAATATCTATGGTTCCCGGTTGATTAGGAGAAACGAGAACTAGTTTTAGTAATGCACGAAATTAATATGTATACTTAGGCGCCATTCGATTACCAAAGTCATCTGTCACTTCATTTGAAAACGTTATATTTACGTTGTTTTTGCTATGAAAATGAAAACATAAATAACACAAAAATTGTTGAAAATCATTATTTAGTGAAATCGTTAGACGTATGTGAAGAACACAAAAGGAAATCTTTCGCCATTAGCGACACGTATCGTAATTATATTCCGCATCGAAATGAGACCAACAATAATCACAATGTTCACGAAAAGTATGCAAATATTGCAGTTTTTTTTCCAGCTCTGGACAAAAATGTCCGGATATTCTTAGCAAGAAAACATTTATGTTTCAGAAACTAAGAAACCTCAAATTTTAAGATTCCATCCTGTTTATTTACATAATAATAGGTATATACAGTGACAGTTGATGATAATTAACAGAGTTAAAATAAATTCAAATAAATGCACAGTATTAGAACCATTAATGTTCTAATGCTTATATATATGTGTATGTACAAAACAAAGCAAGTATATTACTGCCTGTGATATAAAATGATCGAATATAAATATTAGTTCTAAATCACTACTATTTTATTCCTATACTTGGATCTTTTGTATTACTCATATTATAATAAAATTTAAATACCAATTAATTTTCGACTGTAAAAAATCCCTGAGGTTCAGATATGTTATAGTAAGTTTTGTGCTATTCTGCGTTTTCATTCCCATAACAAATTCAACAAAACGACGTAAATATAAAGTTGTCAAATTGGGTGCAGATAACTTTGGTAACCGGAACTAGGTACACCTACTAGTGTTTTATTACTATTAGCTCAATTTAAAATGATTTTCTACTGCGCAATACCTGATGAACACAACCAACAACGCTGCAGTAGTAAAATAATCATTCAATCTTTCTGACTTTTATGATACATGTCCCTTTGGTATAGAGCTCGAAAGAAATAGCTAGCCAAAAGTATCACCATTGTTATAAGGAAGTGTCTACCTCCACGTTCGACCGGGATATTACTACTACTATCTCCACGTTCGACGGAGATATTAATATTACTACCTCCGAGATCGACACATACTTTGATAACACATGTGTGCAACATTAAATTATAAGTATGTGAAGATGACTAACCTATACCATTGATTAATATACATTTAATCATTGGCCAGTCGGAATAACTTTTGAAATAGTTTTTTCAGGACCGCTACGAGATTATGGTCAATTACAATGTAAAAACATGCGCTGATTATGAAAATTTGAATACACTTTTTCAGAACAGCGAGCTCCCTTGCTTAAGTTAAGCAATGATTTATTGCTAAATTTGTTGCTTATATTAAGGAACGGCGTATTGTAGATAAAAAAAATCTCAAATCAAATTGAAGGTATACATAAAACGCGTATTTTGAGAACAATTACGACCTTTCATCCTCAACCGTTGATTTGCTATTATTTATTAACATATTAAAGTCTTAATTACTTTTACTTCAGGTTTTGCCCAAAAATTATCCATTTGAAGTATTTATTCAACCATCAAGAAAAGGTCTTACGAACAAATAGAATATTTTGGACGAATGGTTAAATTTTGTCATTAGAACCGTAAATTTTGGGGAAATGGAATTTTCGCTCTTTCATCGATTCTCAAGAAAAATATTAGTAAATCGCGTTTTTCCAAAATTTACGGTTGTGATGACAACTTCAACACTTCATTCAAGAACATTAAACTGCATGATTGTGTCGAGTAACATTTTTATCTGACGAGATTTTGAGAGTGAGGGTTGTATATTAGCGCAGAGTGGACATACAATCTCTCGTAAAAAGGTACCACTGTGAGCTCATGAAAAACTGTTTACAGATTATAAGATTCACGTAATGAATATGGAGTGTTCATATTATTATTCCCCTTCTTTGCTATGACAGGCTCAAAAGAAATGTACCTGCACATACATTTCTAATGTATGGCGGTTAAGAAAGAAAAACTCTGGTTCTCCTTCTCGAATTTTGAATAAATCCCTCCGACCACGCATGCGTTTCCATAATATAATACACTGTATCGTTCGTCTCGCGAATCCCTCCGACCACGCATGCGTTTCCATAATATAATACGCTGTATCGTTCGTCTCGCGACGATGTACTGACCTTCCTATTAAACTATCTAACGAATTTTGTAGGACCTTTTCTTGGTAGTTAGATTCACGCATACCCTTTAATTTAAGCCAAGGTTTGCTTCAAAAAAGTTTTCAACAAACAATAGAGAGAAAATCGGAGCAACGAAGAAAAAATATCTTAATATTCAGATCTTAAAAGACTCTTAAAGCTGAACTAAAAAATGGCGTCGCCAATCATCGAACGATTCGAAACGCGGAAGTTCGTTATTCATTCAAATAAGTTTTGTATACTGATCTTTGTTTATTATTGAATGCAAGCTAGTTTTATTTGAAATATTCATAAACCATGATTTACAATGTTCTTATTAAAATGCCAGATTGCATTAAATGTATGAAATTATTGAGTTTATTGAATTCAAATTAACATTACTACAAAATGCATAAAACATAGAAGAGAAGTTGCACCTACATAATTATGCTATAATAATAATTGAATTGAAACTGAGTATTTAGAAATTCCTTCAGCAAATATAACTCATTTGATATGGGACATCTTCTATTCAGCTGAGAAACTTGTTTGGTTCTTATATATTATTATATTTTCAGGAAAATTATTGCTTAGGAAAATGTTAACGTAAGTAAGTGATAGTAGACAAAAATCCTACTCTATGCTTTGTATGTTGTAAATATTCACCGTGATGGGTATTATATTCTGAAAATCAAAAGCTGTTATGCTGTTCTTTACAAATGTTGAGATATCTAATCTATATAACCTGAAAAAGCATTTTGTATTTAGAAAAGTGAGAAGTGCCTACCTCAAACAAAGCATTCATTATGTCAAGGTGCACGTATTATGTATGAGGAACACTGTTTGATGTTTATGACATTGAAGTATTATTGTATCATGGTATGCATGACCAAATTAAACTGTGTCAAGGATATGCATTTTTATCTCCTTAATTCAAAAAGTCGAGAATATATTGATAAAGAAGCAAACGAGATAGGGTTTATGAAATGTTTGGCAAGAACGATACAAGTAACAGAAGAAAAAATGAAGTGACATAAATCTCTTCCTTGTGTTTCGTCTACCCTGCAAGTGTTCCAAATTAAACTGAATAAAAAGAAATTGAAATCAATTTTATTCATCATCAGGAATTTCGAAAAGTTACAGTTTACAGATACATACAGTTAAGCTAAAGAAAAAGCATTCAACTGAGAAACACTAGCTGCTTTTAAATGTGAATTTGAGTTTACTTCTAGGTACTGTTAACAAGATAATTCGCAGAGACAGTAGAGAAATGCTGTATGCTGTATCTTTTCCTGAAATAATTGTCCTCTAAATGGAATACTTCCAATTTTCCGTTACAGTTCTTGCCGATGGCAGAGGTAATTTTTGGATCTACAACTCCGAGTATCCAACTCCTTCACAAGCGCAAGGATTTATTATAGTATTATTTTACCATTCTCGAGGTGATGTTGTTAAAACTGATCATTGTTCAATAATTTTTGACGGCCCCAGTAATACTTTCTTGTTTTCCTTTTCCATTTTTCAAATTTATTTTTCAATGTCTGGTTTCTTTTTGTCCGCATTTGTTTCATTTTAAAGTTTTGCATTGCTTTTCGCTTTGTTTGATATACATTTTCTGTAACTGCATTTGAATTCTCTCTCTCTCTCTCTCTCTCTCTCTCTCTATCTCTCTCTCTCTCTCTCTCTCTCTCTCTTTCTCTCTCTCTCTCTCTCTCTCTCTCTCTCTCTCCTCTCTCTCTCTCTCTCTCTCTCTCTCTCTCTCTCTCTCTCTCTCGAGTTCTATCTGCGAAATGAATGTTTCTTACTGAATGTTTTGATATTCAAGATCATTCGAAAATACAGATATATACCCAAAAACAATTATAATTCTGGATATTGTGAAAGCAAATTGAAATTTATATTGTATCACCAGTTACTCAACATTACAGATTCAGGGATTACAATGCATATTTGCGAATATCGAAGTAATGAATACTCGTTGAAAAATATATTCGGCAATTTCAGTTACTTGCCAAACCGAACTACCGACCGTGTACCTGATATACCTTGTCGGAGATGGGATGTATTCGTTTCGTATTTTACTACCTACTTTCATACTGTCAATAACAATAAATGTCATTGTTCAAATTCATAACAGATGGTCAGATTGTAAAATGGTTTCGTCTATTTTTACATTAGATACATATAAATCTATGAAAAAATACAGGAAAAATGTTAATACTTCAACTGGAATGAAGAAATTTACAGAATATAATTGATAGTTGTCTTTGCATATCTACTTAAATTTTAAATAACCACAGATTCACAGATGTGATACTTGATTGGTATACTGCATTTATAGATAACGTGCATGAAAAAATTGAAGAATTTTCAGTATGCCATACTATACACAGTGAATTTAAGATTTCCAAGAGAATATGATATTAAGTACCAACTTGAATATTTAATTGGAACTTTTTCCAATTTATACAAATTACAAATATAGAGTTTAGATATTCCAACATCTGCTAGACCGAATATTTCACATTTCATTAAACTGAAACCTGTAAAAATTAGGTATAATTTTAGAGGGATCGGGAATTTCTTAGATCTTATTGAAACATATTTTATAATATCCCTCAATTCTCAGATTTCGATTATTCCTTTTATCAAGTTTCCGATTACTTCATTATACTACCATACCAATATTAGGATTATTATGAGTAGGTAATGGTTTATCCTATTCGGTAATTGGATGTTGGGATATAATATATAATAATAACTACAACTACAAATATATACTTATCGGTAGGTAGTAATGAGAATTACTGTGGTCAATCATTCATTAAAGTGGAGGATTATTACTATAGGAGTATATGTTGTGTTTTTACATCCTATTAGGATGAACTGCTATCAACAGCGGAGCATATAAGCTAATAAGATCAATAATTCGTGGAATAAATACAATACCTACAAATAATAGTGGATAAATTAGGTTGGGTTAGTTTAGGTTGGCTATATATGAGCTAATTATAACAATAATTCGTGGAATAAATACAATACCTACAAATAATAGTGGATAAATTAGGTCTGTTTGATCATTATGAAGTAGAGTATTGTTTTTGCATCTGTAAATTTCTGAAGATTAGAAAATGAACTTGCTAGAATCTTTGGAAATATACAAAAACAAAAACCATACCCTTAGTCATAATGAGCAAAGACACCTAATCTATTCACCATTATTCTAAGCTACGTAATATATTTACGTAATATTCATTTTCTGATTTATTGTTTTGATTAGATTCTATCCTCCGCTGTTGATACCAATTCGTCATTATTAGAACGTAAAAAACCACCATATAATCCTCTAGTAATAATCTTCTAAGTTCATGAATGACCGACCACAGTAATCCTACCCACCGATAAGTATATTTGTGAAGTTAGGTATGTGTTTCAATCGTATACAAATTTACCGTCTGAAGATGACCTAAGTGCATGTAATTATTCAAAATAGAAACATAAAGTACCTACTTATTACTGTCTTCACTTGCTCAAACAGCACTTAGGCAAATAATCAAATGTACTAAAAGGTATACAAGACAATCCTCTGAAAAATACTTCATGTACCCCTGGGTAACGGGAAATTAGGGGTCAATGCTAAGGCGGATTTCTGTTTCTCAAAGCTCAAAATATTACAAAGTATTCGTTAATTTATTATATATGTTTTTATTATTCATTACACTACTGGAATTTCAATTGCTATAATTTGAATAATAGGTACTATTACTACTATATTTTCAGGAAAACATTACAGTTTTCCCAATTCCCCTTATTCCAAACCGCCAATAATGATAATGTTGCGTTTTAATATTTGTTACAGAAAACAGATATTATAATTTTATGTTGGTTTTGTTTGTTCTAAGTTAGGTCAGTTTACGTACACTTTCCAAAGTCAATATACAAAAGGGATTAAAAAATGTTGAATAAGAGCATATGGGAAATTATACTGAGATCTAAATTTTTTTATTATTCCAATTACAAATGAAAAAACCTTTGACATTGATATTTTTCACATCACCCCACAAATGAAATATAGACATAACACATTTCCATTCGATTTTCTCTTCTGTTCCAAAGCAGGTTCATTTTTCAAATAAAGTCAATGTGGTACAAACGTTGTACACGCTTCTTCACAACTTTCCTTTCCATTTTAACTTCCACAACTGGAACTATTCCAACCTTTCTCGGTATTAGCCTCATAATTCTTCTAAGTGGCCCAAATATCGTTATCTCCCAATTCAAGAATAACTAGCTCTCCTACTCTTAATGGGCGACTAGGCTCATCATGAACTCGATTGACTAGGTGGGCCAAATATTCAGTTCGGAAGCGTTGATGGAGTTCTATTTTCAATGTACTGAGACATTTTTTCCAACGGAATCTTATTTTATCTCCATCCGTATCGCATCCTTCAGGAACTTTCAATACTGCTGGATTTTTCATAAATAGTGAAGGAGGTAGTGGTTCCGATTCACCTCCAACTACGGAGACATACGTAAGTGGTCTTCCATTCATTACTTCCTCTATGATCGAAATGGTATCATCAAGTTCCCTTTGACTCAATGTTGAACTGCCTCTGGTCCTTTTTATGAGCTCTTCCATCACACGAATGAGACGTTCATAAAAACCTCCCAACCACGGGGCTCCTGTCACATCGAACTCCCATTAAATAGGTTCCAAATGTTCCACTTCTAGATGGCATTCCAGTGTAATGATCTAAACAAATTGTCTGGTCCTTGGAAATCAGTTCCGTTATCACTGAAGATAACTCTCGGGCGACCATTCATCCTAATGAATTTCCTTAGAGCATCAATGAAGGAAACTTCAGCGCAGTTAGGACTTCCAACCGAACAGCTCTAAAACTGCACAAGTGGATATTTCTACCAACATTTCTTCCTTATTCCTTTGAATCAAGGCCAACGCTATAGTAGAATCTGACCAAAACATTAAGGAAACATTTTTAATTTCAATGTTTTCCTTTCAGAGCTGCAGACAAAAGAACTCTCTTGGTCACGACTGCTGGAAATAATCAATATCCCCTCTGTGTCCACATACAATTCATCATTCACTTTGTCCCATATTATTCCTAGTACCAAAGGAATCCCATACATCCTCTTCTCTAACTCCGATCCTCTGAAAAGCTTTTCTAATATCTGATATGAAACCAATACTCTCTTCTCGAAATTGAAGTAATACATCAGGAATCGTCTGTATATAACAACCCTTCCTTCAAACAGTCATTCTATGAAGAATTTTGTATGATCCATCAAAAAAAAGTCGAACAGAGGTAGTGGCACTACTTAGCTTAACGACAGCTCGATGAAGGACACAATGGATTTTTTATTCAACTCATTTATTAGGGGTACTTCCTCGATAAATCTCTGAGCAATCCAATCACCGAAAAGTTCTGATTAAAACTCATATGAACTGATTTCTTCCAACCTTCTGGTAGCTGACAGTAGTCTCTTGATGGCTACCTCTCTCTCATGGAAGAGACACTACATACCTATCATCATCATTCCGACTGAGTCCTCGGAAGAACTTCTGTTTACCTTCCTCTTCCAGCTCCTTGGCAGTCTCAACAGCCATCTCATCACGAATGGCAATCACATCAATGTCCCATAATTGAATAATGGGGAAATCTTGTAACGTCATCTATAGTGCACTCATCGATACAGTCTATTTTCGTAATTCCGGATATAGTCCATCCTGACTTTTTTTTTGTACTGTCAGACCACATGGAAGGTGATACTGTTCCCAGTGAGTAGCTTACAATATATGTCAGCTCATATTAACACTTCAATAGGCAGGCACCCAACCCCCATATTTGCAAACTGAAATCCTTTCTTATTCAATTCAGCCATCAATTGATTTGATGATTGAGAAACTCGTGGAATCAAATTGCAGATCTTCACTTTGTCTCGCATTGCAATTAAGCATGAATAACCACTACCATTACTCTGGAGGACTGTATTGTACTTCAGGTGGTGTATGATAACTTTTTCTCCGCCAAAAAGTGAGTGTGTTACAGTCTCTTGACCTGTTGATTGTTTACCCATTTCTTCAGCGGTTGACTCTCGGATGTACGATCCTTGTGATCCGTTGTCTATAAATGCTCGGACTATTTTCCTCTTATCCCCATTACAAACAGTGATAAGTAATGTCTGCAATTTCACGGTACTCGAGTATGTATGATTTGAACATTCCGTCAAAGTCTGTTTCACTTTCGAAGAATTCGTTGGTTACGTTTTGCCCCCAGATATCAAATACACTACCAGCCAGAGCCAACCTCTACTGGGTGGGTGCTTCCTTTCTAAAAATCAACAAATTCAATTGATTTCTAAGTGGTTCATCCTTTGCACCATCATACTTGATCAAAGGGTCCCTCTGCCACAGTAACTGCATATCTTTTGAAAGACTTGACTCAACTAATGGATATAACCGTGTCGCTGGATCAGCATTCTCCAATTTCAAATTCTTCAGAGCTCTCAAATGAGACTGTAGCTTCAGGTGTACCTTGTTGGGGGAATCTTGTTGGTTGAGTAAGCTATCACCAGATCCAGAATCTGCCTTATGTAGACTTGGAAAAATAGGTCCTCATTTCCATAACGATTCTCCAAAGCCTCAACTATCAACTACTACATTGTTATTCTTTGTACTCGAAGGGTACCTTCCTTGGGCTTATGATCAAGATCATCCTACTTTGATCAACGGGTATTCTACTGCACAGACCTTCCAGCTCGGTTACATACTTTTTGGCTCCATTTCGAATAGACCTACGTTCTCATTTCCACACATTTATCATGAGCATCAAATTAGAATATCACGTTGGGGTTAAATCAAAAAACCTTTGACATAACATTGACATTTTCCACAAATATGTTAAAGTAGTCTAGATTCACATCCGTGCCTCCACATATGGTTTGATTCATGCTCATATTAACACTTCAATAGGCAGGCACCCAACCCCCATATTTGCAAACTGAATTCCTTTCTTATTCAATTCAGCCATCAATTGATTTGATGATTGAGAAACTCGTGGAATCAAATTGCAGATCTTCACTTTGTCTCGCATTGCAATTGAGCATGAATAACCACTACCATTACTCTGGAGGACTGTATTGTACTTCAGGTGGTGTATGATAACTTCTTCTCCGCCAAAAAGTGAGTGTGTTACAGTCTCTCGACCTGTTGATTGTTTACCCATTTCTTCAGCGGTTGACTCTCGGATGTACGATCCTTGTGATCCGTTGTCTATAAATGCTCGGACTATTTTCCTCTTATCCCCATTACAAACAGTGATAACTAATGTCTGCAATTTCACGGTACTCGAGTATGTATGATTTGAACATTCCGTCAAAGTCTGTTTCACTTTCGAAGAATTCGTTGGTTATGTTTTGCCCCCAGATATCAAATACACTACCAGCCAGAGCCAACCTCTACTGGGTGGGTGCTTCCTTTCTAAAAATCAACAAATTCAATTGATTTCTAAGTGGTTCATCCTTTGCACCATCATACTTGATCAAAGGGTCCTTCTGCCACAGTAACTGCATATCTTTTGAAAGACTTGACTCAACTAATGGATATAACCGTGTCGCTGGATCAGCATTCTCCAATTTCAAATTCTTTAGAGCTCTCAAATGAGACTGTAGCTTCAGGTGTACCTTGTTGGGGGGAATCTTGTTGGTTGAGTAAGCTATCACCAGATCCAGAATCTGCCTTATGTAGACTTGGAAAAATAGGTCCTCATTTCCATAACGATTCTTCAAAGCCTCAACTATCAACTACTACATTGTTATTCTTTGTACTCGAAGGGTACCTTCCTTGGACTTATGATCAAGATCATCCTACTTTTATCAACGGGTATTCTACTGCACAGACCTTCCAGCTCGGTTACATACTTTTTGGCTCCATTTCGAATAGACCTACGTTCTCATTTCCACACATTTATCATGAGCATCAAATTAGAATATCACGTTGGGGTTAAATCAAAAAACCTTTTACATAACATTGACATTTTCCACAAATATGTTAAAGTAGTCTAGATTCACATCCGTGCCTCCACATATGGTTTGATTCATGCTAGACGACATTTTGTAAGAGAGAGACATATATATTATTCCCTATCTTTATAATTTTGTCAATGGAGGGAATTGTCTGGAGTTGACTGTGGCTTCTAATGTTACTGATCGATCTAGACTAGAAGTACCTCATAATTGTTGTCTGCCAAAGCCAATAAGAATAAATAAATATTCATTCACTATCTTAAGTATTGAATCTTTGGGATATAAAATTAAGAAGGTCCAGCTGATTTGTTTGGCAAGCATTCCGCGGTACCACTTTAGAAAGGATGCCTCCCAAATAATATGCGCGCGTTTATCAATGAGTTAGGCGAATCGCCGAATTTTGTTGAAGTATAATTCACTTTTATTCAGACAAATTCAATAAGTAACTAAATTTATTCAGGCGTGCCTATGAGAAAACCTAATGAATTTGTTTTCAAAAAATATATTTGTCAAGTTTTGTTATCCAGAAAATTTCCTAATTGAACATCTGAAAAGAAATGGAAAGAAGGTATTGATACTCTTATTGTTATTAGAGATTTTTTAATTTCAGAGTAGTTCCAATAAAGAAATCGATGATTTCAAATTCTTTGATGGGTAAAGAAAACAGATAAATCTGTTCGAGACTTTGAATTTTTCCATCTCGTACCAGACGACCTAGTTTAGTTACTGGAATCCATTCCTTCTGATCGTCCTTACCACCGCGACCACGTCCTCTACCGCCTGGATGCCTGGTGTTCCATTTGAAAAAGGTTCTTGCATTTTTAAACCTCACAAAAAGGGCATGCAGTGAATTTGTACTAGATAATTCCGACTCTCAACGTAACGCGGCTATTATGGTTCCTAATTTCAAGATGTGAAATGAGCAATCCATGAAGCCTGCATCGCGCGAACAATAGTAAATTAAAAAAAGAACAATTAAATCTCTATAACCACAAGTATGTACTTAGATATTTCCTATTACTCCCGTAGTAGGTGATGTACATATTTTTAAGTCATTATAATACACAGTATCGTCCCCTCAAATTTTGTCTCTATGGTTAGCAGATTTAGTGCATACATACAAAGAGACTTTATTTGTAATGCCTATTGGACTTGAATGATACAATATTCATACACCCGGAAATCATATACTCAAATACCCGGAGTGGTCTCATAGGTAGCATTATTACTAAAAGTATATTTATACTTATACGGTCTCAAAAGACTCATTCGCCTTATATATATATATATATATATATATATATATATATATATATATATATATATATATATATATATATATATATATATATATATATTATATACTCCGGAAGAGCGGAGTGAGAGACCGCACTACCAGATCGAGGAAACCGAACGGCGCCTACACAAAGTCGAGACCAAAATTCAGTCGGCGAGGCAGCAAGCGTCTCGGATCCAGTGTGTGATGGATTTTATTTCTAGCGGCAGGGCTTTAACGCCAAAAATTAGGCGTATAGCCGCTCAACTGCGCCGCCACCATCACACACTAAAACGTACAGTGTTGCAGACCCTCAAACAACATTGTGCAAATAGGATTCGAGTCCTGGGCGTGACAAGGAGAAATCTGGCCAGACGGGTTAGACGCATCAGGGAGAATTCCTTGTTTCGCGATAGCCCGTCCCGGCTTTTTGGATCTCCACCGCCCACAATTGTTGCTCCACCGACTGTGGAGGAGGTTGAGCAGTTCTGGAAGGAGTGTATGAGTCACCGCGTATAATTCACCTAGACACTCCAGCCCTTGCACACTTCCAAATGTTTTGCGCTGAACGTCAACTTCCGCAAACAGAAGTGTGCGAGGCAGTCAGCGAGGATGAGGACCGACAAGCTCTTGTCGGTACCAAAAACTATGCTGCTCATGACCCTGACGGCATTAACATATGGTGGTGGAAGAAATTTCCTTCCACTCACCGCCGTCTGGCCAGAGTCTTTGACTCATGGGTCAGAGAGGAGCGGCATATTCCAAGATGGGCTGTCGAGGGGTACACTGAGCTACTTCCAAAGAGTGGAGACTTGTCTGATCCCAAGAACTACCGGCCGATCACTTGTCTCAACACCTGCCGCAAGTTATTTACACATATCTTGTATGCTAGGTTGTTGAAATCGATCGGTCCGGTGGTTAATAACATCAGCGAGCAGCGTGGGGCATAGAAAGGCATGGAGGGTTGCCGGGAGAACCCAGTGATAGATATATCAATCACTCAGGACTCCATACTATACAAGCGCAACCTTTCCATGGCCTGGATTGACTACCGCAAGGCATTTGATTCAACATCACATGAGCTATTATTATACTTGCTGCAATGCCTTGCGGTACCAACCCCACTAGTGAGATGCATAGAACATCTGTTGCCACTCTGGAAGACCCGTTATGCCATCACATCAGGCACACGACGAGTCTTGACAGTTGGTAACATTCAAGAGGGGAGTTTTCCAAGGAGACTCCTTGAGTCCCCTCTTGTTCGATAGCTCACTGCTGCCGCTCACCATTGCTTTAAGACGGACTCGTGGATATTACTCTGTACCACCGAACGACCGGGGGCATCAGATGACCCATTTATTTTATGTGGATGATTTGAAACTGTATGCCTCTGGGGAGAAGAACCTACATCAATCTCTCTATGTGGTTCAGGAATATACACGAGCCGTGGGCATGGAGTTCAGATTGGACAAATGCGCAGTGTTTCATTCGAGGAGAGGACGATCTCCGGAAGTGTACGAGAATATGCAGCTTGCCGACGGAAGCATCTTCAAACACCTCGATGCTGGAGAGACCTATCGATACCTGGGAATTGAACAGCGTCCTAATTATGACGCTTCCCAGGTAAAGGTGGCTCTCCGCGGCAAATACAGAAACCTTGTTCGAAAGATTTGGTCTTCCGAACTTTCGAGTGGGAACAAGGTGTCTGCAAAAAATATGCTTGCCGTTCCAGTCCTCCTTCCTCCACTCTTTTGGAGTGGTGAAATGGACGGTCGATGAGCTGCATAGACTCGATAAAGACACCCGGAAAATTATGCATATCCATCACAGTTTGCATCCTAGATCGTCCGTTTCCCGCATTTATCTCCCACGTCATCGAGGAGGTAGGGGAGTCCTCAGTCGTGGAGGGTCTGCATCGAAGTGTGGTTCTGAATATAGCTTGTAAAGTTCTTAGGAGCTCGGACCCCCTCCTGTGCCTTGCTAAAAGTCACGAATTGGCCTGAGTGGGGGCATTTATCGTCAAGGCAGCACAAAAAAGCTGCGGAAGAACTTGGTCTCGAATTTCAGATCAGTCGAGAAGGCCGACTAGAGGGCAACCTCGAGCTCCTACCTTCTCGCCTGAAAGCCCAGGTAAATGCCGCGGAGCAAGATCTTACCCTCAGGCGTATATATATATATATACATATAGAAAGGTTTGTTAACGGGAATTTCGGTCTGTAGTTGGGCAATCAAAAGAAAACTATTTTTTCTCTACCAATATTTCGCAATAATTTATTGCTTCTTCAGGGTACTACAATTTTTACAAATTAGATGACAATTATGTATTTCGGTTAATACTTACAGAAGTTTAGGTTAATATTAAACTATGCATTTCTACAAAAAACGTTTGGATTTTTCTTCTCCTTATTATAGGCATTGGACTGAAGATTCTATCATACAATTAAGTCACCAAGTTAAATTTAAAATAAAGACGAATTACAGTGGGATGAAAATGGATACATTTCAAAATTTGACATTCAACTAGTCATGTTATAACGGTAAAAATACACGTGCATATCGGACTAACAGCTGATTGTGAAGTCTCTAATGCGCAAAATCTGGATTTGAAAACGTCACCACCAAAGAGTGTGACTCGGTTGAAATTGAATATTTGTTATCAGGAATAAGAATCACTGAACATTTAACTATATTTTTGTGGTTTTAATCAACTGTCAATAAAAAGGAATAAATTATATTCAAGTTGTCTGTGTCTGTTTTCTTATTTAAAACTGAAGGTTCCTTATTGATGTGGTACATTTCTAAAAACAATCTTTTTTTGTGATTACTTTCTTTATCCAGAATCATAATTTCTGTTTCATCAAATTTAAGATTTCCCTCTCTACAGTGTTTAGCTAAGGCGCATGTTGTAGTCCTAATTTTGCAATCACTTCTATGTTGTGTCATTCTTAGTTTCAGTAATTGAGATGTTTGTCCTACATAAACCTTTTCACAATCTTGACATGGTACTTTGTAAATTATATTCGACTCCAACAGCCTTGGGGCTTTGTCTTTGAGTTTAGTGAAAATTGAATTGATTGTAAGAAGATTCTTTCTTGCAATTTTAATCTCTTCTGGCATGAAAATTTTGATTAGATTGTCTGTTAAGCCATCTATATTTGGGAGAAGCCCATATTTATTGATTTGAACATCATTGTCATTATTGTTATCATTATTTTCCAAAATATTATGTCTTGTGCTGAAAATTAATTTTTTTGATAACATGGGTGGATATGAATTTTCTACTAGAATACTAAAAAGTTTTTTTCAATTTTTTTCCTCAAGAAGGATGTGAGATTTTCATCATTCTATTTTTTAAAGCTATTATCAAGTTGATTTCAATTTTATGTGATTGATGTGAGTAGTAATGTAAGTACCTTCCCGAATTTGTTTGTTTTTGATACCAGTCTACTATTATCTGATTATTGTCAGTTCTGATCAACTTAGTGTCTAAGAAGGGGACGCTCCGATTCGTTTCCTGCACTACAGTGGATTGGATGTTTTGGTTAAAATTATTTAAGACCATCGAAGTAGTATCAACCTCTTCCTCCGGGACCGCACATACAATATCATCCATATATTTTTTAATGAATGGTATTCCAAATTGAATTTTTGTGAGACAACTATCTAGTAGAAAATCCATCACCATCCTTGCTATTATGGGACTTAAGTTTGATCACATAGGACAACCAAAAATCTGACTGTAAAAAACATCATTGAAACTGAAATAACTAGTGTTTAAAATTAATTTCATACCATCAAGGAATTCCTGTAGAGGTATAGTGCAATTTGACTCTATATTGTCCCAATTATTTTGAATTACTGTGATTATTAAATCCGATGGAATATTGCTATATAATGAAACTACATCAAAACTAACTAATACGTAGTTAGGTGGTGATTGAAAATTATTAAACAAAGTAGCTGCTTCGAATGAATCCTTTACAAAGTATCTATTGTCATTGTTCACTGACATGGTTAGTATCTCTGCAAAATATTTCGATAATTAGATGTTGGAGTGTGGACTATTGATCTTAGTGTTACTTGTGGCTTATGTATTCCTGGTAATCCATAGTACTTAGGAGGAACTGCTTTGTACATGTATAGCCTTTTTGCTAAAATATCAAATATATATATATATATATATATATATATATATATATATATATATATATATATATATATATATATATATATATATATATATATATATATTGATGCACGGTATGTTGTCGCCTCCGGTACATGGAAGAGGCGACCTCGCCTCCGGGTTTTCTAATTGAGGAACATTGATATAAAATTTATATATGGGGTGTTGAAATGATAACCAATTCGGATTTCTTGAGAGGGGAAATGATTTCCAAATTTTTAAAGGGTCATATATGAGCAGCACAGAGTGTATCATGTGGCCTCCGAAAATTGTATATATGCGTACACCTTGTGGTCGTTGCTGCCTCCGAAGGTGTTGCCACATCACCGGAGGTCATATAGACACCTCCATACCTGCGTGCTGGGTCTTCAATATATGTACACACAGTTCACCTCATATTCTCCTCAACGACTGATGCGCTTTTGACTTCAGCAAAATTAATTAATTCATATTGGTCGGTATCTATGAACATGTGATTCTCTTTCCGACTTATGTACAGGAATTACTCTGAAAGCTTATAGGGAATTCACCCTCACTTAGATACTTATTATAAATTAAGGAGAAAGGATGAGCTAAATTGTGATTATAGTGTCTTTCAAAATAGTCTGGTATCCCATCAGGAATTAAGCTTGGGATGAGAAATGGTATTAATTATATCAGTATAAGAAATGTGAACTGAGGATAAATTATTGAGAGGAATCAAAGCGAGTAGCTTTTATAGGGAGATTATTCAATTTCTTTTCACAGTATATATTCTGAAAGGAAGAAGGGTTTTATAATATATTATCGAAATACATACAACTCATATAGGCTTTGTTTTTTTTTTCTTAATTGCAAAATTCTTTTGATTCATTTATAAAATTATTTTCAGATTCGTGGATACATATTTTTTTATCGTTCATCAAATAGGTCTGTCTACACCGTTTCCCTTAACTCAAAGGACAAATTATAGTCTTCTATATATATATTCTTTTGAAAATTAGGTTTTTTATACTTTTAGTAATTCGTTTGCACAATGAGCATTTTAGGGACCAAATGTCAATGATTCCATTGATAATATCATGAAACTGTGTCATCTACATTCATTTATTTCAAAATACCCCTATCTACTTAATAATAATACTGCTATACTGATAATTCGGGTAGGTATAAATGTTCTAAATAGGATTCGATTTCAGAATTTAGCGGAAAGTGAGTTACGGATAATATTAAGTGAGACTTCTGAAGTTGTATTTTAACACTTTGTTGTTTCCTAAGACAATTAGTTCTTTAGATATTGATGATTTTTATAACTGCGATAGACACATCACCTCCACGTTGAGGAGAATACTATATCTCCTGGTACACTACTTACACCCTCACATTCTTCGAATTTCGACAACCAGCCCTGGAATTTTTTTTTCTAATTGTCTGATTCCAATCAGGCACCAGCTTTTAGTTGTTTTTCAAGGTAATTCTCAACAACTCGCCTTCTGAGATCGTGTTCAATTTTCCTCCTACAAAGGAGTATAGGTGTCATTCCGGGTAACTTTTAAAATAGTTTTTGCAGGACCGCAGCGAGATTATGGTGGATTATGATATAGAAAAATACGCTGATTATAAAACTCAATATTTTTTGCAAATATGCGAACTTCAGTGTTTAAATGGTGTTTTATTTGCGAAATGTTTCCTATTCTTGTTATTATCTAGGAACGGTGAGTCTTAAATAAGAAATCTCGAATAGAATTAGAGGTATTTATAATACACATCTTTCAAGATCACTTACCACCTTTAATTTCTTATTAACCAATTAATGTTTTAACTAACAATTTTTTTTCTAAGAAGCAAACAGTTAATTTTAGACGATAGTAGCTGAAACATGTTGGGATATATCAAATTAATTGTACTTTTTCATTGTTTGGCTATTCTGCACATTAAGCTATTAATTAACAATTGAAAAAAACATTAGTAGCAAATCACTAGCCTTTGAAGAGGTTTTTTGAATCAAAACCTCTTGCAGTACCTAGATAAGGATAATAACTATCAGTTCTGTATGGTCCTGCACAAAAATTATGAATTTACTTAATTGCTTTAGGAGCAATTGTTGACTTAAATCAAAAGCAATACGCTAATCTAACTACAAAAAAAATCCTATAAAATACCTTGAATATTTTATGTTTGCATCGTTTGAAAAAGACCAGATTATCGCCGCCAGAAGAAAAATATTTTACACTCGTATATACGGGAACGCATAACGCGGTGCGAGCGATAGATCCGAAGTTCGAAAGGCAGTGCTAGAGAGTGAACATATAATTTCTGTGAAAAACGTACCACTGTAAGCTCATGAAATGCACGTGGTGAATAGACTTGTCAAAATCTGTTCATATTATTATTCCCCTCCTTTCCTACTATAAACTCAAGAGAAATGTACCTGCCCATACCGTTCTTAATAAATGGCGTTTAGTAAAATAAACCTCCACTTCTGCCGCTAGAATTTTTAATATGTCGCTCACACCGCTCATGCGCTTCCATACGCTACTGTCCGTCAGGCGATGATAAACTGACCTTTTTGAAAGTGACGCAAACATATAAAATATCTAACGGATTTTGTAAAACTTTTATCGTAGTAAGGTTAACAACGTATTACCTTCAATTCGACTCAAGTTTTGCTCCACAAAATTTAAATAAACAATTGTGAGAAAACCGAAGCAACACAGGAAAAATAGATAGATATTTCAGCTTTCGACTATAGCATTTGGGTCTCCTTAGGCGTGAAGTTTTCATTTTGCGCCAATATATTGATTCGAAGACCACTTGTTAATACAACATTTTACTACAGAGATATTCTTTTTGTTCATGTAGCCTTTTTTAATTAATTGAACGAATGCTTTGAATTGATAATTTTTGTGTAGGACGATATATGATTGATAGGTACTATCCATATTTAGCCATTGCAGGGGGTTTTGAGTGAAAAAACCTTTCCAAAGACCAGTTTCTTTGAATTGTTAGTTACTAGCTTAATATGCAATATATCCGAAGAATAATATAAATACAACTTCTGTGATGAAAACTCAATATTATTCAGCTATTATGTGAAAATAGTTATAACTTTCTGAAAAAGAAATTGTTAATCAAAACATTAATTCGTTAATGACAAATTAACGGTTGAAAATAAAAGGTTGTAATTGATCTTAGAAGACCCGCTTTTTAAATACCTTCGAATCAAATCAGATTGTTCAATTTACAACATAGCGTTCCTTGATAATGACAGAAACAATTTTTTTTTGTAATATGTCATTGTTTAAACAATGAAGTTCGCAGATTTGGGAAAAAATATTGAGAGCTCCATTCATTATATGAAATAATAACTATTTTGTTTTTATACCACTTTTATTAATGATAACGTGAAAACGTAACTATAGTTTCAACACCGAAGTGCCATTATCAAACAATTGAAAAATTATGGAGAAATAAATGAAACAGTTCAAGTATAAATAGAGTAGAGTAAAGTAGGGTTGAGATTAAGGGATCAACGGAAATTCCAAAAATAGGTACATCCTAGGAAAGTACAGTATAATATAGTAAACATAGCAACAATTTGTGAATTAGTGTGATTATAATTTAATATTCTAAGAATTATTTGAAGAGCGGTTTGAAAGAAAGTACAGTATTACATAGTGAATAAGGTAACAATTTGTGAAATAGTCTGATTATAATTTAATATTCTAAGAATTATTTTAAGAGCGGTTTGAAACACACATGAAAAGATCACTTTGATATAGTTCTAACTGAACATTGAGGATATTTTTATTACAGTTTTTGACATCTTTATAAATTTCTATCGATTCTAATGTATTCAATTTAAAACCTCTGGTTTGGTTATGTAAAATGCTTAGGCTATCTAAGTTAGGGAAACTATGACCAGTTTATAAAAAATGATTAGCAAAGGTTGAGTCAGGTTTGTTGAGTCTAAACGAGCGAAAATGTTCTTCGAATCTTAATTTGAAAATACGACAAGTTCTACCTATATGAAAGTCATCACAGTCTGGGCAAATCATCTTATAAACCCCAGGTTTTCTATATTTATTGGTTTTGTCTTTGGCGTTGTATAAAATATGGCAACGTTTATTTTGAGGTTTGAAACTGATTTTAAAATTATGGCGTGATAAAATGTTAACAATATGTTCGCTTACTGTACAAAAATATGTCAAAGAGATGAATTCAGTGGTTACATCTATGTGTTTTATACGCAGATAAATATTATAGATAGTTAATTGCTGTTGTTTGCGATTTATTAGTTTAATTATTTGATCTACCGGAAAACCATTATTGATGGCTATTCGTTTTATCGTGTTCAACTCAATAGTAAGGTGATCTATTGACAATGGTATCGAAAATGCTCTATGGATCATTGAGTGATATGCTGCTAATTTATGGCTACGAGGGCTAAACGATGAGTTCGGAATAGTAATGTCTGTACAAGTGAGTTTCCTGTAGATATTGAAGTTTATTTTATTATGCTCACGTATTAGTGTTAAATCCAAGGAGTTCAATGTTCTATCTTTTCATTTCCAACGTGAATTCAATTTTTGGGTGGAGTTGGTTAATAAATGAAAGAAAAGAATTTAATTGTCTGGATGTGCCTTTGAAGAAGGCAAGTTCATCTACGTATCTATACCAAAATTGAATATGTTTTTTTGCTAATGTGCAGTTCATAACTTTGTCCTTCAGATCAGACATAAAAATGTCTGCTAATAGTGAACTCAATGGGTTACCCATAGCGAGACCTGAACTCTGTACATACAATTTATTATTAAATTGACAATAGTTTTGACTCAAGCATAGGTCAAACGCGAGTTCTATTTCATTTTGAATTGAAGGGCTAATATGTGATCTATCTAGAATGCTTCTGATTAGAGACTTACATTTTGAAGTTGGAATATTTGAAAACATGTTTGAAACATCAAAGGAAACTGAAAAACCATTGGTTGGTATATGGTGTGTTTTGACTAATTCGGACAATTCGAGAGAATTTTTAACAGTAAATTCAGGTTTAAAATTAGTGAATTTCTGATTTAATTTGATTGCAAGGTCCCTTGTTGGACTATTGATTTAAGACACTACAGGTCGTATGAGGGCATTTTCTCGTTGATTTTTAATAAGCAAGGATTGCTATTAATCAGTTTATGTTTTTCGAAACCACTCTAAAATAAAATTTCACTATTTTGTAGGAATTGTTTTGTTTTTAATTGAAAGAGGTTAGTTGGGTCTTCACGTATTCCGTTTAATTCCGCTTGGATAAATACTGACATTTTATCCTCATAATCTTGTTTAGGGATGATTATTATTGCATTCGATTTATCTGCCTTTGTAAGGGTTAAATTGTTTTCTTTCAGTTTTTGAATAATTGATTTGATTTTAGGTGTATCTATATGATTGAATTGTTTTTTAGTTGGTGATTTTCCTATTTCTAATTTTGTTAATTTAGATTTATTCGCGTTAATATTTTTTAAGGCTAATTCTACCTCAGCAATACTAGTTTCTAGAAAAGTGTTACTTTGAATATGTGGAGAATACTTTGGTCCCTTATTGAGTGAACAAAGTTCTTCTTTTGAGAATATGATTTTGGAGTAGTTAATAATTCTCTCACTAAATTTGAAATTTGTTATTTCTTGTGGGTGATTATTGACCGGTTTACATTTCAGAAGATTATTTAACTTCTTTGACTGTGTGAGATATTTAGTGTGAATAAATTTACTAACGCAACATAATCGAAAAATAAATCGAATTCGACAGGATGGAGTTTATAAGATAATTCAGAGTGTAATACCTTTAAGTAATGTGGAATCACTGAACGTTTTCTGTAGAGATTTTTGTTTTCTTCTTTAAGCCAGATGATCCTCGCTTTTTTCAACACGTTCTTTGCTGCTGTAAATTTCGTCCTGGTTTTTAAACTGATATACTTGGGTGTGATGTTCAAATGTAAGCACTGTTGATTAAACCAAATATTCTGACTCGTTCGCTGTTTCTTCGATAACATATGGAATTCTTTGGCTTGGGTTGCCGTACAGGCATTCTTCAAAAAATCGATGGTGGAAGCCGTTAGCCGTTACTTCATGGTAATTTATCATTTTGATTATATGAAATAATAACCACTTTGTTTTTATACCACTTTCATTGATAATAACGCGAAAACGTAACTATAGTTTCAACACCGAAGTGCCATTATCAAACAATCAGAAAATTATGAAGAAATCAATGAAACAGTTCAAGTATAAATAGAGTAGAGTAGAGTAGGGTTGAGATTAAGGGATCAACGGAAATTCCAAAAACAGGTAGATCCTATGAAAGGACAGTATTACATAGTAAACTTAGCAACCATTTGTGAATTAGTGTGATTATTATAATTTAATATTATAAGAATTATTTGAAGAGCCGTTTGAAAGACAGTACAGTATTACATAGTGAACGAGATACCAATTTGGGAATAAGTGTGATTATAATTTAATATTCTAAGAATTATTTTAAGAGCGGTTTGAGAGACACATAATAAGATCACTTTGATATAGGACTAAGCAATCATTTAGGATATTTTTATTAGAGTTTTTGACACCTTTATAAATTTCTATCGATTCTGATGTATTCAATTTGAAACCTCTGATTTGGTTATGTAGAATGCTTAGGCTATCTGAATTAGGGAAATTATGACCAGTTTGCAATAACTGATTAGCAAAGGTTGAGTCAGTTTCGTTGAGTCCAAACGAGCGAAAATGTTCTTCGTATCTTAATTTGAAATTACTACAAGTTCTACCTATATAAAAGTCATCACAGTCTGGGCAAATCATCTTGTAAACTCCAGGTTTTCTATATTTATTGGTTTTGTCTTTGGCGTTGTATATAAGATGGCAAAGTTCATTCAATCATCCCTAAACAAGATTACGAGGATAAAATGTCAGTATTCATCCAAGCGGAATTAAACGAAATACGTAAATACCCAACTAACCTTTTTCAATTAGAAACAAAACAATTCCTACAAAATGGTGAAATTTTATTTGACAGTGGTTTCGAAAAATATAAACTCATTAATAGCAGTCCTTGCTCTCCTAAGCTACACGGACTTATTAAAAATCATAAAGAAAATGCCCCCGTACGACCTGTAGTGTCTCACATCAATAGTCCGAAAAGGGACCTTGCAATCAAATTAAATCAGAAATTCAAGAAATTCACTAATTTTGAACCTAAATTTACTGTTAAAAATTCTCTCGAATTGTCCGAATTAGTCAAAACACACCATATACCAACCAATAGTTTTTTAGTTTCCTTTGTTTTTTCAAACATGTTTTCAAATATTCCAACTTCAGAAAGTAAGTCTCCAATCAGAAGCATTTTAGATAGATCACATATTAGCCCTTTAATTCAAAATAAAATAGAACTCGCGTTTGACCTATGCTTGAGTCAAAACCATTGTCAATTTAATAATAAATTGTATGTACAGAGTTCAGGTCTCGCTATGGGTAACCCATTGAGTTCACTATTAGCAGACATTTTTATGTCTGATCTGGAAGACAAAATTATGAACTGCACATTAGCAAAAAACATATTCAATTTTGTTATAGATACGTAGATGATGTACTTGCTTTCTTGAGAGGAACATCCAGACAATTAAATTCCTTTCTTTCATTTATTAACCAACTTCACCCTAAAATTTAATTCACGTTGGAAACAGAAAAAGATAGAACATTAAACTTTTTGGATTTAACACTAATACGTGACCACAATAAAATAAACTTCAATATCTACAGGAAACCCACTTGTACAGACATAACTATTCCGAACTCATCGTTTAGCCCTCGTACCCATAAATTAGCAGCATATCACTCAATGATCCATAGAGCATTTTCGATACCATTGTCAATAGAACACCTCACTATTGAGTTGAACACGATAAAACAAATAGCCGTCGATGATGGTTTTCCGGTAGATCAAATGATTAAACTAATATATCGCAAACAACAACAATTAACTTTCTATTAAATTTATCCGCGTATAAAACACATAGATGTAACCACTAAATTCATTTCTTTGACATATTTTGGTACAGTGAACGAACATATTGTTAACATTTCATCAAGCCATAATTTTAAAATCAGTTTCAAACCTCAAAATAAACTTTTCCATCTTTTATACAACGCCAAAGACAAAACCAATAAATATAGAAAACCTGGAGTTTATAAGATGATTCGCCCTAACTGTGATGACTTTTATATAGGTAGAACTTGTCGTAATTTCAAATTAAGATTCGAAGAACATTTTCGCTCGTTTAGACTCAACAAACCTGACTCAACCTTTGCTAATCATTTTTTACAAACTGGTCATAGTTTCCCTAACTTAGATAGCCTAAGCATTTCACATAACCAAACCAGAGGTTTTAAATTGAATACATTAGAATCGATAGAAATTTATAAAGGTGTCAAGAACTGTAATAAAAATATCCTCAATGGACCTATATCGAAGTGATCTTTTCATGTGTCTTTCAAACCACTCTTGAAATAATTCTTAGAATATTAAATTATGATCACACTATTTCACAAATTGTAACCTTGTTTACTATGTAATACTGTACTGTCTTTCAAACCGCTCTTCAAATAATTCTTAGAATATTAAATTATAATCACACTGATTCACAAATTGTTGCTATGTTTACTACATAATACTGTGCTTTCCTAGGATGTACCTATTTTTGGAATTTTTGTTGATCCCTTAATCTCAACAATACTCAACTCTACTCTATCCATACTTGAACTGTTTCATTTATTTCTTCATAATTTTCTAATTGTTTGATGATGGCACTTCGGTGTTGAAACAATAGTAACGTTTCCACGTTATCATCAATAAAAGTGGTATAAAAAGAAAATAGTTATTTTTTCATATAATCAAAATGATAAATTACCATAAAGTAACGGCTTCCACCATCGATTTTTTGAGAGCTGTATTATGAAAAGAGCATTCTTTACATTATGAATTTCGCTGTGGTCCTTTAGAAACGAAAAAACTCAAATTTTGATTCTTCCCCTACTACTCCAAGTAGGTAAGTGCCGAGAAAGCACACCCAAACCATAATTTTGTATCCGGGAGACCTATTCCTGTGAATTTTCCCATTTTTAACATTATGATTCGACTATGCACGAACATATTCACTGTTATGTTCGATTGTTACAATCAAAGCGCAACTAGCATAAGCCGAATGTCCACAGTGACGATACATCCAGTTCTCACTACGCCAACGAAGATGTCGGCGAAATGTAAAGAGTCGCTCGAATGAGATAACTTCACATAATGCTATCTTTGAATATCAGCCTTCAATGGAAAGCACTACAAATTAAAATATCAAGGATATACCACATTAAGAATTGAATTATTTCAAAATACTAGATATGTGTTTAATATTTAGGAGCATTCTAATTTATAAGCGAATGAAAATTATGAAGAACATTCAGAGGTTATGTTACCATAAATATTCCTTGAATATTGTGATACTATATACAGTCATAACATTTGTTGGCTTGTAAATGTTAAATGATTGTTGGTACTGACTGCATATTTTTAGAACATCTTAGTTTTTGATGACATCGTTATATGTGACTGCACTCATTTCATAATTCCGCGAGCTTCACATACTCATAGAAATAATACGAACATTACATCTTTCCCGACGTTGCCATTTAGCGGAGGCGGCAGCGTAACGTATGTGATGCAAAAATAAGATTTATATAATCGGAGGCGACAACGTGCCCTTCCCATAAGTTTTGTTCAACACCAGCGCCAGCGGTATATACCGGAACTGAAAATTTCTTTTGTGAGTATAGAGACTATTTTGTGGCCTCCGACAAAAATTTCGGTTTAGGGCTCTGGAAAGCCTACTGAGGCCAGAGGCAATGAAAACATGCGAGAACGTTGTCGCCTCCGAATTCGGAGGTGACAACGTCATATATGAGGTGTCAACGTACCCCCAGTATCTACTTTGGAGGCTACAACATACCCTTTATGAATATATATATATATATATATATATATATATATATATATATATATATATATATATATATATATATATATATATATATGTATATATATATATATATATATATATATATATAAAATTTTCTTCTTGACTTCTCAATATTCAATTTATATCTTTATGAAGATGTCAATTTATATAACTTAGATAATTTACCTGTTGATTTCGGAAAACGCCATTTAGTAATTATCATTCTTTAAAAATCAATAGAAGCACCGAAAATCTCGATTTTCCAAAATTTGAACAATCATTTTTCCTCGTTCATGAGTTTGTAGTCCAGCAGCCACCGCCTGTTTTCTTAAGTGATTAATAACAGGTTGAATCTTCGTGAGTTCGTTCGGTTTGACGAGACGCCCAAGTTTTTCCCCTGTGCAAATTCTCAAAGAGGTAGGTAATGAAGTGTGCAGGTGTAGAACATGCAGATTTGGTAGGGTGTCGAAATTGTCTGACTAACAGTAAATTTCTCATTGAAATTTTAAGATAATATGATAATAAACTTGGAAAAACAATTGTCCTACAAAATCGATGATTTAAATTAGAGCGTCCTCCACGCCGAATATGTCGAAATAACGAGGTCATAAAAATTATTAATAACCAGCTGATTTTTTGTATGCAGCTTAGTAAATATTTGTATAATCGAATGGCCACAAAGTCCTACAAATGTAGTGGTACGTTTTCCTAGTCCTACGCTTTGAAGTTGTCGATTCCACGGTAACACTTTTTTCATTAATAACAACCTAGGTTTGATTTTGTCCTATCGGGAATAAAGTGTAGAACAAAATTTTACCACTATCCTACACCAGGAGTGGTATGTATTTCCAGGAATTGATATATATATATATTTTGTCCACATATTTAACTTCACATTTCGATACAGAGTTGAATTCGTAAACAATCCTGAGTAAATTACGTTGTCGTTGGACATTGAAAAAGAAGCCCAAACACAATTCTCTACTTCGTAAAACTGTAGTGTATGTCAAGCAGCCCAGATTAGCATACTATTTTCCACCAGTATTTGATCCAGTACAATTGTAGCAGGTTGGAGCAGTACAAGCATTCACAGTGTAGAAATATTTCAGTCAAAGTGTCGTTCAAAAAGTGAAACCTCAATGTGTTAATATGAATTGTTTTTTGTGCACTGTACTGATTCTTATTACAGATTTAACACTATTCAACAAGATCATCGAGCAAGGGTTACTGCATATCTCGGGTCACATTTCCATCAGACGAATGTTGGTCTGTCGGGAGGGGGATGCATATTATCATAATATTGAGTGCTAAAAACCACATGATATATTGCTTATTTGAAATATTTTTGGAACAAATTGGAGACATTATGGAGAATACATCTTTTTATCGAAATTTCAAGAATTTTTCTTCCACTTGGATCTAGCTATACATCATTGTTTCACACAACTAATTAGAGTTCTTGCTTACGTTAGCCAAACGATTACGACCATACGATTCAATATATCCAGTGAGTTTGGTCAAATTTAGTTTGTAATCAATAGCATCATGGATAATCGTACATACAATTCTACTTCTTATTAGTTCTTGTGGGCAGTATCATCGTCACAAGAATGGTCATTGAATGAATTTAAGAGACATATTATATTCTGTATCTTCGTGCTGGTCACATACCGAATCATTATGCATAAAAATGTGACCAATCAGTACAGCTTCCTCATTGATAGCGAACCTCAATTCATTCATTCTGCTTTTTATCAGGTATTGTAACCTCTATTCCCTCTATGAAGTTGATATGCTCGACTAGCTAATGATCATAAGGTTATATATATTTGTTTCTCCTAGTAGGGATCAAAAAATGAAATCAATATCTATGAAAGAAGTGGAACTTCACAAATTCTTTACAAAAATCACAGATACCTATATGCATATACACAATTTACAAATATTGATTCAATAAATACGGAACAATTATCAAAAATTTAACTTATAAATAAACAAATATTATAAACTTAGCTTATCGAAATCCAGGCAGTTTTACAAATTTGTGTAGATATAGAAGTGATCCAATATCCAATTTGTATTAGGTATTCGAATTAATACAAAAGAAAAATGAAAAAAAAAAAACTGAAAGAAATCAGGTCAATTAGTTTAGTGTATAATTAACTGTTTTCTTCTTTTAGGATCTCTGAATATTTCTACGATTTATATTATTTGATTTTAGTATAGAAGGAGAAATGAAGTATAGCTCCAATTCAAATATGGCGACGATCAAAGTTCTAAAACACATTGATTTCCCGAAGTATTAAAAGATCAGAAAAGAAATAAGTTTGAACATAGTTAGTATTAATCATCTTTTTCATTAGTAAATGCAAATTATCATGTTTTAATTATTGATTGCTGAAATATGGATAGATTTATTGAAAAATGATGAGGGAAGCATGTGGCTTGCAGATACAAATTGTATTAGGAATAATATTGAATTTATATAACAATGTTAATAAGACATATTGCTAATTATAAAGACCGCGACCGCCTCTTTTCAAGACGTTTTTCACATATACATATACACATAAGTGTTGAAATTGAAAAGAACGTTAATTGAATTAGAACGCATATTTAAAATGCATCAGGCATTTCAACGCATGTCAACAGGTTTGATCTATATAACTTCCAGTGAAGAAATGTTTCACCAGTGGCGTTCTATTCATATAAATTAAGTGAACGGACATATTAACCTTCACAATATTCTGTTCAGTTATTCAGCTGAAGCAATTTTTATATATAAGTCCTCAATTTCTTCTATGATATTATTCACTCTGGAATTCATCTTGCACCAATCTATCATTGTCTCAATTGAAGTTTCGACTGACATCGGGAAATGGAAAAAATGGACTTCTGGGAACAATGCTTTGTGTTTCTAGTTAGGGACAACAAAATTAAGCTTGTCCGAATGAGCAAAAACTCATACTTGGAATTATTTCCATGCAATGGTTTTGGTAATCTTGTCTGATCACCAAAACCATGGCACGGATCTTGCTTGGCCGAACCTATGAACATTTTGATCAAGCAATCTCGATTCATTCTGCATCAGTAAATGCATATGAAATTTACTGTGCATAAGATATGTTCCATACTTACAACTTTTTTGTTATCGATTTTTTCTGATTAAATGGCACTGGAAACGAAATAGAAATTCAGATGCAGAACCATTAGTTGAAGAAAGGAATGTCAACTTTTCAAGGCGTGGAAGAAACAACTCCGTTCGGTTTCTAGCGAATGAGGAATAAAATTACTAACAAAATATCATCCAGTACCTTTGGAAATAGAAAACAGCGATTTCGGAGAGACATCCTGGAATGGTGGAGAAATACAATATATTGTTTCATCATGGGGATATTCCATTACACGCCAAATCGCTAGGTAAAAATTGGCAATTGGCATAGATTTGAAATGTTCTCAAATCTACCGTTTGAACCTGATTTGAACCCTTGTAATTTGTTCTCAAAACCTAGGAGTTCTCTCAGGGATAATTCGCTGCGAATGAAACAGTGATGGTAGTGATAAACCATTATTTTGTGTTTCGGAAGGTGGAGAATCGAACACAACTTTCTGAAGTTAAAATGGTTTCATACTACGTAAACGCCAAAACCATAGATATAGTTATTCTGAGAATCACCCAAGGACCAAGTGTTGAAAAGCAGTTAACAATGGGATAACCGTTATTGGTTGACTAATTGAAAATTTTGTTAACCTGTTAATACCTATTTTGCTCGACATTAAACCTAGTTTGATCTCAAGCCCTCGTATAGTATGTGCTAAATAACAGATTGATTCATTCTATGATGTACAAATCTTATTAAAATGACAATGTTAAATTTGAATAATTCTTTCACAAATAATTTCTTTCATTACGTAAGCGAGTTGATCCTGTCTAGCCGTTCCCAAGAATCGAATGATTCATCAGTTTCAATAATCTGGTATTTATCAAGAACACTGTACTCCAATTGTGTCCTTGGGTATTCATCACTAACATTGTGCTGTTATGCGGAATAGTCCGCTTCAACTGTACAAATATTCATATTACAACCTGCAGAATGCTGTGATCAGAATGCCGTTAGCACCGTTAATGGGACTGATAAAGATACTTTGTGTTTACGCTTAACTAAATAGTAACATGAAAGAGTGTAACCTGGAGTCTACTGAATGCCAATGTATAAAGTGCCTTTTCTTATCGACTTGTTCCGCAAAATAAATCCTGCTGCGCATTACGTAGGAACTAGAGGTAATACCATACTTTGCACTTAAGAAATTCTTATGTTTACAGAACATTGGAGCTGCACGGCATACAAACAGACACACGCGTGCATACATACATAGGGCCTAAGCCACGGGGGAGAAATTTAACGTGGAAAGTCAGTCAAATTGTTGACAGCTACGCCCACAGAAATTATTTGGCTGAAGTTATAAAGTTTATACGAGACAGTTTTGTGATTCCTTCAGCTTTCACTGTCATACCAAGACATTATTGATTCTATTATAATCACAGGGTTGTTTCAAGTGATCAATGTAAACTGGTATTGGGGCATTAATATATATATATATATGTATATAGGTATATATATATATATAGACATATATATACTTTTTTTTTTTTACATACAAACCTGGTCGGGGCTGCTGCGAGCTCCGACGACATCGCAGCAGTCGCGCCAGAAAAACCTGGAAGGTGGTTAACCGAAGCTACTCCTCCGAAGCTACTCCTCCCCACCGGTCGGTAAGTAGCTTCAGTACAGGCCGGAATGAACTTCCAGTTTGAACGCAGCGAAGACCGAATTCCGCCCAATATATATATATATATATATATGCTGTATTGGGTTGCCGGGATATACTCCGCGTTGTCGTAGATTGGTTTCGATAGAAACCGTTGATATGACGACGTTTCGGCACAATCTCATGTTTGAAAGTATATATATATATGAAGATAATTTAACATAGGTTTATAAAGATGAATAAACGTAGAAGATTGAACCATAGGCGCAATTCGAAACCACATTTCTGGATTTCTAGTCCAGGGTGTTTACCAATTACACCACTCTGGTCTTGTTAGATTTTTATATTTTTGTAAATATAAACCTCTGAAAGGATAGTAGATCATTGATGAATACAATGCGATTCGATGCCCTACCATATATCAACTATTCATGCATATTCATCTAAAGTTCAGTCGTTTTTTGAAGTAAGGATTGTACACGGTCGTATACACAGGTCTGGAAACTCGAGGTTGTTTCCTATGTGAGCAGTGAGTCGCTTACGCGTCCCAGTTCGCGTAGTAACAAAAGTCGTCACGTAGGGGGAACATAAAAGGCGTCACCACGGTCGTATGTACGACCGTGGGCCTCACGTAAGAGTATCATCTTACGTTTTGTACGGGGTACAAGAGTGCAAAACAAAAAACTTCTGTTTTGTCACTTTCAAAACACAGTACAGACAAATTTATAGGTGATTTAGAAGGGAATGTATAAACGAAAAATCAATTTACTAAAGTTCGATTTATCTCCAGCTGAGGGTAACCGTTTGTTTACATTAATATCCCCAACTAGAATTCAAGCAGGCACATTTTGGGTTTCAATTTAGTTTACTCTGATGATGGCTACTTGGTCGCCGAAAGGTCCTCTGTACTTACGTAGTATTTTTCGTGGATAAGGGTGATTATGTCTTAATTATAGTGTTAGAGTATATTCACAGTGTGAACTCTTTTATAGTATACATGCATTTTGATTGTAATCCTAGTTTGGTTAAAAAAATGTTTATATGCGATCGATTATTTTCATACATTTCCTTTTTAAATTACTACCAAAAAAAGCCTTAGAAAATAAGTCTATACTCCGGAGAGAAATCATTTTAACGAGGTCTTTTAGGTGTACGAAAAAGGGGAAGTTATTTTTAAGGTGAGTAATACATTTTGACAAGAGTATCAGTTCTATTCCTCTCTCAAATCAGAATAGTGAATACAAGAACACATTTAATTGATAATTATTTTAATAATTTATAATAATATAAGAATCTACACATCAGTTTGGTTGAATTTTATTAAAAATTTAATAACATTTTTCTTATATTATTATATTATTAGGTATACTAATTTCAATTCTAATATACCTAAAAAATATAAGAAAAATGTTATTATAAATCTAATAGATAGAGCTATTCGACTCTCCTGAACTGAGAACTATATCTATTACAAAAACAAAAGAAACTTTAATAAGAAATGGTTATCCCATTGATTTAGTAAATTCGATAACTGAAGACAAAATTCATAAATTTTATAACTCATTTGGTGGAATCAATACCAATAATGAGAAAACTAATGATAGGCATTACATATCACTACCATATATCAGTGGACTTTCAGAGAAAATTTGTAATGTAGTGAAACCTTATGACCTACATATATGTCATAAGAGTTATTTAAATCAGAAAAGTCTCTTTACAAAATTAAAAAGCAGCGTACCTTTCAAAAAAATAACCCATACTGTTTATTCCATCCCTTGCAAAGATTGCGAAAAGGTATATATTGGCCAATCTTCACAATACCTCGAAAAAAGATTAAATGGTCACAAATATACCAAAAATTCATCAACTGCGCTCAATAAACATGTGAAAGACACTAACCATACTTTCGACTACAACAATACAAAAATTTTAAATATTGAAACAAACGACAACAAACGTTTGATATTAGAATCTATTCAAATTAAAAAGAACAATTGTGTAAATGACAAAATAGATTCCAATCTTTCGAAACTGTACAATAATCTAATTCAAACTTAACAAAATTTTATTAATTTGAAGTGCCACTTTCCATTGTCTATTTAAAATTCAACCTAAAAAAGATGAAGTATTATTTAACTATGACACTATAGAGTAACAATTTTGAGGTTAAATTCCATAGAATTATCTTAAACTTGAATAGTTATGATAGAAATACTTATCATAGAGTAACTAATTCATACAATAATTCATAGATATTTATAATTGTACAATATTGGAATGTCTTGTATTTAATCAAATTCAATCTATTTCAAATTGTAGTTAGCCATACATTACTCTTTCACTCACAACCGATCCAATGTTTTCTGCAGTTTTAATTGGATCTTAAAACACAAGTCGGCTGCAGACGCATTTCATTAATCGAAATCATCTATTCTTTTCTAAATTACATGGAAACACTAATTCAATTAACAATTTTGATAAAGGCAATAAACGTTGTCGAAACGTCAAAACAGAATTTTTATTTCATTATCAGTATATATACGAACCAATATACCAAGAAAACATACAAATATATATATATATATATATATATATATATATATATATATATATATATATATATATATATATATATATATATATATATCTCAAATTGTAATTAGTCATACATTACTCTTTCACACACAACCGATCCAATGTTTCCTGCAGTTTTAATTGGATCTTAAAACACAAGTCGGCTGCAGACGCATTTCATTAATCGAAATCATCTATTCTTTTCTAAATTACATGGAAACACTAATTCACATTTTGAAAAAGACGATAAACATTGTCGAAACGTCAAAAAGAATTTTTATTTCATTTTATTTTCAGTATATATACGAACCAATATACCAAGAAAGCATACAAATATTACAAATGGTTCAAGAATATCAATAAAAGAATATATATATATATATATATATATATATATATATATATATATATATATATATATATATATATATATATACATTCAAACCTGGTCGGGGCTGCTGCGAGCTCCGACGACATCGCAGCAGTCGCGCCAGAAAAACCTAAAAGGCGGTTAACCGAAGCTACTCCTCCCCACCGGTCGGTAAGTAGCTTCAGGTTCCTAAATCGTGTGCCCTAAGTATTCTAATTGAACCCAGAATGACTGCCTTTTGCATCCGGTCTATCAAGATCTGCGCCGAGTTCCTACAGACCGGAATGATCTTCAAGTTTGAACGCAGCGAAGACCGAATTCCTCCCAAAACACCGATGATCAGAACCACTAATACGACCTTGTGGCCTGGGTATAGCGTGCGGAGCTCGAACAGGAGATCTTGATATTTTGTCCATTTTTCCTCCTCTTTCAAGACTATGTTCTTCTCTGCTGGAGCGGAGAATTCGATGACATACATAGTCTTGATTAGTTTATCGAGGAGGACAACGTCAGGCCTATTTGCTTGTATGGACCTGACGGTCGGAAACGGATAATTCCAGAAGATCTGGCATTTTTCGTTTCCGACAACGGACTCAATATCTCCTGGCATGTAAGGCAGCACCGGCTCTTGGTCTATTCCGTACAAGTGCCTTAGATGGTAATACAGCACCCGTAGGGCCGCATTATGGCGATGGGTGTACGCCGAGGCCGCTTTCGCCGGACATGCCGACAGAAGGTGGAAAAGCGTCTCAGGCAAATAATATATATATATATATATATATATATATATATATATGTGTATATATATATATATATATACATATATATATATATATATATATATATATATATATATATATATATATATATATATATATATATATATATATATGTATATATATATACATATATATATATATATATATTTATCCTACTACTTTCCGAGCGTCCGTACATTGACGGATTGCTATCTTCCAAGCGTCCGGTTCCTACAGAGCGTCCGTATACGGACGCTTGGAAGTTTCCCCGTAGTAAATCATTCATACTTGTTAGCTGAACCCGTTGGCAAAAATTTGTCTGGACGCTCAGATGCTAGTGCAACCTGTCGTTTTGTGTATTAAAAGTATACTGATAGTACAACGTGTCTGCCGTTAGAGGCGTTCGCTACAATTCCTGTGTATTAGTCAGGTGTATGCAGTACTTTCAGCCTGTCGATTTGTAGGCGTCCTCGACGTCGAGGAGAAATGACAACGCCGTATTCTGATAGTTATTCTGCATTATTCTCATTTTTCTTGCATTTCAAACTGAGCGTAAGCAGTTCACCACATGATTTTCATTATTTGTAACGATTTGGCGAGTCGGCGCGCGGCTTGTTGGTTAAGATCAGGGAATACGTAGGGGTCAATAAACTTTGAGGTAATATCAATTCATCGTTATTCTCAACGACATTAATTCTGTGTCGTCTCATCATCGCAATCAAGAGATAATTTTACATAATATATTTTCGTGTATTGCTGAAAAACTAAATGATAAATTCCGTGAAAGTAAACTTCTCTGCAACTTGAAGGTGTTCGATGATCGGCGAGTCCGTAAATATAGATTCAAATAAATTGATTACCTTAGCAGCGTAATTTTTCTTTAGAGTTTTAATCGAAAAAAAGAGTTGCGACATCTATATGGTGAATCCATCTAATTAAACTTTTGTTGTAGAGTCTATTGAATCAAATTCGATCCGCAAAATTTTTTAGTTTAAGCCGGTGAGAGCTAGGTTGATTTATATCTTCATATTATCAATATTATTGCATTTTACTATGAAAGAACAGAATATAAGATTGGTCAAAATTATATATGAAAATTCTCGGGAAATAGGTCACATTACACTCTGTTTCAAATTTTCGTCTCAAAAACAGGGTGGTAAAACAGAGTGTAATGTGACATATTTCCCGAGAATTTTCATATATAATTCATACTGGGTCAAGAATCTTTATTATTATTGGTCAAAATGTATAGACGGAGTAATATGTTATTATGTCCGATTCGCATAGTAGATTTAGAATCTGTAAGTGAATTTATCTATAAATGATATTTAAAGATTTAATTTCAATATTAATTTCTAGATTAATTTTAATTGTTTGTGCTCTAGAGTTGCTTTTTTTACTTTAAAATTATTTTCGATAGAACAAGTTGTTCATCAAGCTAGTTAAATAGTTTATTATATTTCTTCGGTTATTGATTAATTTTTTAATATTCCTTTATATATTGCCATCACCCTCATTTATACATTCCAACCGATTCCTACGACAAATCCACTGTATGCCCTTCTCCATTTTATTGAAACTGTTGTGAATCAGGACAGCAGCTGTAATTCTGGAAAACAAAAATGTCCCGAGTAGGAAATTCCCCAGTTATCAAAAAAACGGTTATTCGGGGAGCTCATCGTCTGCCCGTTTCCTTCCCTTCATCCAGATAATGATAATGAGGCCCATACGAATTAAATCATTACTGATTTTGTTTTCTTTTATGCGGAAGGTGATCCATATCTAGATGTCTATATAGCATATCCGGAATTTCATATGCCAAACTAAGAAAATAAGAAAAATTTATATCAAATCAAGTCCGGAAATGTTCCAATAAAGAGCCTACGGAGCTTCAAAGATGAAGACTGGAAGATGTTTTTCGTTTTATGACTCAGGAACCATAACATGCCAAGCTTTCAGTTTTGGTAATTTGGCTTTATCGATGCAAAATTTTTTATATGGTAGGTACCGGTCGACGAAGCTTCTTAACAGAAGCGACGGTACGGGAAACTTGCAACACATTTTCTGCTTTATTTTGGATCGCATCATTTTATTTTATTCTGAAACTAATTATAGGTTTTTGGGAAAATTTTGCTTCAAAAAAGTATTCTTACATTTTTTTTCAAAAAAAACATTTTCATGGAAAATCAATTCGAAAATGGTGGGAATGGACCTTTTATAATTCCTCCTCACTTGAATGGTGAAACATATTTCAATTTATTGGAGAACAACCTTACAGATCTGATAGTTAATGTACCATACGCAAATAGATCAGTAATTTGGTTTATGCATGATGGAGCACCTCCTCATTTTAGTTAGATTAACCCTCAAAAGAGGATAATGCCGTACAGTTGCGTGGCCTCCTCGTTAACCTGGCTAACAATCCTCAGATTCTGTTCCATGGAGTTATTTAAATGAACTAGGTGCGAACTGAAAATGAGAGAAATCTTGAACAAATAGTAATAGAGCAATACGAGATAATTCGGAATAAGGAAGGCTTATTTGAGAGAGATCATCCATGAGGAATCGACTAGAAAGACGGACATTGCCAACACATGTTATATTTGTTAATTTTAGCCATTTAATCTTGAATCGAGTTATATGGCATGAAGTATGTTCTCGTGTAGCGGCCAAATGATAAATGCAATCCACTCAAAATTTGGACCCTATGAATAAGGAACTATCATACTTATAAAATTGAAATACTGTCAAGTACTTAGGACCTTTCAGCTACCAAGTAGCCATCATCAGAGTAAACAGAACAGTATTGTTAGTGGATAAGAGCGATTGTTTCTTATTTATAGTGTTAAAGTGTGAACTCTTTCATTGCTTATCAGAAATCTTAACACAAATTATGGAATGATTGTCGAAACTTACTGGCTTAAAAGTTCAAAAGAGGTACGACCGTTTTTGAGATATTGAGTAGTAGGGATTGTCGAAATACTCGACACTATTCGCTCTGTTTCGCGCGTCATTTGAAGCGCTAATCATCTGGCCGATTGCCGATTGTAGAGAGAAATATTATGACAACACGTTCACTGCCGATCACACCAGCAGGTGCGGTACCGGATAAAGGGATAGCGCGTTCCGTCAATAGTCCAGGCATTTAAGGAGGAAAATCGACGATTTCTGTCCTGATTTCCGCGAGGTCTAATTGCGGTCTATTCTATGTATTTTGACACACTGAGAACGATGGGGTAGTTTAAATTTGCATTAACCCTGTGCACAAAAAGCTATGACCATATTTTGGAAGCAAAAATGGCATTTTCTCAATTTTTTGCATTTTGAGACAAAGCTTTGAGTTGTATGGAAAAATGTTTCAACAAAAGTTTTCGGAAAAATTAATACGCGATTTTTGGCTCTGGTCCGAAATCGATTAGAGGGCGTGGGCCCAAGGTAGGGTCCATTTACTCTGTTTTTTAGCACATTGAAGAATGGAGTATATGTCAAAGAGTTTTTGTTTATTTCATATTCTGTTTCGGTGGAAACATAGTATTTTTATTTCTCTTCTTTCGGTTTCTGGTATTTTGACCTACCTCATTTTTTTGGGCCAAATAAAAATCTGTATTTTACGAATTCCAGACGAAATACTTAAGTTCTCGATCTAAAACCAAATTGATTCGAAATATTCTATTATTCTGCACTCAATGTCCGAAATTCAATCATTTTCGTTTAAAGACATAACTTTGGCGTCATGTAGAAAATTTTAGATAGCTTAAAAATTAAAATCTTTTGGGGTTAGACATTTTTCACGGAATTCAAATTTTACGTTCTTCAAGAGATTTTCATAGCGACTATTTAAATCCAAGCATATCGATTTGAGTCGAGTAGAAATGAAGCTATCCTAATAAATGTGTTTGGACCTCTAAAGGGCCCAATTTTGAGTCTATCAACAAAGTCTTGGAGCAAACTACAGAGAAATACATCGGCTATTTAGGTATGAAACAGCGTACGGGAATTCGTTCACAATTTCAAGTTATAACGAATTTCATCATAAAAACTAGCGCGGAATTTCATTTAGCGGCAATAAGCGAGGGCCGGTACAATAGATTCCTCCCTCGAAATAATACTTTTTAAATGTTTTAAAATGCAACTGAATACTTATAATCATTTTGTCTGAATGTGTGAGTGTATGTAGACGTGTGAACGTGTATATGTGACCGTCATTATAGGGTGTTACATAACAAATTTCAATATTTAAACAAAAAAAACTAAGATTAATAAATAATTTGTTTTTTTTTCACATTTATATTGTTTTTTCTTTTACATTCCATATTCATTGGAAAATTATCTATATGTCTAATTATTCACAAATAACCTAAGTTTTCGTTATCACTGTCAGCATATATTGCTAATGATGTAATATGATCATTATTGATATATGGATCATCGTGATCCGCTTCATCATCTAAGTTTGATAAAATTTGATCGTCGCAATTGTCATTGATAACATCATTGTTATCGTCATCATCTTCATCATCGTGTTTATTTTCATCCATACACTTATCAAAATCATCATCATCTAATATACTGATTTCTGGCTCGGGGCAATTAGAACATTCTTTACCTTCACAATGCTTACATAATGAGCTGCTACAAGGTGGTCCTATTTTTAAGCACGAACATTTACCAGTACATTTTTTTATACAACCACAAGAGATTATTTTGATCAACTCATTGGGATGTACATTTTTACTGTTTGTAAGTCCATTCGGACTATTTCTCCAACCCCATTCCGTTGGATCAATGGTTTTATTACCTTTCCAAACCTGAACTTGGTAATAATCCTAAAAATATGTTGCTTTGCAGCATCATCGTATTTTCATATGGTTACCTTGTGATGCCTTGGCATAATGTAATCGTTCGCTGGCATGAAAAATTGGGAGCTCTTTGTTTAACGCATTTATTAACAAATTACAATTCCCGATCTTCCATACTCTACATAAGATTCCAACAAGGTAACCATATGAACATACGATAATGCTGCAAAGCAACATATTGTTAGCGTGTTCGGTAATCAAACCATTGATCCGAAGAAATGGGGTTGGAGGAATAGTCTGAACGAACTTACTCCAATACAAACAATAAAAATGCACGTCCCGATGAATTGTTCAAAATAATCCCTCGTGATTGTGAATAAAATTGTACGGGTAAATGTTTGTGAAAAATTTAGGATTACCTTGTAGCTCATATGTAAGCATTGTGAAGGTGAAGAATATTCTAATTTCCCCGAGTCAGAAATCAGTATATCAGATGATGATGATTTTGATATGTAACACCCTATGATGACATCATGTCACGGTCACATATACACCACACGTTTACATACACTCACATTCACACAAAACAAACATAAGCATTCAGGTGCATTTTAAAACATTTAAAAAAGTATAGTTTCTCGCGCGGAATCCATTGTACCGACCCTCGTTTATAGTCGCTAAATAAAATTCCGCGTTTTTTATGATGAAATTCGTTATAACTTGGAATAGTGAACGAATTTCCGTACGTTGTTTCAAATCTGAATAGCCGATGTATTTCTCTGTTTGCTCTAAGACTTTGTCCATAGGCCAAAATTGGGCCCTCTAGAGGCCCAAACACATCTATTAGGAGACACTTATCGTCATCTTCCCATCATACAGATAATAATAGTGAACCCTACAAGTATGAAATCATTACTGATTATGTTTCCGTTCTCGCAAGAGGTGATCTTCGAAATATCTTTATGTCTGTAAAAACAATATCAGCGCATTCAACAGCTGGTAATGAGAACAATCTTTTTAATCATTCCCAGGAATATTATTAGTTTTGCTGAATTAAACACATCCGATTAGTCAGAGAATATTTTTGCAAAGCAATATTGAAATTTCTATCCAAATCGAACATAAAGTTATCGACTCATCTTGAGCGTCTATTTCTGGATATAAAAAATTAAAACTATTTCCGATCTTCAATCTGGAGATTGAATATTTTCAAATGTTATAGTGTCTGCATCAGACTTTGATGATTTTGTGAAGACTATGTTGTCATCTATGGGTGAAAGTCATCTATCTTGTGGAACTGGAAATTGGGACCAACTAAGCGAAGATACCATTCCATGTTCCCAGCTTGTTGGAAAAGAATATTTTCAATCATAGTTGAAAATCATGTCATTGCGAGAAAATCTTCTGTTGTAGACCTGAATATTGCTTGTTGACTAATAAACTATAAAAGAGTTACTGTGGATAGCACTATAAATAATAAATAATTATAGTGAATAAGGGTGATTATTTTAACGAAATAATAAATATAACTACTTTGTTATACTATCACTGATATTTATCATAGTCGTTACTATAGTTTCAACACTAAACGTGTCATCTTCAGACGAAAACGAACGTATGAATTTACAAGTACCATATCTACTATATATAGGTTGAAGAAGGAATACAAACAAATTAAACCAAAAATTATACCTAACTACGGTATTTTGGTATCCTTTGATGTTTCTAATATGTTTTCAAATATCCCTCCCATTGAATGTCGGAATTTAGTCACAAATATCTTTGAAAAGTCACATATTAATCCTTCGATAAAATCAGAAATAGAACAGGCATTCGATATATGCCTCAGTCAAAAGTACTGTCAGTTTAATAACAAATTTTATACTCAAAATAACGGATTAGCTATCGGTTCTCCATTAAGTCCACTTCTCGCAGATATTTCTATTTCTCACAAAGAAGATACTATAATGAGTTCTGCTATAACAAAAAACATATTCAATTTTGGTACAGATACCTAGACAATATTTTAGCCCTATTTAAAGGTACATCTAGACAGTTAGATGCTTTCTTATCATTCATCAATAATATTTATCCCAACATAAAATTCACATTAGAGACAGAAGAGGGTCACAAAATAAATTTCTTAGACTTAACATTATTACATCATAATAATAGCATCTCATTCGACATTTACAGAAAACATATTTTCACAGATACAGTAATTTGTACTCCTTTACATAGCCCCTATAGTCATAAACTAGCTGCTTCTCATTCAATGATAAATAGAGCCTTTTACCTTCCCTTATCTCAAGGAAATCTTAGTAAAGAATTAGATACAATTAAAGTTATTGCTACAAATAACGGTTTCGTTCCTCAAGTAATTTCTAAATTAATAGATAGAGAAATACAAAAATTAATTTACAATAGCACTTATCCCTTTATGAAAGACAAAGATAACTCATTAAAATAAGTTACTTTAACTTATTTTGGTCCTGTAAGCGAAAAAATTGCAAACATGTTATCCCATCATAACCTGACCATCAGTTTTAAGCCCCCAAACAAATTATCTCATATTATGTTCAATGCGAAATATAAAACTGACAAATTTAAAAGTCCCGGAGTTTATAAACTAACTTGTTCAGAGTGTGATAGGTTTTACATCATACATAGGTTATTTTGCCGTAACATAGCAGTTAGATATAAAGAACATTTTCGTTCCTTTAAAATCAATAAGACCGATTCTTCATTTGCAAATCATATTCAAGAAACAGGCCATATCTTTCCTATTTTGAGTAATGTCCAAATGTTACATAGTCAGGATAAAATTTCAAAACTAATTATATTGGAGTCAATAGGAATTTTCAAAGCAATGAAGATGTATGATAATAAGATCCTTAGCGATCAACTAGATTTATATTACAGTAATCTTTTCAATGTATTAATAACCTGATTTTCGTATTTAAAGTCCGTTAGTAAATATACCCTCTTCACTAAGGTTCTCACGGAACCACCTGATCACTTTACCCCTCTCTGGTTTTTTCTAGAACTATTTCCTATAGCCATAAAATTTGTTTGTATTCCTTCTTTAACCTATATGTAGTAGATATAATACTTGTTGAATTCGTACCTTCGTTCCGTCTGAAGATGACACGTTTAGTGTTGAAACTATAGTAACGACTATATTAAATATCAGTGATAGTATAACAAAGTAGTTTCATTTATTATTTCCTTAAAATGATAAACTATCACAAAGTAACGGCTTCCACAATTGAATTTTTGAAGGGTGATTATTTCTTATTCATATTGCTTATTGACGATAGTCCATAACAACAAGGTTGAGAAAATTTTCAACCAACCAGATATTCCAATTCTACTACATGAGGTCAGTTAATCACAACATATCTTATGTGAAACGCGCTTCTCTAATCAACTCTACTGTAGAATTCTGTTTCGGACTTTTAATCGCCGATTATGAAAGTCTTCATGAATTAAAAACAGAATATCGTGAGGTATTTTTTCAATTTTCATTACTTTTGACTCGTAAAATCTTTCCTATGAATTCAGCTACCTTAAGTAAGATTGATGGGCGCTCAGAAATGTGCAGAATGAAAGCCACTATACGCGTACTTTCCGATATTTAGACATTTAGAAATATGTTTTGGATGCTTTGAAATCGGTAGATTGTGAATATTATTCAGCTTTAGCGGTAGAAACATGTGGTGAACGCTTAGAGTAGGAGAAGGGAAAGGTGTTTGTATATAGTACTTTCAGGCAGTCGATTTGTGGGCGTCCCAAAACGCCGGTTCTCGAAAATTCTTCCGTATTTTTTACATTTTACGTTATACTACCAGTTACAGTCATTCAGTCATTCATTCATCGTAGACAGATGCTTTGAATGTTGTGAGTAACCACAGTCTGGTTGTTGAGTTCAATAGAAAAAAGTGATTTATTCATTTTCATATTCCTTGACCCAACTTCTGTATATAACAAGAAAAAGTTATTATTTCACTTGTTTAAATTTGTCATTACCTGTAGATTGAATAAATGTATTCAGTATCCTCTTTCAAGCTAAAAAATGTTTGCAATCGTTTTATAAATGTATATTCAAGATTCCTTTTAACGCTAAAAGATGATCTTACGCATTTTCAAAACTGCTCTTCAAATCAATTTCAAAAAAGATTTTATAGCTCAAAAGAGGTTGTTAAGAAGTTAATATCTTTTACCTATGTGGACAATTTTTTACTTATGTGGACAATTACTGCCGTTGGATTATAGAAAGATTTTTATTTAGTTATATATTTTTCTGTCTATTTCTTATATAGTTATTTATTTTTCTGTCTATATAGAATAAGAGGAGGTATCGTTTGTTTTTTAAGTTTGATTATATTGAATAAAGTGCGTTTTTTAGTTAAGGAATTTTCCATTCTCATTGCCTTCAAATTTTATTAATAATGTATGTATGATCACCTCAATTCCCACAGAAAATTTCGTTTGGTTAGAAAAATACGCAATTTCAAGTTAAGTAATAAAATTATCTATACATTTTCTTATAAAAAATACATTACATATTGGATATTTTCAATTTTGAACTTTAAATATAACTGAAATGTTCATCAGTTATTCAAGAAAGAATATGATACGCAATGTAAATTTTGGGACTGTTATAGAGGACCAACAAAACAGTTTTATTCAACAACGGTCCGAAAGGATTAGCATTATCTTTTGATTTGTAAAATCCTTCATATCGATTATAAGCCTTCTGAACTGGCAACATCGCTGGACGCTCAGAAATGTGGTGCATGAAAGCGAACTATACTGCGGGGACGCTGAGTACCCGAAATTTGAAAGCTTTACTGTATATTTTGGACGCTCTGGAGCGGCTTTATGAACGGACGCTCTGAAATCAGTAGAATGCAAATTTTAAAAATTGTTTCCTATAATATGAAGGCTATGAACTTATTACGACCTCTACTGTTCAAAGATGGAATATATTCATACGTTATAGTAGGGATTGCATGAGAAATACGCAGTGGACGCTCAGAGTAGGAATAGTGAAAGGACGCCCCGGAGATAGCGGGATGTAATATATATATATATATATATATATATATATATATATATATATATATATATATATATATATATATATATATATATATATATATATAACTTAAGAGATATAGAATTAAATTTTCTGAATTATGAAGATAACTTAGATAATTTAACATAGGATTATAAAGATGAATAAACGTAAAAGATTGAACCATAGGCGGGATTCGAACCCACATTTCTGGATTTCTAGTCCAGTGTGTTTACCAATTACACCACTTCGGTCCTGTTAGATTTTTATATTTTTGTAAATATAAACTTCTGAAAGGATAGTAGATCATTGATAAACACAATGCGATTCGATGCCCTACTATAGATCAACTATTCACGCACATTCATCTGAAGTTCAGTCGTTTTTTGAAGTAAGGATTGTAGGTTAGTACTGCTATGGTTGGCAGTTACTTGACAGTTCTTATTCTCTTAAGTTACATACACGATAGTGGCCAATTAGGCAAATAAACTTTAAACTTGTTTATAATTAACCAGAACAATTCTCAGTCAGTTCTATTGAAATATATAAGAACCGGGATGCTGTCATTTGAATAAGAACTGTTTATATATATATATATATATATATATATATATATATATATATAAGTTTAAAGTTTCTTTGCCTAATTGGCCACTATCGTGTATGTAACTCAAGAGATATAGAATTAAATTTTCTGAATTATGAAGATAACTTAGATAATTTAACATAGGATTATAAAGATGAATAAACGTAAAAGATTGAACCATAGGCGGGATTCGAACCCACATTTCTGGATTTCTAGTCCAGGGTGTTTACCAATTACACCACTCCGGTCCTATCAGATTTTTATATTTTTGTAAATATAAAACTCTGAAAGGATAGTAGATCATTGATGAACACAATGCGATTCGATGCCCTACCATAGATCAACTATTCACGCACATTCATCTAAAGTTCAGTCGTTTTTTGAAGTAAGGATTGTAGGTTAGTACTGCTATGGTTGGCAGTTACTTGACAGTTCTTATTCAAATGACAGCATCCTGGTTCTTATATATTTCAATAGAACTGACTGAGAATTGTTCTGGTTAATTATAAACAAGTTTAAAGTTTCTTTGCCTAATTGGCCACTATCGTGTATGTAACTTAAGAGATATAGAATTAAATTTTCTGAATTATGAAGATAACTTAGATAATTTAACATAGGATTATAAAGATGAATAAACGTAAAAGATTGAACCATAGGCGAGATTCGAACCCACATTTCTGGATTTCTAGTCCAGGGTGTTTACCAATTACACCACTTCGGTCCTACAATCCTTACTTCAAAAAACGACTGAACTTTAGATGATTGTGCGTGAATAGTTGATCTATGGTAGGGCATCGAATCGCAGTGTGTTCATCAATGATCTACTATCCTTTCAGAGTTTTATATTTACAAAAATATAAAAATCTGATAGGACCGAAGTGGTGTAATTGGTGAACACCCTGGACTAGAAATCCAGAAATGTGGGTTCGAATCCCGCCTATGGTTCAATCTTGTACGTTTATTCATCTCTATAATCCTATGTTAAGTTATCTAAACCCTGGACTAGAAATCCAGAAATGTGGGTTCGAATCCCGCCTATGGTTCAATCTTTTACGTTTATTCATCTTTATAATCCTATGTTAAATTACCTGAGTTATCTTCATAATTCAGAAAATTTAATTCTATATCTCTTAAGTTACATACACGATAGTGGCCAATTAGGCAAAGAAACTTTAAACTTATATATATATATATATATATATATATATATATATATATATATATATATATACATATTTTTTGTTGATACGCTTGACCAAACATATCTACTAAATACTTCCGGAGTGACTTGAATGTCTGGTCTATTATTTAATCAACATGGACGCCCAAAATTGTGCGAGTTTTAGAAAACAAAAATTAAAAACAAAAAAATTTTACTTCCATCCCCGCCTTCCCTACAGTTTCCTGATATCACATGATTAAGTTTCACTGAAGACCAAAAGAGTAGGAGCAGAGAAACGTTTATTCCATTTCATATGATGAGCTATATTCAACATATCATTACCGGAGTACATATATCCCAAGTGTCTGAAAAAAATCTTTGAACAAATCCAGTAGTAAGACCCATTCAAAAAACTGCACGACGATATCTATATTTCCTGATTTTTACAGTTTTTTTACATATGGTGCATATATCATTAACTGTTACGAAAACAACTGTCAGGTCCACGTAATATACATGTATTCCCAAGAAGCGTTTGATTCGGTCTATCATAAACTTTTATTGTAGGGAATGATGTATTGTCCGAAACTACAACTGTTGTCTTGCCTAAGATTGCACCTCATATCGAGGAGACCGACTGTGGTTATGAAGGGCAGCTTTCCAAATGAAATTTCTACAAAATCTGGTGTTTAACTTTTTTATTTTCATCATTATTAAACTATCAAATAGATACTTTGAAGAATTACATCATATCTATGTATGTAAAGGAAAACATCTAGTGCTGTTTCAACTTTCCGTACATTGTTTAGTTTTGGCTTAGATCCTGAGGCCAACTTGTAGTAGGTCTCCTCTTGGCGGGTTCATTGTTATAAGTTTATCCTCTACTGATGCTTCGTCGGTTATATGAAGCTGTTATTGTTCGACTCCATCTCTAATGGAAGGAATTTTCAGATCATCGTTGAAAGTCCGGATGTTTACATGTCATGGCGAGTTCGTTATCGATTTTACTTTGCATTGCAACCTCTGTATAACATTCACTGATAATCCTCCCACAAGGTTTGAAAATTTACTTCAATTTCAAATATGCTATATGTATTAAGTTCATGAGCTAAATGAAAACCTTGAGGCCCTTGAATTGATCCAATTCGAAATCTGAAAGGTCATGTACAGATATTTGTCGGAATGTACTCACTAGTGATTGAAAATAATGATGATTTCCAGCTGCTAGCGTTCATTCGAAAAACGGCTGTCAACTTTCTTTCCTTTTATAGAACATCCAATATAATTCCGAATTTCCAGAATAAACCAAAATCATGGACCCGTATAACTGAAGTACGCTTTTCCCGAGATATGTGACAATCTGTTAAAAATTTGAAAGATGCAAGCGATCTTGAAAATCAATGTAATTGTCTTCAAAATAGTAATTTAACAAATTAATTACTTCCTACAGTTCTGAGGAATGTGAAAATAGCATCCATTAACTCTGATTGTCCAAAGTTTTTCAACAAAAATCTAAGAAATTCCTAATTCCAATGAATACGAGAACTGCATTCTTTCCGCTCCATTTTGAGCTTCTTATAAAAATTTCGCATATATGTACTATAAGTATATATGATATAATAAATTCGTATTAGTTGTCTTTTGCTGTTGTATTCAATTCGAGGAGAGTAGTTTCTCAGCAGTTTATAACTCAACATATCAGTGAAACTTTCTTTCGAGCGGTTCTGGTTTTCTACTGAAATGCATTCTTATTGGTTCACATTCTTACACTGGAGAATAAAATTTGTTTTGCTCAGCTGGAATTTCAAGATCATCCTACAGGAACTTTAGCATATTTAGTTCACGTGTTCAAGCTCAGGACCATTTCAGTCTAGCTTAAGCTGAGTTCAGTGGCTGACAAAATAAGTTTTCAGAAGGCAAACCTACAGCATGGCAATCCATCAACAGACGTGCTACATACATAGAAGGCTCTCTGAGCCTAACATAGAAGTGAGTTTCATATAGGAGCCGGGGATGCATCATGGCCATCTAAATGGCTTGCGTTAAACCTGAGGAAAGTTACACCACTACACGGTGTTGGGAAGCTTTGAGGTGAATCTAACGGAGATCTTCCTACCTACTTCACTCCATGCCGACAGGTAGTATCTGATCAAACCCTCTTTACATAAAAATTGAGGGCTGGATCCATAGTTGGAATATGTATCTTTTCGGACCGTAGAGTCATCATGTTCGAGTTGGAATCTGTATCTAATTCAGACAAATTTTACAGAATTCCCATGTCACCATCTGGTCTTGTTCAAGGAAGAACTACCTGACAGACTCTCCCACCTACCCGCATCTCAAGAAGGTTGAGATGGGGCTTAGGCAGTTATGTCCGAGATCAGAACGCCCTTGAATACCGCTGCTCAGCCAAGAATACACCTCATAGCCGGAAGAAACATCCGCGACACCCCGAGAACACTATCAGCACTACTTCCTTTCTTTTGAAGGCGCTGAAGAGGGTGATCGATAGGACGGGTGCATTGAAATATTCTTTGCTTCATCATCGACAGTACGCCTACTAGGTAGGCTGATCACCTCTAGATGGCACTTCATCATCTAGTTACCCAGATAGAAGAGGGTCTTAATTCCGGGATTGAAGTGGATGCGGAGACGTGGAAGAAACGTTTTTCCATATATTTGTGCAATGTCCAGCACTAGCTTATCTTAGGCTGCAACACTTTGGCAACGCGTACATGCCGCCTGAAGCTTTAAGAATTCAAGTAGCATAGGATTGCTCCATGGGGTGCGCAATGGAAATAATGAAGCGGTGGTTCCGTAATTATTCTTCACTACTTCATGAAATAGGTATATTGTTTCCTCATGGAAATCATCAATTAAAAGAAAATCTAAACGTTTCTCTATATATTTAATAATTCCGTTGCGGTGCTTGGGTAGACTTGCTATATTCACCCAAGCCCATGTGCCTAGCCGATACAATGTGGTTCAGCCAACGCACATTTTGGATTACTGGTCACAAAATACAATCTCATATCACTCATAAGCTTTTTCCGGGAAATTGTTTGGCATCGGTGTAGCGTCTTCACGAACCATTTTTGAATTTACAAATACACATGCCAATATCCTTTTTTGCAACTCCAGAATACATTGCAGTTTTCATAGGCTTCTTTTCTATTCAACCTATACCCTCCTGAAAGAGAGTACAACAACCTGTTCTAGATTGAATAATGATGTTCCGTTTACTCACGTGAACACAAATTCTTCACAATATCACTAAGCTGTGGCTATATTGAAACTGATGTATCACCAAAAATTTTCATAAATACGTCAAAATACTCACAACCTATATTTACAAGTATTTTGTCCTCATCCAATGAAATTATATTATTGCCATCCACCTATCAACCCTGAGTAGCTTATCACATTAGTTATTAGAAAAGTGTTATTATCTATTTCTAAAAGCTCCTATTCTCATTTGCTTGAGGACATTTGGGGTTCATGATTTTTTCTGGAATTTTTGTAGGTGGCTATCCAATTGGAGGAGCAACAGTATGCTAATTAATTAAAATGTCAAATGACGAACACAAACAAAATTAAAGTGAATTTTCCTAAACTGATCCACCTGGAACTGTTGAAACACCACTTTACAGGGGACGGATCTGAAATTATAGTTACAAAACGGCAAGACTTCGGAAATAATTTCATAGTGTGAACTGTAGAAGTTCCACTATTTATAGACGAACTTCAATAATAATTCTTCCAATGTAGAGAGTTCTGTAAGTCAAGCGATTAACTGATCCTCTAGGTTTGAAATAATGCTTTGAAAACTCTGAATAAATCTGTTCCACAACAAACTTCGAATATCCTTGTGAGCATTTAACACGACGATGAAGCCTAGTCCTTCAATCGATGAGAATGCCATTTGTCCCTGCAGATAGTCGAACAGCTGCTCGAAGCTCTCAGCACTAACCCTAGTAATTATTCTTCATGGAAATACATAAAGATCGTTCACCTCACATACCACAATGCGGTCTCTTCAATGATATTCCAATGCTCAACAACCAGAAATTTGGTAAAGCGTAGCTCATATTCCAAGAGGACTTTTTATTGAAGCTAGAATGAGAATATTAACAGCTCTATACGGAATGAGCAAATACTTGTAATCCCCTCAATAAATAAGGTAATTGATAGAATCTGATCAGAGGTTCATCAAACATCAATTATATAGAACATGAGTTGAATTGAGAGCCAACTATGAAATAACAATTCACTTAGGAGAGGTATGTCATCCCGAAGCTCAAATAAATCGGAGCATAAAGGTCCTCTGTTCATTGAACTTCCTATAAATTTGACGTAATATGGGAATGTGTTTTACTTTAGAAAAAATGATATGGAGAATACTGTTTGCAATGAGCTTATTGTACCATAGCCGCCCGATACGTGGAGGTTTCGTTTATCTAAAGGATATGCAATTGACATTGATACGGACAACCCATAACCCATCTAATCCTGGTTACTTCAGGTAACCTTCATACTTTCAAGAGTATCAGGCCATGTCATGTGGAAATTATGTAACGTCCACTTCGAAACAATAGAAGATTGTGGTTTTTAAATAATTGATATAAACACTTTCTTTCCACTTCTTCCCTATTCCCGGATATATCTGGTCATATTTGCATTTGTTCACACATTCATCGCCGTTTTATACCAAATAAATCATAACGTACCAATTCACAATAAAAGGAATAGTTTATATTAGTTATACACCAGATTATAATATAGGGAGTAAAAACAAGCCACGCAAAAAGTTGGGCAACAATGAGACGTCAAATTGGCAAATTGGTAAATATATATTGTAAGACCTAAATAGATATCGATTGGCAAATTTATATTACAACGGTATTTCAATACTTTATTCCATTTCAAAATATGGTATTTTCTTTCAAATTCAAACGCTTAACTTTTATTGCTGTACTTAATCATCGGATCGGTTCGGCAATCGGCGCATTCCGATGAACGGTCTTTAGCTATCATTATGTATCGTATAACTAGAGGGTCAGTATATTGTTATTGAATGTGAAGGAGTGAATGGGGTGCGAGAAGCCTAAGCATTATCTATCAAAAGAGAAGCCATACACTGAGGAAGATTAGCAAACACGCTTACCTTGATTAAGGAGCGAAGGTTATCTAGTAAACATTAAGCTATCACTTCTGCCAATCAATTGAAATCTATATGCATCAACTACCCTGTATTTTCACGAAGCGCCGTTACTTATCAATATTATTGCTCAAGAAAGTCACCTCTACCGAAATAAATGGATCTAACTTTGTTACACTACGTGTATGAAAACACGACAGCAGAGTGTAACTACTGATGAGCGAGTCCGCATTCCGGCAACATTCCCAATGACATGACGTGTCAACTTCAGAGTATAAAAGGAACATATAGGAAGCACTTTCTAGGAGACCGCCGTAGCCTAATCAGTAAAATCCGATACACCGAAAGTAGAATTTTATTACCGTTTAGTCCGATAAACGGAGAGCAAGTATATCCTCTACTTTGTTGATTAGTAATTTTCCGTAAAGACTTAATTGCTGAATCTATTTTTCAACAATTCTAGGAAACAATAAAGTGTTGACAATTGTTTTCCTGAAATTATTGGGAAGCGCCGTACTGTTTATAATATATAATATTCTCAGCCACTATTTTAAATCTGAGTTTATTTTCTATAATTCTAGAAAACAATCAAGTGTTGACGATTGTTTTCCCTGAATATATTGAGAAGCGCCATTCTGTTCATGATTTCATGATTTTTTCCGTAAAGAATCAATTTTGTTTTGAATTCTCAATAAATTCTACGAAACGATTCAGTGTTGACAATCGTTTCATCTAAATCTATTGAGGAATTTCCGTTTATCAGTGTATTCCGTCAAAAGTTAATTTTAGTTTTAATTTTCAATCAATTCCACGAAACTATTCAGTGTTGACAATCGTTTTACATGAATGTTATGATGAATACCCGTTTAATTAGCAATAAAAATTTCCCGTAAAGAGATTAAGTTTAATTTCAATTTAGTGATTCTCCGTGTGAAATTTAATAGTTATATGTCGAACACTGATTCCGTATTTTATCAAACCGAAATATGAGCCGTAGCGTAATAAATTGTCATAAGGAGAGACAGAGTGGTACACAGGTTCTTGGTCATCTCTCAAGTAAACATATTTCCGTGTCGAACTCGTGAAGGAGTGTACCGTCTGATATTCTCATTTCTCACGTCGTGTTAGGGTATATTGAACTAATCGAGATACCAGCTGGTAGTGATCGTGATAGAAAACTATCGCGGAATCATTTAGATTTAACAATCGAATAGTGTATGTCATATAGGGAAGACCGAATATCACTGTTCTATAAATCTTGTACTTTCCAGTGAAAACTCTGTATATATATTTTTGATTGTTGATAATGGTATATATTGATTTATTTCTTGTAATAGATAGCTACAAAGGTCTCGAGTCATTTTATTCAACGCAAAGACATTATTCTTCTGTAGGAAGAGCTTTTCTCAGATACCAACTACAAAACTGAACTAGATCGACTCTGACCTCCTTACTTGTAAGAAACCCAGGCAGGTCTGCTAAGGTACATGACCATACCATAGCCTTGGGGGACAACTAATCTTCCACCAAAATTCTTCTGGTTACAGTATACAGAATCATTAAATGAGACAGAACATTGGCATAATAATATGTTAAGCTTCCTTTCGTTTATGTTATCATATGAGGAATAAAAATGCCATTTTTTCAATTAGTAACTATCTATTTGTGCTGGTCATCGGTTTCAGTGACTTCTTTCAGCACCGGTTCGAACCGGTTATAATCTGAATTTTCATTACTGCATAATCCGTGTCCTGTTCAATCCAGATAAGTGGTCCGTTTTTGATTCCGGTTCTGACTCTTATCCCAGTAGAAACGTTTCAGTTGCAAAATTATCGGAAAATGTATATAAAACAAGAGCTATTCGAGATTAACGTGTTAAATAAATTGTGCGTGGTGATAGATATTAACAAAACACATTCTTCAAGACATACTACAACTTATTTGATTCCTCCAATTAATCATTTCAGTAGAATCTTGATGGTGCTTATAAACAATTTTTTCATCCGATTGTATTCGCTCAATCGTTTCGTGAGGCACGTCACAAACTACATAGATTACACCGTGTTCTTTCAGTGGCACGCTTGCTTACATTTTCGAGAAAATAAGCAAATTAGGACAATTTTCGAGAAAATAAGCAAATTGAGACAATTGTTTATCAACATATAGAAGCATCCGGTTTCAATAAAAATCGATCTAATTGGTCTCAAAATGTTGTTCAACTGTTTTTGCACCTATTCAGTGTAGGAACACTTTCTTCCTTCGGCAACAGTTCATTCAAAAGTCCTTGGTGAACGAAATTACCAAATGTCAGGTCGGAACGATTGAAAAAAGAAGAAGACGTAACCTATGGCCTACATGTATTTCCTGACGTATTTTAGGAAACGATTGAGAGGATTCATTTGGAAAAAAGCTTTCCTTCATAAACACCATTGATTTATTCATAACAATTCATTCAAATTGATCTAGCAAATGAGTCGTAGTCAGTCCTGAACGACGTGATTATCAATATCTATCACCTTGTAAAATTTCATATGATTACTCAAACAGTTTTGGCTTTATACGCAGATTTGATAATTATGCAACTGAAACGCAGATATAAACATAGCACAAACTATAGACTATTTTCAACTCCATCGTTTTCACCGCCAATCGCATTAGATTGAAGAAAATTATTTTCGTCGATTGTTTACCCTATATTGACTGGTCTATATACGTAATAGGTATATAGTGCGATCGAAAACGTCCCACACCTGTATTCCATAACAACTTTGTTATTTTTTAATTCGAATTAAGAAGACCTGATATAAAAATCATTCCATGTTGACAAATTGAGTGAACATTGATAATATCAATTTAAGATCGGACCGAAATACTTTGGTATTTTACAATTAAAAGTTATATTAAATAACCTCGACTTAAGAATACAGGAGTTCAACTCAATTAATAAAATTTCCAGAAGGACATATTAAATAAAATTCAGAACTGATACATGATGAATGACTGAATGATTGGCAAATTTACTGTAACAAATAGCCTTTATCATCATTGTTATAAATATTATCTAGATTCTATATTTTATACTATGATGTATCAATCAATATATTAAATAAGTTATGGTTCAAGTATAACCGAACAAAAAACGTTGCAGTCAAAAACTATAAAAAATAACGTTGATGTATTCCTGAGTGGTTCGTGTCAATGTGATATTCATTGAATTCTTATGAATAATATTAAAATTTATTGGTTTACTTGAAATTCACTTGAAATTTGTGTTGAACATATTACCCAAGATAAAAAGAAAATACTATAGACTATTGCATTCATCGATTATGAGTCAATGAAATAATTTCAATATAAACTAAATAATGAATCAAATTATTTTTATAGTGATAAGACACAGTCTTTCTGTTTCATAATAGTGAAATCATATCGTTCTGGGATGTAACTGCCTCTTGTCAAATTGTTCATATGGAACATGTCTATCATTGACGTCTCTTCAACGAGTGAATAGTTTTTTTTTCAATTAATAAAAACAGTTACATGATTTTTTCCGTGAACTATTCTCCGAAAATATCATTAGTGCTGTGGGATTTTTTTTCATAAATTTCTGAAATTTTTACACAAGTGTACTTAACATTGAAGCCGTCAAGCTGAAGTTCTCTGAAAGCTGATAAGTTTATCAGCGACAAACGCCTAGCAGCTATGATGTTATATAAGAAGTCAAATAGAGCAAAACTACAATTCTTTCAATCGAATACCACAAAATCAACGACCTAAGAAGCACCTGCCTAATCAAATACCAGCTGTTCCAAATACAATGGATATTCATCAAGTAGTAGAAATGACTCACAATGAAAGACATCAGAAATTCTCTGCAAGATCAAGGATTCAATATTGACTCCGGATAATAGTTCAATCCGAAGTTCAATGTTCTTCACAATAGACAACTATTCAACAATGGAAAAATTAAAATTTGTACATTTCGATTAATTTCAATTTTTGTGTAAAGGATCATTTGGGTGCTATTTTCCCACTTTTTCAAGCAGTTAATGATGGACTATGTCAGCCTCATTTTAAATGTTTTTACAATATCGTAATGAAATATACATAAGGAGTAGAAGTAATACTGATTGACAATATAACCCAACCGAAACGAACCAAACGGAGTCATTCGGGTGACACATGTGTTATCGGAACACGAGTTCCAAATAGACATTCTAACGTTATTTTCCAGGTACAGGTAGTCGAGCATTTTGTTATAATGTTACGAAAACATTGAATACATAAAGCTGTTGAACACATGTTCGTTATTTTCCCATATATAGAGTTGAAAATTAAATTGATGCCAAAGATTTCTTCACTTTTCTATTAGATACCAGGAATTAATCATCGAATTTCATAACAAATTGTTCGTGGAAAGCGGATATTATTTGGTATGTATGGAATGGGAATGAATTATTGGAATTCAGAATTGCTTTCAACATTTCAATCAGTGTAATGATCCGATATAATATTCATTCAGTTTATATAGCGAAATTTCGAATTCATTAACGTTTACTGTGAAGAGATTTCAACAATTTCCAGTTTAAAATTGTGAGAATATGAGATTTCCGTATTCTACCTTTCTTAGAGATTATACATTTGGTACTATACGTTATAGAGTTGTATATGTATGATTTATAAGACAACGGATACTTGTTTGTGGGAGTTAAAATCAGATCGAAATGCAGTTTATTATGAAGAAGAAATCAGTTAAACAGTAATCACTTTCAATTAAAATTAGTTACCTTATTATTTAATAACTAATTGCTTGTTTGGAGTGAAATGTGGAGAACATCATTGAAGAAACAGCAGGATTCAGAATAATTAACTGCAGCCTTCAAATTACGACCATCTAGCAAGAAGCTGTCTGAATTTAGTTAATTGACCAGCGCACCTGATTTAAATTCCACATATTTTGAGTGAATACAGGAAATTGAAGATAAATTGAACTCACATCTCAAATATAAGTAGACTTATTCGCAAAAGCTTGTAATATGAGTATGTAGTAGCTTTATTCGCAAAAGCTGGATTTTCGTTCATACTTCTACTCGTTACGTAGCACAACGGCTGACTCTTATTCAGAAGTCAATTTCCGCCGTGTTCTCTTATGTTTATTGTCGTTTTCGATTACCAGCTATAAAATAAGAGTAGCAATATTCAATTTGGGTCTTATCCGCAAGGCTTCATTCCCTCGGACAACCCCACATTTAATCGAAACGCTCTACAGACTAACAGCTTTGTTCTCATAATACGATTTAAAAGCTTTCACATTATATATCTGATAGTGTTCTCAGTTCCAGTCTGGCTGATATATTACTGAAATCTGGATCTACTCCTTTATATGTTACAAATGAAATTTCAGCTCAAATGACTCCAAGTTTATTTTGTATATACCAGTTGTTATTTTTAATGCTCTCGGGTATTATAGAACCGTCTATGGGCTATACGGTTGATTTAATCTAAGGTTGTCTGTTTTATGAGGTTCATTCGAGCTAACTTGTAAGTCTGTAATTTCTCTTCAGCTGTTTGTGTTGAATTTCTCACCTACAATTAGTACTAATTTTCTGGCATCTCATTGTCAAAGAGATGTGTCTCCTGATAAAGTTCGTTCGAATATATATGAGTTTCACAACTTCCACAACCAGTTGAGCAATTTATGTTCACTTTTAGCATCCGTAGCAAGAGTAACATAACAGATGGGTTATGTTTCAGTGTTGTAACTTGCATTGATAGTAGCTTATCGTATACAATACAAAATGCTAATCAGGAGTGTCATGTTTCAGTGTTGTAACTTGCATTGATAGTAGCTTATGGAATACAATACAAAATGCTAATCCTATTAAGTATATTGCACATCATATATCTAACAGAATTCTCAGTTACAGTCCGGCTGATATATCACTAAAATCTAATATTACAAATGGACACTACACTGAATAAATGAATTGTAGAAAAATTCCAAGATACTCTTTTATTATAAAAAAAAAACAAAACATATTTTGACACATAGTGGCTTCTTCAGGTGAACAAAATGGTGAGTTATTGAATAGTTTCGGCATTAGGAATGTTTAAATTCATTCTCAACTTATAAAGTTATGGACATAAAACCACTAATTTACACTGAATAAATCGTGATTGTTTCTATTATTCACTATTGCTCACATATGTTTCATAACACAGTATCATTATCTCAAGAGCTTACATATGTTTCAGCATACATTGTCATTACCTCTTGAGATAATGATACTGTGTTGAAACATATGTAAGCAATAGTGGATTATAAAAGCAATCATTTTTTATTTAGTGTGAAGTAGTGGTTTTAATTCCATAACTTTATAGGTTAAGTAGTAACAAGTAGTAAGGTATCACTAATTATCATTGTCTTGAGATCCAAATCGTACAAATGATGGATTAGGGTCTAAGTTTTGGAAGACTCCTACAATTACCAGTTATACTGGGAGTGAACCGAAAAATGGTTATTTTGAAAAGAACACCCTATTTTTTACAACATTTTTGAATTCTACGTTCAAAACTGAGAAATTCATATAGCATCATATACTCATCCCCTACCATATAGAGTAATTATTCCAAATCTTGGTGATTAATGTGAATCAGCCGTTTATTTGGGAATAAACTTCCATTTGAGTAATTTTGTTCGCATTTGGTGGTATTTCTGATTTTTAAACAATTTTAACGATGTTATATGTATACAACGTATTCCGGAAAGTTGTTCAATTTATTAGGTTATGAAAATGACCAAAAGTCATTTTCCTTGAATAAAACACCCGATACATTATTGTATCAGTGGATAGGCTACCTGAATTTGAATTTAATGATACTAGGTATTACCTATATTCAATAGAAGTTGAATATTAGTTTATCCACATTTTCTATCATTCGGAACTCCACCAAAAGAGTAAAGCCTCTATAATTTTCCGATATGTTGAGATTCAGAGGGGAAGTTTCTTCAATATATCAAAAAAATTAAAAGCATTTGGTATCTTTGGAAACCTACTCTGTTGGCCTGAATCCTAAATCTGGGAATGAAGTCAGCCTGTTAAAATCAATAAAAGTATTTCACGCATCATAACTGTAACTTTAGTAGTTTCGCAGGGCGCTCGTCTAGGACCTCTTCTCTTTCCATTGTTTATCAACGATTCAGCTCTTATTTTGAAACACTGCAAATTCTTGATGTTAGCAGATGATCGTAAACTCTGAAGAAGTATCAAAGCTGTAATTGGCTGATGTAACATGCAGATCGATCTCAATGCACTGTAACCTTGGTGATTATAACAAATAACATGCTACCAAATGAGAGCAATTACAAATTCATCTATTTTTCTAGTAAAACAACAAACATGGGATTTAACTACATCATGAATAATACACGTCTAGAACGAGTTGAGTTTATCGAGGATTTAGGTATGATTTTTGACAAAAACTTAAGATATCACCTTCATATTGAATTGATTCTGGAAAGGGCTTTCAGTCAGTGTGGACTCATAGAACAACATTTTACTAACATAGATAGTTCAATACTTCTACATAATTCTTTAGTAAGATCAGTTCTCCAATATTACTGCACAATTTGAAATCCGTTTTTTGATACCCACATCGATCCCCTTGAAAGAGTTCAAAGAAAAATGGTGGACTACATTCAATTTAAGATGAATATTAATATGAATGATCATGGATATAATTAACGTCTATGTATGGTGCGTTTGAAACCTCTAAAGAAGCGTAGAGGGAATCATCGAATGAAATTTGGGTATAAAATACTTAATGGCTCAATAAGCTCTCCAGAACTATTAAATCTATTCAATCAACGAGTACCTAACTGAGCTACTCGAAATCACGACAACCTACAGATAACTTCGCTCCGCATAAAATACGGCCGCCATACATCTATAAACGGAATTTCAAACGAAATTTCCAGAGTAGTAAACAGAGAGATGTAAAGATAGAGTGCGCGAGGGACTATTTTAGTGACCGGACTTAAGAAATTTAATTGGTTGGTGGGGGATTTTGTCTAGCGGGGAGTCCACTACTCCCATAGATGACTCTACTACCGTAGAATGAAATGTCTTATGGAAGGGACCAAAACTGTCATGGCCGGCGAAAGTATTTCGAAATTGATAGAAATTATAATGCGCATGCGATTGTTATTGTTGTTCAATAGCAGCCATGTTTAATTCATATATATATATATAAATACGTATCTGTATACTTTCTTGGTATAATGGTTCGTATATATACTGAAAATAAAATGAAATAAAAATTCTTTTTAACGTTTCGACAATGTTTTTTGTCTTTATCAAAAGTGTGAAAGTGTTTCCATTTAATTTAGAGAAGAATAGATGATTTCGATTAATGAAATGCGTCTGCAGCCAACTTGTGTTTTGAGATCCAATTAAAACTGCAGAACTGTGTGTGAAAGAGCAATGTATGGCTAATTACAATTTGAAATGGATTGGATTTGATTAAATACAAGACATTTTAAGATTATACAATTATAAATATCTATGATTATTGTATGAATTAGTTATTCTATGATAAACACTCTATTCACATCTATTATAATCAACTATTCAAGTTTAAGATAATTCTATGGAATTTAACCTCAAAATTGTTACTCATAGTGTCATAGTTAAATAATACGTTATCTTTCTTAGGTTGAATTTTGAATAGACATTTACTAGTGTCAGATATTGAGAGGTTTTGATACTTTCAATTGAAATGTTTCTTCGAATTGAAGATAAGCATTATCTGAGTACTCACTATTGAAAATGATGTGATTATCATTGATTCTTGAAAATTTTGGTATTATTCTTAAACTTTATAGTCGTAATAAGTATATTTTCTTATTTTCCTTCTGATTGGCGAAGGTATTCATTATCTTTAAGAACGTTTCCAATAAATGGACGGTGTAGAATCCATAATCTTCTTCAATTTTCTCATAAAAAGCCATGTTTCTTATGATGTAAGTATATTGATGTTGAGAGTAGTGTATTCTTGGAGAATAAAAAATCTATTTCACCAGGCCAAATTATTCTTTCATTGATATTTTTGAACCATTTGTAACATCTGTATACTTTCTTGGTATATTGGTTCCTATATATACTGAAAATAAAATGAAATAAAAATTCTTTTTGACTTTTCGAAAATGTTTATTGTCTTTATCAAAATTGTGAAAGTGTTTCCATGTAATTTAGAGAAGAATAGATGATTTCGATTAATGAAATGCGTCTGCAGCCGACTTGTGTTTCAAGATCCAATTGAAACTGCAGAAAACATTGGATCGGTTGTGTGTGAAAGGGTAATGTATGGCTAATTACAATTTGAAATGAATTGGATTTGATTAAATACAAGACATTTTAAGATTGTACAATTATAAATATCTATGATTATTGTATGAATTAGTTATTCTATGATAAACACTCTATTCGCATCTATTATAATCAACTATTCAAGTTTAAGATAATTCTATGGAATTTAACCTCAATATTGTTACTTATAGTGTCATAGTTAAATAATACGTTATCTTCCTTAGGTTGAATTTTGAATAGACATTTACAAGTGTCAGATATTAAGAGGTTTTGATACTATCAATTAAAATGTTTCTTCGAATTGAAGATAAGCATTATCTAAGTACTCACTATTGAAAATGATGTGATTATAATTGATTTTTGATAATTTTAGTATTATTCTTAATCTTTATAGTCGTAATAAGTATATTTTCTTATTTTTCCTTCTGATTGGCGAGGGTATTCATCATCTTTGAGAACGTTTCCAATAAATGGACGGTGTAGAATCCTTAATCTTCTTCAATTTTCTTATAAAAAGCCATGATTCTTATGATGTATGTATATTGATGTTGAGAGTAGTGTATTCTTGAAAAATAGAAAATAAAAAACCTATTTCACCAATATCTGACACTTGTAAATGTCTATTCAAAATTCAACCTAAAAAAGATAACGTATTACTTAACTATGACACTATAAGTAACAATTTTGAGGTTAAATTCCATAGAATTATCTCAAGCTTGAATAGTTGATTATAATAGATGTGAATAGAGTGTTTATCAAAGAATAAATAATTCATACAATAATAATAGATATTTGTAATTGTACAATCTTAGAACGTCTTGTATTTAATCAAATCCAATCCATTTCAAATTGTAATCAGCCATACATTACTCTTTCACACATAACCAATCCAATGTTTTCTGCAGTTTTAATTGGATCTTGAAACACAAGTCGGCTGCAGACTCATTTCATTAATCGAAATCATCTTTTCTTCTCTAAATTACATGGAAACACTTTCACAATTTTGATAAAGACAATAAACATTGTCGAAACGTCAAAAAGAATGTTTATTTCATTTTATTTTCAGTATACATACGAACCAATATACCAAGAAAGTATACAGATATTTCAAATGGTTCAAGAATATCAATAAAAGAATAATTTGGCCTGGTGAAACAGGTTTTTTATTTTTCAAGAATACACTACTCTCAACATCAATATACATACATCATAAGAATCATGGCTTTTTATAAGAAAATTGGAGAAGATTATGGATTCTACACCGTCCATTTATTGAAAACGTTCTCAAAGATGATGAATACCTTCGCCAATCAGAAGGAAAAATAAGAAAATATACTTATTACGACTATAAAGTTTAAGAATATTACCAAAATTTTCGAAAATCAATGATAATCACATCATTTTCAATAGTGAGTACTTAGATAATGCTTATCTTCAATTCGAAGAAACATTTCAATTGAAAGTATCAAAACCTCTTAATATCTGACACTTGTAAATGTCTATTCAAAATTCAATCTAAAAAAGATAACGTATTATTTAACTATGACACTATAAGTAACAATTTTGAGTTTAAATTCGATAGAATTATCTTAAACTTGAATAGTTGATTATAATAGATGTAAATAGAGTGTTTATCATAGAATAACTAATTCATACAATAATCATAGATATTTATAATTGTACAATCTTAAAATGTCTTATATTTAATCAAATCCAATCCATTTCAAATTGTAATTAGCCATACATTACTCTTTCACACACAACCGATCCAATGTTTTCTGCAGTTTTAATTGGATCTTAAAACACAATTCGGCTGTAGACGCATTTCATTAATCGAAATCATCTATTCTTCTCTAAATTACATGGAAACACTTTCACAATTTTGATAAAGACAATAAACATTGTCGAAACGTCAAAAAGAATTTTTATTTCATTTTATTTTCAGTATATGTACGAACCAATATACCAAGAAAGTATACAGATATTACAAATGGTTCAAGAATCTCAATGAAAGTATAAATATATATATATATGCTTTTTTTTTTTTTTTTTTACATACAAACCTGGTCGGGGCTGCTGCGAGCTCCGACGAGACATCGCAGCAGTCGCGCCAGAAAAAACCTAAAAGGTGGTTAACCGAAGCTACTCCTCCCCGCCGGTCGGTAAGTAGTTTCAGGTTCCTAAATCGTGTGCCCTCAGTATTCTAATTGAACCCAGAATGATTGCCTTTTGCATCCGGTCTATCAAGATCTGAGCCGAGATCTTACAGGTCGGAATGATCTTCAAGTTTGAACGCAGCGAAGACCGAATTCCGCCCAAAACACCGATGATCAGAACCACTAATACGACCTTGTGGCCTGGGTATAGCGTGCGGAGCTCGAATAGGAGATCTTCATATTTTGTCCATCTTTCCTCCTCTTTCAAGACTATGTTCTTCTCTGCCGGAGCGGAGAATTCGATGACATACATAGTCTTGATTATCGAGGAGGATATATATATATATATATATATATATAATATGTTCTGCTTCAGGTTTCCGCGGGCGTTATATGCTGTATTGGGCTGCCGGAATATACTTCGCGTTGTCGTAGATTGGTTTCGATACAAACCGTTGATATGACGACGTTTCGGCACAATCTCATGTGCCATCTTCGTATCCTTGTTGCATCCGGATGATTTTGCCGGTTTGATGCGTCTGATTGAGTTTGTTGGTCTGTTGCGTTCGAGCGATTTTGTCGGTTCGTTGCGTTCGACCGATTTTTCCGGTTCGTTGCGTTCGAGCGAGTTTGCCGGTTCGTTGAATTAGTCTGGTTGACTGTTCTCCTGGTTGGTAGAAGGGCTGGTTTCTAAGCAGTTGATAATCTCTGTGTATCATCTCTTGTATTGAGATTTGGAGGTCCCTTCTCGATTTCGATAGATTCTCTTATGATGCGTTTTCTTTTGTGCTCCAGGCTGGCTAGGACTCGGGTGTTGTCAAAATCGATTTCATGTGAAGTTTTTCTCACATGTTCGGCAAGTGATGATGTTGTTTCTTGCTTTGCGACTGCATTGCGGTGTACTTCACGTCGAATGTTGATTCTGTCTGTCATCTATACTGAAGTAATTCTACTGCATATTGATTACTTATTTCTATTTTTCATTGTGGTTTTCTATTTTTAATGTTAACATTAAGACAGTTAGGACAGAAATCGGTTCCTTACGGGGTTCCTCACTTCCTCTATGAAGGAAACACCTAATTTAGGAATCCTAATGATCAGAGATTGAGGAGGATGTAATTCAGGAGCCAATGCCAAAAGTTGTGTCCAGTTCATTGGGAGGTCATTGGGGGACCTCATAATGAAAGTTACAGTTCTGTGGGCCCATCGCGTGGGCTTATAACTATCACCGATGACCGTTGAAATATAATGAGGTATGTGCCCCGCTTGAATCGTAAGTTTAACTGACACCGTCAATGGTAGAACATATTTCTCGTCCCCAATCCATCAATTGAATGAACAACCTTGCCACCTCTTCAAAATACACCAAAAATTGCTCTCAAGCAAATTCATATAATAATAATATATTATTGTAACAATAAATTATTGTCTGTTCACCCCTTCAAGGAACAAGGAATTACCTTCAGAAGGATTCCCCTGAAACTTGCAAGAATGTCAAATTTCTCTAGCACATCATGTATCAAGTTGCGAGAGTTAATAATTATGTCGGCAAATCTGCGATGGTGAACTAGGAACTACTACTACCTACATTTCGCGATAAATACGTGAGATCCGCTAGTGTAAAGAGTATGATACATTGACTTTCTCGAGATTTGTTTTCTTTTTGATTGTCTGCATATTTTAAGTTAATTGTAGTAAAACCCTGATAACAAATCAACCTTCACCGCATTATGTATATGAGATATACCATACAAATTCCCCGAAAGGAATATGTATTACATTACCACGGCAAGATAAACTGTTTACAATACTATATGGTTTCCTCCAAACTAGCAGATAATTAATGTTGCTCATACAAATTAATAACTGAATATTAGTCTTCTCCTTTACATCATCCCACATTGAAGTTTCGTGATAGAAGCCAAGTAAAAGAACGAGGGAATGTAACAAATTTGTATACAGTCTTACTTGTTCCTCAAGTTCAAAAATTAATTACTTATAGTGAATAATCTCTTGAACGGCTTTTTCCATATGTTCATGTTACTGCGAAGTTCAGAGCGTAATGTATCTGTGCTGGATAATAATTGTTTTTCCATTCAATCAAAGAAGCTGTGTTACACTCACACGGATATCATTTTATTTTCGATAAGAACGGTCTTTTGTATGAAAATCAACAACAATATTTCATCAATTGGTTTCCTCGTTTAGCAGCTAATTATTCAACTTGAACATTATATCAAGACATTCAATGTGAATTGCATCTTCTATAAAATTTTCACATTCACAGTCCGACAATTTGCTGGCTAAACATTTCAGGATATGTATGTATGATTTGATTACGAACTAAACTGACTAATTCAGAAATTTTAGCAAATAAGTGAGTACAGGACAATCGTGTGCCTAAATATATAGTAAATACTCTGGCGGAATCGTTATTGAAATATGGCATCGTGGGAGGAATGTCCATATAAGAATGCAATTGAACATCTCATTATTGTTGAAAGTTACGAAAGAAAAATGGATAAGGCAAACAAAATTCCCACGGATATTTCGTACAATTAAAAAGTGAGAACACTTTATATTTTTATCAATGTCTACTCTTCATATGAACTGAAATTTAAGTATATACATATTAGCTATCACACAAGATCAGCTCATAATCAAGAGATTGGGATAGATGAAATATAGTTTCGTTGATATCAAGATCGATTGATAATGATGTCAATAATAGAATTATGAAGTTTAGACTTATCTGATCGAAAGGTTTACAAGAAAATTAAGTTATTGAAACATGAATACAAAATAATAGAATATCATAAGGACTGTTGAAAGTGTCTACCATTTCCAGGCGTACTAAATTTTATACGACGAAGAGAAATGGGATACTAAGAATGTGTTTGAAATTGTACCATTTATCCTTCAGATAACAATGATATTTTTTTCTGAACTCTCTTATTCGTTTTGGCGAATATGTACAATACAGGTGTGAATGTTACAGGAGAAGTAGAATCTCCAATAAGAGTTGACTCTACCAAAGTACTCGGATTAAAAGTGAAAATGGATTACTTTCAATCAATATTTACTAAACGTAGTAGACTATATCTAGGTAAAGTATACTCTTATTGCCTTGAAATTAAAATTGACTTTTTGGTCTACCACCTAATAAAAAAAAAGCTAAGCTTCCATAATACATTTAGAGATAGAAATGTTCATCATTTATTACAGCAAGTTGAAGATTCGTGACACTTTGAGTTTGAATTGATGTTCCTTTTTCTAATGGCGGATGAATCTCATCTGAGGTTTTTTATCATGCATTTAGTTTACTCTTCTAGACAATGAGAAGCTGAATTTCTCTACTTTTCGATGGTCTCAGTAGACTTCTTCAGGTTAGTGAGGAGATGATCACCATCATTTACTAGCAAATTTTCACGAATGGACGAATTTTGTTTGTTGCAATTTCATCAGGATTTCCATTCCCATTACTTTCAAATCCGTTTCCTTGTTGTTGTTCTTGAATTTGAGCAATTGCGCATCCTATTCTGTTCCTAAATTTTTCAATACCTCAATATGTAGTGTTAAGTACGAGCGTACTTGAAGTATAAGATGATACTAGAAACGGTGGAGGAAAACTCCCCCAGCCACTAGTCTCTAGTGGCCATGAAAACAGTAACATTTTATATCCGGTACGACTATCCAGATATAGTATAAGAGTCTAAGAACTACCATTCTGTTCAGCATTGTTGTTAGAAGCTTTTGATAGTAATATACATTTTATAATTAACAATTGTATTTAATTCAACATGAGAGTTTGTATCATCTCAATCAAAATTACACTGGTCCTTCGAAATTCTTACTCCTTAGTGAGTACGAAACATTGGACCAATCAAGCATACGTGATTACATTCAAGAAAAAATAGGCAACATCAGAACTCCCCGGTCCAGAGGGTCTCATCAGTTACTGTCAACAGAAATCAAGGTAGGATTTTACTCTAGTTAATATCGTTCATAATTTCCTCATCGCATATAATGATGGAAAACGACATCAAGTTTCTGATTGCTGGGCGTGGTCTAGTTGAAGCTGCGGTAACTATAATTAAAACTTTTGTCGATGAATTCACCAATATTGACGATATTTATCACCTCAAAACTCGTTTACCAAATCTTCGAAATGCATTTGGAAAATTTTCTAGTATTCAAGATTGAACTCACAGAACAGAGGGGAGAACATTTCAAAGAACGCGGTGACATTAAAGCGAAAGATTATGATTTAGGAGCACGCATTCTGAAAATAATTGAGGGAAAATCTGTATCGGCCCTACAAGGTAATATTTCAAATCAATCAAATCAATCGGGCATACGTCTAACTTCCGTACGGTAACACATGTTAGATTTACCGTCATTTTCGGGAAATTACTGAATGGACTGCTTTCTCTGATACTTTTAATTTCCTAATTCATAACAGTAATTTGTACAGTAAGGCTGAAAAACTGCATTACATCGAATGATGTATGAAGGTGAAGTCCAGAAGGCAATCTTATTGATTTCGATTAGTGAAGATAATTATGACATCGCACATGAAACTTCGAAAAACCGATTTGATAATACAGGGCTTATTGTACAAGAGCATGTTTTGGCGCTAATAAGACGACATCATTTAACGCACAATTCTGCAACGTCTATGAGAAATTAACAACCAATTTCCAAACGAGGTTAGTAAACCGTCATCAGCCACAATTTGCAATACAAATTTAGGTAAGGAACGTAACCCACTGCAATTTTTTTTGTGAGTGGCATACTATTCATCAATGTACAGCATTACAATAGTACAATATTCCTGAACGCATTGATTATATCAGCCGCTTGAAATTGTGTTTAAATAGCCTTAGAAAAAAATCATTCCCTTGATAGTTGCAAAGACGCGAATTGCCGACAATGTAACCAGAAGCACAATTCATTGATCCATGTAGAAGGTTCTACGGGATCACTGCAAACAATTGCAACTCATGTTAAGGATACCATTCCAAATCAAGTCTTGTTATCAATGGTTCAAATTTATGTACTGGGGAAAGAGAACAGGCCCATTCTAGGTCGCGCTTTATTGAATATGGGCTCTCAATCAAATTTTATCACGAAAAAGTTATGTGATAGATTACAATTGAATTATTTAGATGTTCAAGGAGAAATCTCGGAAGTGAACGGATCTCGCAGTGAAATGAATAAATTAGTTGATTTCGAATTCAATTCTAAAATTAATTTGAAGAAGAATGACATCAATTGTTCTGTTTTGAATGGAATTACCCAACGATTACCGGAAATATTAATAGAATTGAACGAAATCTACATTCCTTGAAACATTATGTTTGGATGATTCAGAATTCTACTATTCAAAAGAGATAGACTAAGTACTAGGGACTGAGTTATTTTGGCAAATCCTTGGAAAGGGTCAAATGAAAGACAAGAGGGTCTTATTGATTCTCAAGAAATCAGCCTGGGATTGTTGGCGGAGAGGTTCATAGTAAAAAACCTAAGCCTATCACATGCAATTTATCGCCGAGGGCATTAGATAGGCAATTGAAGGCGTTCTGGGAAATAGACCAGTGGCCTGTCGGAACAGGGGCAGATGTGAAGGATGGAACAGATTATTGTGAAACACATCTTGTAAATACTCATGAACGGAATCAAAATGGTCATTTTATTGTGAAACTTCCTTTCGTCAATAATATTAAAATGCTCGGCAATTCTAGAAATCTTACACTCAAACGATATTAGAAAATGAATTAAAACACAATAGTTTATTGAAAGAACGCTACGTGGACTTTATGAGGGATTATGTTCGACTAAATCAGATGGAGACTATTTCTATCACAAATGATCTTACTGACTGCTATTATCCAGCCCATCATGCAGTGTTTAGGAAACCAGTATTATCACCAAATTGCCCGTGGTTTTTGATGGCAGTGCTCTAACGAACGGGTTGCGTTACGTGATTATATATAGAACTCTTTAAAGAACAGAGTAGAATTCTTTTCGGCGAGGAAACTTGTCATATGATATTTAAAGATATCTGCCGGTCAGTAAAACATAGATTATTGATACTACCATTCCTGAAGTGAGATGTCACTATATATCGCGAAGTGGGAGGTAGTAGAACGGAAGTCGAAGAGAACTCATTGTGGTTTGTTCCTTTGTCTAGGTAAGTCGAGAATTCGTAATTCATTGTCATACAATACATTCTCTTAATTTTGCTTCCGAAATATCATCACATCAGGCTATTTAATTTGATTTAGAATTGTTATTGAACTTCTGGATGTACAAGGCCTGATTGTGGTAGTATTTCGGCGGATTTTATCTCGATTTGCCTAGGGGGACAAGCCCGATCATTTTGCGGATAGCATATTTCAAAGAATATCTTTTCCATCACAGCATTTATTGTTGTAACTCTTGTAAGAGAATAATTTATCGGAACGTAGGCAGGTTCTCATGATAATATTTCTGTAGTCCTTGTAAGTTTAATTCCGCATTGGCACATGGTATTTTTTGTGTGATTCGTAAGAATCGCCATTTTGTTATCTGATATGTAGTATTCAGAGCTGTCTTCGATTGCATCGTGCTATAAATAGTATTGGGAATTATCACAAGGTATTATTCAATTATTGCTTATTGAATTTTTAATTATCAGGACTGCTACGTTCACGTGATTTCAGAGAAGAGGAATACCTCAATTTGATGCAATTCAATTCAAGTTCCTAGATTCGTGCTAACTAGCAAATTCAACGTTTGGTTATTTCTTTTCAATCACAATTTGATTATTTTTCTTTCTATCTCATTTATTTGTATCGTTAATTCAGTCACGTATTATTATTGTTCAATTTTAAGTAATTCTTGTAATTATGTAATTCTTGCAGATTAAATTATATTTTTTTCTAAATTTATATCTCTTCAAGATATCAATATTGTTATAGTGTATTACATATTGGGGAAGATAACATTATCGGAGGTGGAATCATTTGGTTATTCCGGCCGACGGTGTTACTTGTCCTTTGATCTCAAGTCAGGTACTGTTCATTCTTTGACATCACAGGGTTTGAACGTCTGAGGTTCCTCACCCCTTCACTTCAAGACGGTTTAGTGACTTTCCTGACAGGACCAGCTTCCAGTTCCTACGAGTTCCAAGGAGGGTAACATTTTCTTGTTGAGTGACCACTATTTCATTTTCTGTTTTTCACCAAAATTGTATTTCGCTAGATTCTTTTAGAGCCATTTGTGGTCTCTTTAATATTTAACTATTCATTCTTTCAATTAAGTAATTGAGTAATTTCGTAATTATTGACCCAAAATTCTTTATATACAAATTGATTTAATTTGGTAATTGTTACTTCAAAATAGCTTTTATTTATAAATTAATACATTATATAAACTGTAAATTTATTTTGTTAATCACCAAATTCCATCTGGAATAAACCAAATTGTTAAGTTGAACTTGTATTGTTTTTCTAATTTCCATCAACTAATAAACCATCTCGTGGTGCTTGTATTCTAGGCTGTGAATTCATTTATATTTATAGTTTTTCAGTAAGCAATTGGCGCTCAAACAATTCACCAGTCTAGAATCACAAGGCACGTTTCACTACGAGCCCTGAGATGAACTAATTCAAATTGAGCTAGTTGGGTCAATATATACCGACCCAATTGGGTCCGTTTCACTGGCGCCCAGCATAGATGGGCTGCCGTTTCACATCCGTTTCAGTGCGAAAACCTCGACCGGAATAACGATAATTTATCTATCGGGTCTAAATTACAGGATTATTTGACCTGTATTCTCTTGTGACTTAGACTACATCGTAAATATTGCAAAAATGTATAGGGCAATTTGGGTTGACCAGGTAGACCGTAAGTTTCAGCAAATATTTTGGCGAGAAGACAGTGAATAGGCTTTAAGGGTTAATCAGTTGAAAACCGTAACATATGGCACCGCGTCTGCACCATTTTTAGTCGTTCGCTGTCTGCAATAATTGGCAATCGATAATAAGGCAACGTATCCAAATGCCTGTAGGGTATTGCTGCAAGATTCTTAAATGGATGATACCGGTGCAAATTCACTTGAAGAAATTAGCTCATTAAGCGATGAAGTGGTTAAGGTTTTAAATATAGGCGGGTTTACGTTGCAAAAGTGGGCTACTAATGATACAAGAATATTACCTACTTCTGAAAAACCAAACACCATTTTCAATTTTGATTCGTAGGGGGATGCAGAAGCGTTAGGTCTGTATTGGAACAGCAATAACGACGGTTTGAGGTATGAAATATTGAAATATGATATGAGCGAGAATTATACCGAAAGAAAAATGCTGTCTATCACATCAAAAATCTTTGACCCTTTAAATCTAGTCGGTCCAGTAGTAGTTGGAACAAAATAGATAATTCAAGCGTCATGAGAACTAAAATGAGGAAGGGACGAAAAAATTCCGGACATATTGGCAGTTAGGTGGAAACAATTACTACAGGAATTACCTGCATTGAACTAAATTGAAATTCTAAGATCCGTAAACAACTACTTCTCATATCAGCTGATTGAACTTAAGGGATTTGCCGATGCCTTCCAAAAGTTGTACGGTGCAAGTATTCATGTTCGTACAGAAGACGGCAATGGTACATATGCTTGCAATATACTATGTGCGAAATCGAGAGTAACAACACTGAAAACTATAACAGTACCGCGGTTAGAGCTATGTGCGGCGTTGTTAATAGCAAACCTAATGAAGGGCAGTTTTGAAAGACATTAACTTCGGAATTGACAATGTATGTATGTGAACAGATTCCACAGTCGTCTGAACATGGTTAAGGAAATCACCATCAAATTCAAATACATTTGTCGCTAATCGTATTAGCGAGATTCAATCAAGCACTTCCAAAAATTGGAACCATGTTCTTAAAGAAGACAATCCGGCAGACATAATTTCTAGAGGAATGTCACCTCAATAATTATGTAAGTGTAACATGTGAGTAGATGTGCTAGGCCGGTTCTCCACCAAAATCGACCTTTTTTGCATGTAAATCTCCATAAGGAAATCTAAGGTTCAAATTGTCAGAAAACTGTCCATTCCAAGGTCATCCACAATCGCGCATGCGCAGTCATAGAAGTATATGGTTCACCAATCGATGGTCTATGGTTTGGTAATCTATGGTGCACCCGACTATGCTCTATGGTTCATCAATCGATGGACAGGTAGGCTATGGTTTGGTGATCTATGATTCCTCCAACTATGGTCTGGTAAATCTATGTTTTTTCCAATCTGCAGTCTGTGAACTAGTCATCTGTGTACTCGCATTCTACTGAAATGAATATTTTGTTATCCTACACCGGATTCGAACCCGAGAAATTAATTCCAAAGTTAGGTGGCTTAACCGCCCAGCTATGGAGGACTTGAATTAATCAATTTAAATGTAGTATATAACCTGAGTCACTTCTACTGGAATGAATTTTGTACTACACCAGATTCGAACCCGAGAAATAAATTCTAAAGTCAACGGCTTAACCGCTCAGCTATGGAGGACTTGAGAATGAGTGATTTTAATGTAGTATATATAATCTGAGTCAACTCTACTGAAAAATGAATTTTGTCCTACACCAGATTCGAACCCGGGAAACAAATTCCAAAATCGGCTCCTTAACCGCTGAGCTATGGAGGACATGATAACAATCGTCTTTAATGTAGTAGATATAGCTCCGGTGCACCCTAGGCTTGTCACGTGGGTCTAGCCTTATGTCACCTGTTTCATCTTGATTATAGGTAAAGGTGAGCCTAACCTCATCCATAATAAGTTTAAATCGAAAGAATGTGATTTTTGTGTCACACAATTAGTTTGAAAGTTGAAAATAGTGATTTGCACATGTTTTAACGCGTGATTCATCATTCCAACACGTGCTTCAATATTCAGACACGTGTTCAGACACGTGATTCAATATTCAGACACGTGTTCAGACACGTGCTTCAACATTCAGACACGTGTTCAGACACATGCTTCAACATTCAGACATGTGCTTCAAGTGAAACAAATATGTTGTTGTTATGATTATCTCTGACGAGGTCACAAAGATCAAGCAAATATGATATGAGATGTTATAATTATACACTAACCTCAATAGTAGGGGACCAAGATTGATTTGATAAGTTTATTCTCTCTCTTCGATATTCGACATTCACCAATATGAGGTTCATTGTGATAGATGTACAAGGCTTCAAAGTGCCTGAATTTAGAATAAAAGAAATGTGTATTACGAATGGGAAACAATCAAGTCACTACCTATTCAATTATCCCAAACCATATAGCGAGTTAGATGAAAACTGTAAGAGACAAATTCGATATCTCGAGAGGAATCATCATTGTATTCCATATGTTAGTGGGTTTATCAAGAATAGGGAACTGATGAATATTTTGAAAAAACATACAGTTGAGATGAATATCGATCGTATATATGTTAGAGGAAAAGAAAAATCGAAAGCTATAAGTCAACTTTTGGAAGAAATTAATGGAGGATCGATAGTTGTTATAGATTTAGAAAATGATGTCAACTGTCCAAAACTGATAATGGGTGAACCTCTTTGTTTGAACAATCATACTTCAAATAATTGTTACTGTGCTGTGAATAATAGCTTACATATTCATAATTATCTTATAAATTTACTACCATTGTAAACCGATGATAATAAATGATATAAATAATAGGTTGATTGTTTATTTCCCTCAGTCTATATCCTGAACTCATATGAGAAACAAAATGATGAAGCTTTGTGGAATTTGTAATAAAAAAGAGATTAATACAAGTTTTATCCCTTGTAAACATAGATTGTATTGTTCAGAGTGTATATTCAATTTAAAGATTATATACTGCTTTGAGTGTGCTGATAAGAGAAAAATAATATCGAAAATATCTATAGATAACTATCGTGGTATTGTGTTCCATCCCTACTCTTCTCCAGGATAATTAAATAGATGTAATGTTAGAAATATATCATTATGAAAAATGTATTCATATAGTATGTTACTTGTACAGTTTGTGTTAACTCTAACCTTACTTCTTGGAACTTTCTCATCGAATATAATATTATATAAGTCTACATTTAATTCTGATAATGGAAGTGCATCATTCAATCATAATTTAAATCGAAGTGATTCCATTCATTTAGAATATGAAAATACGAATCAACAAAGACCTACCTTTACTATTTTCGCATCGAGGAAAAATCATTCTCCACATCATAGAGTTTCTACCCGCCCTGAACCTCTATCCAGAGAAGAAGAAGTGAGAAATGATTATGAACATCGTATATCTTTTATAAATGTTCAACTCACAACTTGTAAAAGTAGATTGAAAAATTTAACCTTGGAATTATTGGATGTGAATAGTAAATATATATTAGAACGTATATATATCGAGAAATATTGTGAAAGTTCTCCTACCGCCACTACCATTTCTACAAACATAGATGCCCTCGCTAATAATCTTCTGCAAGAGTGTAGATCAGATTTATCTACATGTGTTGCAAACAATCTCGGATTGAAATTTGAATCAGATACTTGGGCATCTAAATATTATGAATGTAATAAAACGAAATCATCCAGTTTGAATATAGTTGACAAAGATAGAAGTGATGTTCTACCTGAACCTGTCCTATCTGAACCAATAAATATTTCAATAAAAATTTAGAGTGGAAATATATGAGCTGTTACCAAGAGCTGCATCGAACAAAAACTAAATTATCAAATTGCATGTTGGAAGCAAAATTAATTCAACCCGCATCATGAAGAATGATATTCAAGAAGAAATTGGATGATCATATAAATAATTTGAATTTTCTTAAAAACGTACCCAATTATACATATATTACAATCATATAACTCATACGTCTAATTATCTGAAAATAAGTAACTAAGAAAACCAAATATTATATGTTATATAAAATAATTATTATAATAAAAATATAGATAAGGCATATTTATAAGTAATATACAATATTTAATATAAAACTAATCGTTTTCTTCCTCCTCCACCTCTGGAATAGAATGATATCCCTAAGGTAACGTTTTATAATTTTCAATAATATAGCGTTTATTATCACAAGCGCTTAAAACAATTTCATTTTGCTCAATAGTGTAAATATTATGATTATGAGATCTAATTAATTTTTGGGTTTTATTATCGAATTATCAGAATAGACTGATTCGTTAATTTTCAAAATATATAATTTTCCAGTATATTTACAAGATTGAATAAAGTAGGTTCATATATATCGAATTAACCAAGAATTAAACAGTTTCAAACAGTTATTAAACAGCTTAAGAACAGCTTTTGAACAGCTTAAAACAGCTATTAAACAGCTTCAAACAGGTATTGAACAGCTTCAAACATCTATTAGATAGTTTCTCATTAGTTTTTTCTTTTACAAAAATAGTTTATAGATGTATGAAATTATCAAAACACTTTCTATATCTTCCTTTATCAATAGCATCATCTTTAACAATACATAAAAATTCGTATGGTTCCTTCCAACAGTATGAACATATATTTTTGAATTCTCCAAAAGTCATATCAGTCCCCACGTGATCATTATATATATGCTTTAAATTTAGATCGTCTTGTGCAATAGAATAATATGAATGAGCATCTAGTTCTATTGAGTGACACGTGCTCCAAAATTCAGACACGTGTTTAACACATGCTTTAATATTCAGACACGTGCTTCAACATTCAGACGTGTGCTTCAACATTTATACACGTGTTTCAACATTCGGACAAATTTAACACGTCTTTGATACTTGCTTTTGACAGTTACATGGTAGAAGTGCTCGGACATACACAATATAACATCATCAACTAGTATATAAACAAATGCTTATTAACATATGTTTCAGTATGATTTCGATTCGCCTTCAGGCATGATGAAGATTGTTAAGCAAAAAGACTCGTTGAATATTATGAACTTAGGGTCAAGCATTGAGAATGTTGAACAACCACAACGTCACAGCTCTTTACTGCCAAATACTCTACGAACAATAATCTGTGGTCCAAGTAATTGTGGGAAAACAAATGTAATGTTATCTCTATTGTTAGATGCAAACGGCTTGAAATTTGAAAACGTGTACATCTATTCAAAGTCTTTACACCAACCAAAATACCAGTTACTGGAGGAAACATTGAAGAAAATTGCTGGGCTTGGATATTTTCCATACACTGAAAGTGATAACGTCATAGACCCCACAGAAGCGAAACCTAATTCGGTAATAATATTCGATGATGTAATGGATGAGAAACAGGACAAAATTCGTTCTTATTTTTCAAGAGGGAGACACAACTCAATTGATAGTTTCTATCTTTGTCAGTCTTTTGCAAAATGTCCAAAACATGGATTGCGCGACAATGCCAATTGCTTGATTATTTTCAAACAGGATGAACTCAATTTGAAACATATATTTACCGATCATGTAAGTACCGACATGTCACTCGAGAAATTGAAAGAGATATGTAGCGCATGTTGGAAAGATAAATATGGATTCCTTATGATAAACAAAGACTGTGCTATGAACAAAGGACGTTATCGCAAAAGTTTTGATAGCTATATATACATCTAACATGTATATATACTATCATTTGAAATAGACAAACCGCTCAGCATGGACGTGCGTGTGAGTAACATGTTAAAAGAAAAACAACAATTGAAGAGAAAAATTTGGGAGTTAGCAAACGTTGTGAGGAAAAAATATATGGCTGTGAAATTGGGTAAAGCTGAAAATGATACAATTCTAGATAATATGTTCAAGAATGTATCTAAGCCTCTGGAGGAAATTGCGAAAAATGCTGAAATAATCAAACAAAATTCGTTGATTAAGCCTAAAAGTATTGTTTCTACAGCAACACAAATGGAGAACATACCAATCCCAAATATTGTAACTGAAGGGGAAGAATTCGTATATAACCCCCCAGATACTGAAGAGGATGTGTTTACCCCCGAACCTACTATCGATCAGATTCGTGAAGAATTCAGAAAACTTAAGAAAGATAATGCAGCGGCTACAGAGGAGTTTCTGCAACAATACCCCACATTAGCACGTTATTACTTGGAAGGATTTCTATTGGATGATGATGTCAAGAGATACGATGATAAAATGGGTTTGCAATATAATTCGACTTTAGATAAATGGTTCATGGGTAATCAACCTATTGAAATTGATAGTGAGAGTAATATAATTATTAAGGGAACTCCGTTCAAGGGTACCACAGGACTGTATAATTTGATATTCTACAGAGATGTTCGGTAGAACACCTACTGACACCTACACCGTGGAAGATGGAAAAAATTACAGTCAAATGATGGAAATGACTAGTGCCCATAGACGTAATAACGATCCCGCTGATCGAATAAGAAACACTGTAAAATACAAACATGTACTGAAACCTTTGATTAATTCCATTAAAAGACCAAGGTCCAAAACATACACTGGAAATGCATATATCAAAAATGATATGCTTGAATATAACGAGAAACCAATCGAATATGTTTATTGGGATGACGTTAACGAAATTGTGGATAGACTGAGACTTCTTGTTGCATCCTCGCTCGCTGGTAACAATAACCATCACAACGAGATAGTCTCTATAATTGAAGAATTGATAGAGGCTGGTGTAATCGAACAAAAACCGAGTGTAAGACAAATTCATCACAGTTATAAAGATGGTTTCAATGGATAAGTTTGGCAGAGCCTCCTCTTCCATGTGGATATATGATACAAATGTATTTAATAATAATTTCAAACAAGTTCACGGACAAGGATTATTCCTAACGAGTGATGGAAGTTATGATATGGAAAATCGTAGATTGTGCAACGTAAAATCACCGAATGATGATGGAGATGTTGCAAATAAAGTATATGTTGATAAATTAACATACAAACTGAATCTGAGAACGGAAACCAGTCTTAAAGATACCTTCAATGTTAGGGTTGATAATTTGATCAAAGATATCAACAAGGATCTGGATGAACATAAATTAACGAATGAGAAGGTTATTCTCAACATTGATAAACATCTGATGGACATTCAGAATAAATATAATGGAATGGGGATCTATATAAAATCAGAGTATAAAACAATCAGTGATAGTGTGAGGGAAAACAGAAATGAATTGAAAGAGATCAATAACACATTTAACATTGTGAACATGCGTCTAAATGACATTACTAGTAAAGTGGAGGCGTTAGAACGACGGATGACATCTGTGGAACCTTCTAAGAAGAGACCCTCATCATCCACAACAACAACAAAGCAGGGCTCTGTGAAACGTATTACTCCAAATCCTGTGAATATACCCAAAAAATTAATTCTAAACTAGATTTCCGCATTGATAAGATGAGTAGAGAACAAGTTGTGCATGAGCTTCATAAGCCTAGTAGGAAGAATTTCAAACGGCGCAGAACGATCATAAAAGGTTTGGATGATTTGTGGCAAATGGATCTGGCTGAAATGGGTAATTACGCTCGTGAAAATAGAGGATTCAAATACATTTTGGTTATGATCGATTGTTTCTCGAAATTTCTATGGACACGCCCGCTGAAAACGAAATCAGCCGAAGAGGTTCGGAAAGCGGTCAGTTCTATATTGCTAGAAGGACATCGTAAGCCTAGGAATCTACAAAGCGATCAGGGAAAAGAATTCTTCAATAAACACTTTAACGATCTAATGAAGAAACATAATATCAATCATTATAATACGTATAGTGTGAAAAAAGCAGCCATTGCTGAACGTGTCATTCGAACATTAAAGGAATCGCTCTACAAACATTTCAGTCTTAGCGGGAAATACAAATGGCTTGATATACTTGAAGAAACCACAGAAAAATATAATAAACGTAAACATAGTACTATAAATATGGCTCCAATAAAAGTGACGAAACAGATTGAGAGCGAGATATTGAAGCGATCCTACTCACACATCAAGTTAGCTCTGCCTCACAAATACAACGTTGGAGATGTGGTACGAATAAGTAAGGCTAAACATATTTTTGAGAAGGGATTTACGCCCAATTGGAGTACGGAATTATTTAAAATCATCAAAGTAAAAATTACCAGCCCGGTCACATATCTACTAGAAGATATGACCAACGCACCAATCAGCGGCTGTTTCTATGAGGAAGAATTACAGAAAACAAAACAACCCGATGTGTATTTAGTCGAAAAAATATTACGAAAGAGGAGGGGTCAACAGTATGTGAAATGATTGGGTCTAGATAATAATCACAACAGTTGGATCAATAATTCGGATCTCGTTCAATGAACCCATCATTAAACATTTGGAGATTATTAGGAACAAACAAATAGCTGGAATATTATTGACTCGAGGGTATGGATATTATAATAGAACAAAATTCCGTGAATATGAGGGTGAATCAAGAGTGAAGATTATAATATTTGAAACATATATTGTTAAGATCATACTTAAGTCTTTTGTATTGAGAAAATTTTGAAATTAATAAAAAATATTACTTTGAGATCTTTAGTTTTTCTCCCTCCCCTCGTTAAATAATGGTGCAATCTTGAATTCTCATCAGTCTGTATGGAAGCTTACGTAGGAGAAGGTGTTCTCAATACGCTTATAAACAAGCTCCCGTTTGAACTTCATATTCCTGGTTATCAATTCTGTGGTCCCGGTACAAAATTAGAAGAACGGTTGAGAAGAGGAGATTCAGGTATCAATCCACTCGATAAAGCTTGCCGCCAACACGATATTTCATATCTACGGTTGAGAAGAGGAGATTCAGGTATCAATCCACTCGATAAAGCTTGCCGCCAACACGATATTTCATATCTGCGAAACGCTAGTTTGGAAGGACGTCACGAGGCGGATAAAATATTAGAGAACGCTGCTTGGCAACGTGTAAAATCTAAAGACACAAAATTTGGAGAGAGGATTGCCGCTTTCGGTGTGAATAAAATTATGAAGGCAAAGAGGAAATTGGGGATGGGCATGAGAAAGAAGGTTGGGTTCGTAAGTGCAATTGTCGATGGGGTAAGAAAAGTTATGAAGAAAAAGTTTGACCCCACCAATCTGAAGAGAACATCTCAAACAGCGTTGAAAGTTGCACGAAAACAATTCAAAAAAGCAGGTGGTCGGAAAAATGTTCGATTACCAAGAGTAATTCCTATTCCAAAGACTGGAGGATTTTTACCATTTTTAATACCTCTATTTGCCGGCTTATCAGCTGCTGGAGCATTGGCGGGAGGTGGTGCTGGCATCGCTAAGGCCGTCAACGACAGCAAAGCAGCTCGGAAAACCTTGGAGGAAACGGAAAGACATAATAAAACAATGGAAGCTATAGCTTTGGGAAAACAAGGATCTGGTCTATATTTGAAAAAGTATCGCAAAGGTCTTGGTCTATATTTAAATAAACATCCAAAAAAACTGCCAGTAAACCTACCCAGAAGACCTCTGACCGATCTCGATCTACGAAAACTAGCAAAAGCTCTGAAAATTCCCCATTTTAGAGGAGTATTTATGCGTGATGAACTGCCATCCAACGGACCATGGAGAAACGAGCGTGGAATAGTTAATTTAGATAGCTCGGACAATGAAGGCACTCACTGGGTTGGGTTTAAGAAAGTCGGTGATACAGTCTTTTATTATGATAGTTTTGGCAATTTACGCCCCCCTCACGAACTGGTGGATTATTTCAAAAAATGTAAGATATTATTCAATCACGACAATTTTCAGCAATATAACACTTATAATTGTGGCCAGTTATGTTTGAAATTCCTCTCTAATTCTTCAGTTGTGGTCGACTAAAATTGTATTTATTAGTACATAAATACATTGTTTATGAAGTTTTCATCAATCATGTCTCAGACGTTCACTATCACGGGTAAGAGCTCCCGCTTGTCTGTAGATTTTCACCCACCAATAGAACTAGATCCTTATTCATATTATTCTATCGCACTTGTTGGCTTGCATACGTACAATAGCATTCCGAACATTGAAGAAGGTTTTAATAAATTTTATTATAAAAATGTGAAGGGTGAGGAAGAAGTAGTAACTATACCTACAGGGTCCTACGAGTTGACAGACATCGAGGATTTCATACAAAGTGCAGTTTGTGGGATAGGAGTGAAGCAAGAAGAACGTGACCGGAAATTATCAATAAAATCTAACAACACTCTACACACAGAACTAAAGAGTGATTTTGAAGTAAATTTTATTCCTAAAGATAGTATAAGCGAACTGCTGGGATTCAGCAAAAAGAAATTGACATCTCGTGAAGTACATGTATCTGACCGACCTATAAACATAATCAAAGTTCAAACTATTAGAGTGGAGTGTAACTTAACCGCAGGAGCATATTATAACAATAAGTTAGCTCATACGATATATGAGTTTTCACCTCTTGTACCACCTGGGTTTTCCATTGATATAGAGCCGAAGAATCTTATTTATCTACCGATAATCAACAAGACGTCCTTCGATAACATTACACTGAATATTTTAGATCAGAATTGGAAACGGGTAAATTTTCGTGGAGAAGAAATTATTATACGGTTGGAGTTGAAAAAGATCGCAAGAGATTATGGCTTCCAACAATAAATAATAATCCAATACTCACCAGCATTCATTATATCAAAAGAATTCATCTGAGAAGGTTGTTACAGTCGACGTCACTAGAGGACATGGGTTTGGATTTCAGCAATAAAAGACATCTTCATATTGACCATCAGTCATTATCTACAACGAGTTCAAGGGAGAAGGTTGCTGCAGCACTATCATTGGAAAATATAAATTTTTTGAAGTCCCTTGGTTACCATGTCCGAAAAACTTCAAATATTCAACGAACCAAACTTTAATGAAGACATCATTCGAGAAGAAATTCACACCTACTATCCACATACAACATCTTTCGGCTACAGCGATGAAATTGAGATATTAATCAATCAACAAGATGTGTTGGTAGATTTAGCCTCGTCTGCTTTATTCATCGAGGCAGAATTCCAGCCAGAAGCAAGTGGTGATGGTGAATGTACCCTAACTAATAATTTTGGAGCGTTTCTCTTTGAATATATCAGTTATGAATTGAATGGGAAAGAGATAGACAAAGTACGCGATCCTGGTATTGTCAGCACCATCAGAGCTTATCTAACATATGCCGAACACGAATCTGTACCTCTAGCTATTTCTGGATGGTCATATAAGGATGCAATGAGTTCAGTCTACAATAATAAAATCAATTTATGGATACCTCTGAATTTTCTACTAGGCCTATTCATTGACTATAACAAAGTCTTGAGTGGTAAACATAAGCTGCGCTTGATAAGGTCTCGAACCGATAACGATTGCTATACTAATAGCACAGGCACGAAAACGGCTAAAATAAATGTGAAGACGATAGCATTAAAAGTGCGACATGTGTTTCCAAGTGATCAAGTTAAATTTCAAATGTTGGGAAATTTGAGTGCTGAGAAGCCTATTTTGATTCCATTCCGTAGTTGGGATCTGCATGAAAATCCGTTGATGAAGGAGAGCACTCGAGACATTTGGGCTGTTAAAACATCAATGAATTTGGAACGCCCCAGATATGTGATTCTAGCTTTCCAAACTGATCGAAAAAATAATCCTGTTAAGCAAAGTACATATTTCGATAATATAAACTTGCTAAATGTAAAATTATTCTTGAATTCAGAATGTTATCCATATGAAGCAATGAAAATGAATTTCAACGATCAACAATACGTGGAAGCGTACCAGATGTACTATGATTTCCAGAAATCATTTTCGAATAAAATTATGAGCGAACCGATGCTAGATTATGTAGCATTCAAGAACAAAGCAATTTTCGTGATTGATTGCTCGAAACAGAACGATGCTATAAAGTCATCAACAGTTGACGTTAAACTAGAGATGGAAAGTATCCTGAATTTTCCTAAAAACACCCGCGCTTATTGTATCATCATAAACGATCGTATCATGGAGTATTCCCCGATTAACGGATTAGTTCGGAGTTTAGTGTGAAGAACCAAGTGATGAAGTTTTTTATATTGATTGTTTATATGGTTTTATGTATTTTACAAATGATATTTTGAGGATTAATATTTTTGTATTGAATCTTTTTCCCTCTTATAATAATAATAATAACAATAAATAATTTCTCAAGAAGTCTATATTTTTGATTTTCCCTATGAATATGCTTTCGATAAAGGAAGATATAGAAAGTGTTTTGATAATTTCATACATCTATAAACTATTTTATGAAACCTAACATTGAAACACACACACACACACACACACACACACACACACACACACACACACACACACACACACACACACACACACACACACACACACACACACACACACACACACACACACACACACACACACACACACACACACACACACACACACACACACACACACACACACACACACACACACACACACACACACACACACACACACACACACACACACACACACACACACACACACACACACACACACACACACACACACACACACACACACACACACACACACACACACACACACACACACACACACACACACACACACACACACACACACACACACACACACACACACACACACACACACACACACACACACACACACACACACACACACACACACACACACACACACACACACACACACACACACACACACACACACACACACACACACACACACACACACACACACACACACACACACACACACACACACACACACACACACACACACACACACACACACACACACACACACACACACACACACACACACACACACACACACACACACACACACACACACACACACACACACACACACACACACACACACACACACACACACACACACACACACACACACACACACACACACACACACACACACACACACACACACACACACACACACACACACACACACACACACACACACACACACACACACACACACACACACACACACACACACACACACACACACACACACACACACACACACACACACACACACACACACACACACACACACACACACACACACACACACACACACACACACACACACACACACACACACACACACACACACACACACACACACACACACACACACACACACACACACACACACACACACACACACACACACACACACACACACACACACACACACACACACACACACACACACACACACACACACACACACACACACACACACACACACACACACACACACACACACACACACACACACACACACACACACACACACACACACACACACACACACACACACACACACACACACACACACACACACACACACACACACACACACACACACACACACACACACACACACACACACACACACACACACACACACACACACACACACACACACACACACACACACACACACACACACACACACACACACACACACACACACACACACACACACACACACACACACACACACACACACACACACACACACACACACACACACACACACACACACACACACACACACACACACACACACACACACACACACACACACACACACACACACACACACACACACACACACACACACACACACACACACACACACACACACACACACACACACACACACACACACACACACACACACACACACACACACACACACACACACACACACACACACACACACACACACACACACACACACACACACACACACACACACACACACACACACACACACACACACACACACACACACACACACACACACACACACACACACACACACACACACACACACACACACACACACACACACACACACACACACACACACACACACACACACACACACACACACACACACACACACACACACACACACACACACACACACACACACACACACACACACACACACACACACACACACACACACACACACACACACACACACACACACACACACACACACACACACACACACACACACACACACACACACACACACACACACACACACACACACACACACACACACACACACACACACACACACACACACACACACACACACACACACACACACACACACACACACACACACACACACACACACACACACACACACACACACACACACACACACACACACACACACACACACACACACACACACACACACACACACACACACACACACACACACACACACACACACACACACACACACACACACACACACACACACACACACACACACACACACACACACACACACACACACACACACACACACACACACACACACACACACACACACACACACACACACACACACACACACACACACACACACACAGATTGATGGCAAATTTCTTTTTGCAGATCATTGAAATGGAGAGGGAACGTGGAATTGCGTTTTTTATCAGATTTTATTTTTAATTTATTTTTAATTTGTTATATTGTAAGTGGTTCGTAGGTCTCCTGGGGACGCTTTCCACTTTATTGAAAAAAAAAAAGCAACGTACCATAAGTTCTACCTCTTGGGTGGTTGGGAAACGAACTTGATCTAAATAAAAAATTTCTTGCTTATATGTTTCCAATGAAATGACAATCGTAATTCGTAAAATCCACCTTGAATGTTCGATATATTTCTTCAAGGAGACTTGTTACGTGAAAAAACATATGAAAAAATGATGACTATTATCGATTATCAGCAATTTTAATTTCTCTAGAATTATTCTACAAATCGTAAACCTAAATTTGAATTTCTCCAAGGATACTTGTTGCGTTTGAAAAATGATGTCTCTACAAATCGTAAGCCTAAATTTGAATTTCTTCAAGGATACTTGTTGCGTATGAAAAATGATGTCTCCAAGTCATCCTCTATATACATGCATGTGAAAACAAGTTACATCTACGTTAATGTATACATTTTTTATTAAATATTCTGAATTAGCGAATGTACTTTTGCAATACATTTATTTTTAATTCTTTCCTCCCCTCACCGTTCGAGATATTCCTTAATACAGTCCTGATATTATGCTTACAATTTTGAATGATATGGCACACATGTTCAATTTAATTAAATTCCTAGATTAAGAATAATCTCACTTTCTATAGAGAGTTCAGTAAAGGTCAACAAAACGTTATAATTATCATAAAATTCAAATTATTAATACATATTCTATACATAGCATTCGTTATCCTAGTGCCTGTATAGCTGAAAGAAATATGTTGAACCTCACTATACAAAATAATTCTAACATCTCATATTAATTTGTTTTTAATCTGCGTAATGTGGAGTATGATTTTTCCCCGATGTGAAAATAGTAAAGGTAGGTCTTTGTTGATTTAAATTTTCATATTCTAAATGAATGCAATCACTTCAATTTAAATTATAATTGAATAATGCACTCATTATCAGAAATAAATGTAGACTTATATAATATTATATTCGATGAGAAAGTTTCAAGAAGTAAGGTTAGAGTTAACACAGTTCTTAAGAAAATTCAAATTATTTATATGATCATACAATTTCTTCTTGAATATCAATCTTCATGATGCAGGTTGAATAAATTTTTCTTTCCGACATACAATTCGATAATTTAGTTTTTGTTCGATGCAGCTCTTGATAACAGTTCATATAATTCCACTCTAAATTTTTTATTGAAATATTTATTGGTTCAGATAGGACAGGTACAGGTAGAACATCACTTCTATAAGAAAATTCAAATTATTTATATGATCATCCAATTTCTTCTTGAATATCATTCTTCATGATGCGGGTTGAATTAATTTTGCTTCCAACATACAATTCGATAATTTAGTTTTTGTTCGATGCAGCTCTTGATAACAGTTCATATAATTCCACTCTAAATTTTTTATTGAAATATTTAACGGTTCAGATAGGACAGGTACAGGTAGAACATCACTTCTATCTTTGTCAACTATAGTCAAACTGGATGATTTCGTTTTATTACATTCATAATATTTAGATGTCTAAGTATCTGATTCAAATTTCTGAATATTGAAGCACGTGTTCAGAATTACTATTTTCAACTTTCAAACTAATTGTGTGACACAAAAATCACATTCTTTCGATTTAACTTATTATGGATGAGGTTAGGCTCACCTTTACCTATAATCAAGATGAAACAGGTGACATTAGGCTAGACCCACGTGACAAACCTAGGGTGCACCGGAGCTATATCTACTACATTAAAGACGATTGTTATCATGTCCTCCATAGCTCAGCGGTTAAGGAGCCGATTTTGGAATTTGTTTCCCGGGTCCGAATCTGGTGTAGGACAAAATTCATTTTTCAGTAGAGTTGACTCAGATTATATATACTACATTAAAATCACTCATTCTCAAGTCCTCCATAGCTGAGCGGTTAAGCCGTTGACTTTAGAATTTATTTCTCGGGTTCGAATCTGGTGTAGTACAAAATTCATTCCAGTAGAAGTGACTCAGGTTATATACTACATTTAAATTGATTAATTCAAGTTCTCCATAGCTGGGCGGTTAAGCCACCTAACTTTGGAATTAATTTCTCGGGTTCGAATCCGGTGTAGGATAACAAAATATTCATTTCAGTAGAATGCGAGTACACAGATGACTAGTTCACAGACTGCAGATTGGAAAAAACATAGATTTACCAGACCATAGTTGGAGGAATCATAGATCACCAAACCATAGCCTACCTGTCCATCGATTGATGAACCATAGAGCATAGTCGGGTGCACCATAGATTACCAAACCATAGACCATCGATTGGTGAACCATATACTTCTATGACTGCGCATGCGCGATTGTGGATGACCTTGGAATGGACAGTTTTCTGACAATTTGAACCTCAGATTTCCTTATGGAGATTTACATGCAAAAAAGGTCGATTTTGGTGGAGAACCGGCCTAGCACATCTACTCATGTGGTTTCATGATTCAAAATAGCTCCAAGAAGATGAAAGGTTTGGCCTATAGCACGGACAGAAGTAATTGAAATTCCAGAAATTGAAAGAACAGTACCCTTCAGTCACACTGAAATGCTGCAATAAATAGACTTTACTAAATTCTCGTCACATAAAAAATTACAACGTATCGTGGCTGCAATTTTCCGGTTTATTCATGAGTGTCAGAATAATAAGTTACAAGGTCTGTTACATGCGAGAGAGTTGGCCAAGTCTTCCATTCATATTGTGAAAACATTACGAGTTACAGAGTTTTCAAGGGAATTGGCTGAACTTGGAAACAGAGAGTTTGTGAATAGGGCAGTAAATTAAAAAATTCAAATCAATTCCTGTATGAAGATTTGATAATAAGAGTGGATGGGCGATTACGTAATGCAGATATTGAATATTACCGGAACCACCCAATTGTACTACCTAGACATCATATTTCCAAATTGATTATAGCTCAGGAGCATCAAAATTTGATGCATGCAGGATCGACCGCAACCTTAGCGTCAATAAGATTGAAATTTAGGCCATTTGCTGATCGCGATCGAGTGCGACACGTTATACGTAGTTGTGACGTTTGTTCTCGTTCAACATTTATGGAATTCACACCCCCAATGTGCGACTCGCCGGCTGCGCGAACTGAAATCGTTCCAAGAACTTTTTTTGATACAGGTGTAGACTATGACGATCCTCATCTGGTTAGGGACAGGAAAATTAAAAACTAAAGGACAACCAAGGCCTACATTGCCCTTTTTGTATATTTTTCCACTAAGGCAATTCATCTAGAGTTAGTGGGAGATCTAACTACGAACAATTTTTTAAATGCATCATTGCCCGTCGAGAACTAATATCACACATTTTTTCTGATAACGCTACCAACATAACGGGAGCAAACAATGAATTACAAAAACTATTTGAAGGTGAATTTAGAGACAGAGTTTCAAATCAGGTTCACCATAAGGGCATTCAGTGACACTTTATGACATCAAGATCTCCTCATTTCGAAGGACTTTTGGAAGCCGGGGTGATGTTCGCGAAATTTCATTTGACAACAACTTCAGGCGAAATAGTTTCAACATATGAGGAATTATATACGTTATTGACAGGGATAGAGGCTTGCCTCAACTCCAGGCCAATGACTCCGTTAAACGAAGATCCTAACGACGATGAGGTTTCGACACTCGGCCACTTTCTAGTTGGAGCCCCACTAATCTGTATTCCAGAACCCGAAATCACTACATTGGAACTCAGGGCAACGTTATCGCAGGTTAGTTTGTTGAATAACATATTTTTTGGGGAACATTGGGCTAGGTTAGTACTCGTAGGTTATTTGAAGGTAGGTTTTTGTAATTGTTGAATTATCCCTGGCCCTTATACACATGCGCAGGAAAGTCCAAGCGGCAACGTTATCGCAGGTTAGTTTGCTGACTTTTCATACATCTTTGGGAAACAGGGGGTTAAGTTAGTACTAGTAGGTTATTTGAAGGTAGATTCTTGTTATCGTAATATTTTTGTGGCCTTTATACACAAGCGTAGACAAGTCCAAGCGGCAACGTTATCGCAGATTGGTTTGTAAAGTTTTATATATTTTCGGGAATATTAGGGTAGGTTAGGGCTCGTAGGTTATTTGGAGGTAGATTTTTGTAATCGTCATATTTTCCTGGCCCTTATACACATGAGCAGGAAATTCCAGGCGGCAACGTTATCGCAGGTTAGTTTGTTAAATTACATATTTTTTGGGAAACATTGGGCTAGGTTGGTACTCGTAGGTTATTTGAAGGTAGGTTTTTGTAATTGTTGAATTATCCCTGGCCCTTATACACATGAGCAGGAAAGTTCAAGCGTCAACGTTATTGCAGGTCAGTTTGTTAAGTTTTATATTTTATTGGGAAGCTTAGGCTAGGTTAGTACTCGTAGGTTATTTGAAAGTAAGTTTTTGGAATTCTTTGATTATTCCTGGTCCTCATACACATGTGCAGGAAAGTCCACGCGACAACTTTATCGCAGGTTAGTTTGCTGAGAAACATGTTTTCATGCAATTTGTTTCAGATATTCTGAAGTTGGGAAAATGAAAATTATGGATTTCCGAAAATTTCTTTTTGTAATTTTGTGTTAGGGAGGTTTCTGTATACTGAAAAAGAAGTTTCACATATAAGTGATTTCAGCTAAAAAAAATTTCACCCTGGAAGTTATCTACACATATATGCCAATCATGCTATACAATAGGTAGAGTCAACGATTTCACGATGTTTTGCAGAGATCAGCCTATGATAGTGCCCTTTCTACTTCAAGAGCAAAATGTCGAAATTTGTTGAAATATTTCACAAGCATTCCACGCCGTTCTAGTTTGAATTGTGGTCTGATCCAAACACCTAATATGAGAGTGTTCAATAGTTTAGCCGCTTACAATGTGTTATTTACTCGATGATAATAATAGTGATAAATTTCATTTATTATTTCGGAGTTCATGAAACCTATAAAATTGATTGATAGTGAATACCAAGCAACCCAAAATGTAAGAGAACATTATGATATTATGTGGGTGTGCAGGGAAAATAGCGAAGAAATTTTTACATATTATTTCTAAGATCTGAATGTTAAGCACTTTATAGTACCTAATCATAAACTCAATTTAGCTAGTGAACACTATCAGAAATATATAGAACTAGATCCAAATAGTAGGATGATATTATTTGATTTTAGACACCTTCTTCAAGTATCCCAACATAATTCACGGTCAATGTAATTATAGAATAAAACTTTACCAACAATACATCAGAAAACACTTAATCTAATGTGACTTCACATAATATATCAAAAATACTTCACGTTTAATGATAAATTGTACAAACAGGCCACTGGACTCCCGATGAGATCAACATTATCCCGATTACTAGCCGAACTATTCATAAATCATTTGAAAATACTCCACTTACAACCCAACATAATATGTTTGTACTGACAGCATACGTTGACGATATTATAGCTTGCTACACCGCTATTATACTGCCCTGCTGACACTAGTTGTCCTAACTGCAAAAATTCACTTTTTCAGATCAACACACTGTTGTATTGGCAAGCTGTTTACCCATGTGATTACCATGAGCAAAAGTCCTATATGAACCTTAAACAGTTATTTTAATGCTATGAAATCGGTCCAAACTCGAAAATGTTAGGCTTATCCTGAATCTAATTGTCCTATTTGATATTTGCTGATATAAATTGTCCTAACCTGGCAGGTAGTACATATCTTCCCAGTAGAACTCTAAGTACTCCAGATAGGACAAATTCAACATTAAATATTTTAATTTCTATTCTGTCAGTTTCTGGCTGCTTTTCGAGAAAGTGTGGAAAACAAAATCACAGAGGTAAGATTGATAATAAGTGAGTAAGTGATAATAAGGATAATTCGTGTTTGTTTAGTAGCATACCTGTTAATTTCACAGCGACAATGATCCGAATTATTCACAGGACAATATCCACCGTCTAACAATAATTGTAAAAGTGACCTTGGATCCCCCATTATAGATTATATTGACTATGCGTCTACAGTAAAAAAAAATGAATATTCGACAAAGAAAACGAATCTAATAATAAAATTCGTATTCTCCAAAACGTTATTTTGCGCCCTGGAATATAACACAAAACAGTTAATACTACCCAAGATGTCACGTATTACGATAGCGAGAAAATCTGTCTCCCTATACTAGAATTTATATCAACGCATGTCATGGATTTGAGTGAAGCAAGTCTGTATAAAACAGATGACAGAGACGAAAGGAGTATGATGAAACCCCAGAAGGAAAGCTCCATAAAATACCGTTTTGTCGTTGTACTTTTAAATCTAATTATTGTTGTAGGTCATTATACTTCCGAGGCTCGAAACGTTTGAGTAAATAATATTTACTCGTCTTGTTATTGCCTTCAACGAAAGTTTTGTACCAGAGGCTGTGATCTGGCACGAAGCTGTGGTGGCAAAGTTACTGCATGACATCATATTAACGTTCTTTGCATTTATACTTGCTAATCGAGATAACAAAAATATCGTTATTTGGCTGGACAATTATGCCAGTCAAAATGAAAATTGGACACATATTTTTTTTCATATAAATTATTAGTCCGAATGAAGTAGCTCTCAAAAATATAGTATTAACATTTTTCGACCCCGGGCATACTTTTATGTAGGCTGATTCCTCCCATCACCAGGTGAATTTATTACTGAAAAGAAGGAATAAGCTGTACGACTTTACAAATTTCAAAGATGCAGTTCAGTGTGCCTATTTAGGCAAAGTTACAGTAATAGGAATGGAATTGCCAAATTTGGGTTCCCTCACAGACTATACTTTCAAAACTAATCTTTGAAATCTCCCCGAGCGTATATAATTAAGAACTTTTGTTTAAATTAGCTATCGGAGAGGTTGAAAATATTTTGCTTTCAAAATATATTTTTGAATGACGAAAAGTTTTAAATTATGTTTTCCTTGCCAAGCTTACTAGATGTCAGTTAATAAGCCACAAGAAAAAGCTCCCTTTCAAAGGTGTTACTCTTGAATCAAATTATTAGATAATAATAATAGTATGTTCATGTTAGTTCTGTTTGCTAATTTGTTCAAAATACTCAGGACATTTTGGTTTTAGTTAATTCCACTTGCCTACAAGGACAAGTTGTCCTATCTACAAAATTTCTTTCCGATGATAAATCACTGCTGTTTCATGATATTGAAGATATGTATTTCTACTTTTTGAAATTTAAATTTCACTCCATTTCATGCTTTCATTTTGAAACTGCTCCCAAAAATAACAAAATATTAAATATCTCGAAACAGTTGTTTTCCTTTTGGGACATGTAGTTTCGGGAGGGCAGTATAGTGAACTTTATTCGATCATTTCACACATAGATACTGCTATGATTTCATTTCCTAAACAATAAAAATGATAAAAATTAGAACTTACCGAACATTGAAAATCAGAAAAGAATAATAAAAAGATATTATGTGGAATTAAAAACAATATTAAAAGTTAAATAATAGTTAGCATAATATAATAAACAGTGTAAAACATAATAAACAACAATGTAATTAGAATAGAAGTGTAAAACAAGAACTTCAGTGAAAGTGAATAAACGTAAAGTGTTACGAAGACTGAAATCATAATTAAAATGATTACAAAAACTATCATGAGATAGCACAAACTATTCAAAAATGTTATAGATATAAGTTAGGATTAGTAAATTTGAGTTATATAATGTTAAAGAAATGTTATTGATATATTATATTATGTATTAGTTTTTAAGAATGACAACTGTCAAATTTATAATAATTATTGGAATAATCATATTAATAATAACCTAATCATAGGTTATCTTATACCAAAGTGTGTGGAAAAATGTATGCAATATTAATTTGAAAAGAAGGCATCATCATCATTTAAAATAAGTTGAAAATCTCCAATAATTCAAAATTTATAGAATACTAAATTCTGATTGGTCGAGGAGATTTTATAAACATCAGACGAGTAACAATGTAATACTTATATCAGTTTGCAACAATCATCAAAGCATTCTTGATAGGTGAAGAAAGCACCTCATAGGTTGAATATGACATCGAATAGCGTCGGTTTTGAAGGCCTATAAAAGGCATCTGAAGACAAGCCAAGTTAGTTAGCCATCAACATCTGAAGAGTCAAGGTACTCAAGCAACTCATAAAGTTTCCATAACCTTAGTTTTTTGGATAAACATCGGTGAACCCAAGTGTTCCAGTAGCTTCGTAAGGTTGGGAGTAACCGAAGAAAATAAATAATTTCTACAAGTCAAGTAGTGTTCCAAGTCTCCGAACAAAGTTTGAAGGTTACAATAACCTACAATTCAAAAGTAACATCGAACGATAGCCAGCCTTCGATAAAGTTCCAAACATCATCAAATAGTTTTGTATCCGTAATAAAAAGAATAAAACCAAGTTAACAATTTTCAACAGTTCCTGATTTCAAAAGAAGTAACCATAGTTTACCTGTGTTTATTGTGTATAGCAGAGAAATTGTGTACGGTGAAAGTGAATTATCAAATTGATAAGAAGATCAAGCCAATTGAACATTGCCTACATTTTAAAACATATTATTGGATATAAACTAAACGTAAGTTTATTCATTATTTCTCCATTGTATTATTATCTGTCTGTGAATCTGAAAGAAAGATTGTAGATTAAAACTTGGTGAACAAAAATAAATAGTAAATAATTTTGAGGTTAGATCATAGATCTATTTGAACATGACATTGTAAAAAATTGATACCCGAGATAAATTAGAGTCATAGAGATTTAAATATTAAAAGTTTTAACATTCAAAGAACATTGTGTTTAAATCCATATATACAGTTATCGTCAAATAACTAGGCCCGTACGTCATCAATGGGCGTATCTGATTATGAAAACTTCTTGATTCACACGTGTTATATTGTTAAGTTGGTAGTTGTGGAACAGAAATTTCCGTAAGCCACACGCTGCAGAATCAACTTTATCGGTTGAATTCGTACCTAGTCGGTTAGCATTTTCAAGTTTCTTATAATGTTCGTCATTCCGAGCTTGTCATGTTTGTATATAAATATTTGCAGCTGTTATAACCTATAACATTCGTGAGTTTACATTGTTTGCTCAGATTATCTTTTTAGAGTGAATATTAGTTTCAATACTTTTAATGTATTGTCGTGTATTTGAACGGATTACACTTTTAAGCAGCAGAAATTGTGTTAGGTTCCCAGTGAATGAAGGAATCAACGGCATTTGAATACAATTGCATCAGGAAATGGTGTTACTATTTCATGAACATGACAGTACCTACCTATAAATCTACTTTCACTATTTCTGTGATGGAAATTTTGACAAAAAAACTGTTTCCCCAGCAAAGCATGTAAATACAATCTACGTAGAAATGCTTTCAGAATAGATTTTCAATTTGCTGATGCTCAAGGGGCCTAACTTCAATATTGTGGTAATAAACTGCAGCTACATCTCACATAAATGAAGTATACATTGTGAATTAGAATTCTCAAACAAAGAGGCTTCAGTGTTGTCGTCTTTTTCTCCCGTGTAAATATCGATTAACAAAAACTGCAGTTCTGAAACTATTGTCAAACAATGTAATATAATTCTCCACCAATAATACTAGTTCTTCCTATTAGAGAAATACATATTAATTCAATGTTTCATTTTTATATCTTCATTTAATAAATATAATGAATAAATAGGTGTTCTTTTCGTTTACAATTTTTTAAGATCTCACTTCTGCATTTATATATGTGCTATGGGGGTTTCTATGTAGAAAAATAATGCAACATGTGAAAGTATATAATATAATTATTTGATAATGTATATAATATAATTATTTGATGTCATTCAATACTTTGCCAGGTATGTATCGAGTTATTTCAATAAAATTTCTAGGTAAGTAATAAGGCACACACTTTCATAACTATGAAATTAAAATACCACCAGAATGAACAAAAGAATAATTCATCGACTTATGATGTACAAAGGAATATAACTTCATTTTAAATAATAACTCCATCTAGGTCAATCTGATTCACTTTCATGGGAGCTGGAGCTGTCATGTTCAAGATTGACAATTAGCTCTGAGAAATCATCAATATGTACTTCCCTTTCATACCATTTCTTAATTAAATTTTTAGTGTGCCTTACACAATTTTCCCACATATTTGGTGTGCAAGAAGATAGTGCATCATACCAAACATCTTCCACTGATTTTCCTTCACTATTATTGATACGGATATTATAAAAAGCTTTAGTTTTAGCCCATATGAGTTCAATAGCATTGAATTCACAATGATAAGATGGCAATCTAAGAACTTCATGTCCGTGACTTCTGAGTATTTCATCTATGATATATTTCTTTTCTTGAACATTTTGTTTTGATAACAGTAGTAGTTCAGGTTTGAACATGTTCGTTTCCCAATGTATGTTGTGTGCATCGAGCCATTCCGTTATTTTATTTTTAGTCCAAGCACTTGATGGGTTTTTTTCAACCAACATCGAATGGTATGGGGCATTGTCCATCACAATTGAAGGAGGCTCTCCTAAATTAAGTATGAGTTTTCCCCTGATCCACTTCATAAATATTTCACCATGATAATCAGCACTTTCTGATTTAGTAGTGAATGTTAGCCAGGCATCATTTATGGAACCGTTACTACCTCCAGCATGTAGGACAATGTATCGTCTTCCTTGAAATTGAGTTTTCCGCACACTTTTAACACTGCTATCTTGCCAAGAAGTAATAGTAGTTCCTTTTGAAAAAATCCAAGTTTCGTCGATAAAGATTACATCTCTTCGCAAAGGTGAAGATAAATTTTTCACGTATCTCTTAAAAATTGCTGTCTTAAACATACAATGTTATTTCTTTCCATTAGAGCTCTTTTAGGGTTATCTTTTTGATACTCAAAACCAATTGAATGCAGAACACGTCCGAGGCTGGAGTCACTTATTTCAATAACTTTACGTTTGATTTCTTTATTGAGCGAAGCTGTGGTCACATGTTTACCTAAAAAATAGTAAAATTATCAATCTATAGATTCAGGGTTTACTTGATGTAAATTCATTTCAAAAACTATGTACCATATTGAAATCAAACACAAATTCAAATTTACATGAACTGCAAGTTTAATTGTTTATAACACACAGGGACGCTTTCAAAGCGAGCCATCAACTGATGAAAACAATAATTGTACCTAAGCAATTGACCTTTATAGATCATTTAAATTTCTTTCTAGATCATGACAATGCCATTGACGTATGTGGTTTTCTTAGAAATTATACGTTACAATGTTTCTTTATCTAAATCATGAGTATTAGAAGAAGATAGACAATTTATGATGTGCCGATATTATTTCATACAGGTGCCAAGTTATTTGACTAGAACTGTAATTCCATATGAAAATAAAAACGTAAAAATTCATCATTCAATTCAAAACAAACATAAGATTCAAAAATTGATAAAATACAATAAGAAAGCTATCCGGTAGAATTCAAAACATTGAAAGAATCAAATTAATTAAAAATAATTCATAATAAATAATAAGCTAAAAGGACCTTTTCTTAATAATACATTACAAAAACAGATATTGATGTCACAGGCAAATGGAAATTGTAGGCAAATGCCACCTGTCTGGACAAATGACCATGAAAGTAATGATTTGATAATGTCTATTTCAAAGTTATTTACCTAGGAAAATGACATTTGCCGTAGTCGTTGTCAGACAAATGACTGATATTCATGAACGTATTGGGCGTATGGGCGTATGTTCACAGTGTTTTGCTGTAAATCTTTAGATTACTCATTGTCAACTGATAGTATTTGCTAGGTTTCATATATATGGTGCAATAGTTGAAATAACTGATTGAAGATCAAGTTTACTAATTTATAATTTGTTTCTTCGAGGTTGAGTATAACGTAATATAATTGAGGCACTGACTCCCCGTCCGTCGAGCAAATTCAGTATTCCTCTATTTCTATTTGTAGAGTATCAGCAAACTGATACATTCACGGAAGAAATACTATATGAAATACCTATAATGATACTTGAAAATTATACAGAGGAGAACACGGAAGTCAATACCATAAGCCCAGCTGTTTTAGGCTGCTGTGTTTGCGACAACGAAAGCACAGGTACTCACAATTGTTCGTCACACAAAAAAATAGTATACGATATTTGCAGATTTGCCAATAAAGACAATGTCATTTTGAGTAATGCAGTTACTTACAATCTCTGTGTCAGAAAGAAAGAAAGGAGAAAAAGGAAATATTAGAATTAATGACAAAGAGAAACAGAACGTTGTTTTGCGACAAATGAGCAGGTATGTCACTATTGCTGTTCCAAAATATGATAGAGGACCATTAGATAGAAAGAATTCGGGAGGTATTATACTTGGTGAAGAAAATGGCGTCTATCGATGAGGAAAAATTGCGTGTTGGAAAACTGTTTTACTAGGAGTGTCCTAACGCCCGATTCGGGAATTACCTTCAATTGTAATGAAATTTCTCGAGGCCGTTTCATTTCATTATGAGGAGCGTGTGCCGGGGGGTCGATGATTTCGCGGCAAGGATTTTCAAAATGTCGATGTCAGCCATCAACACGTCACTGTAATATCAATAGTTATTCTTGTTTGAAGTCTGAAAATCTATGTTACAGTAAGAGTTTGTCATTTGTAGAACTAGTTTTTGCCTTTCTCAAACATTTGTTTGATAAACTGGAGTAACGTGTTATTACAAATATTTCCATTTTCATTTGTCTAAAAAATGCAAAATATCGTCAAATTCTATTTGACTAGTCAAATAGCATTTGCCTTGTCATTTAAAAAGGGAAAACAGCATTTGCTTACAATTATTATTTGCCTGCAACATAGACATCATATTATAAGTTGTAAACTACAACTCTTTGAACTATATAGAGTTTATCATCTCTCGTACTAATATACACACATTTGCTACTTTTTACAAGCAACAGCAGAATTTATCATTCCATGATATGCAAATTAATAATTGATATTCCATCAAACGAAGATAATTCCAACATTCACCAAAGCCGAATTAGATATATCACTGAAGATAATGGCTTTAATGTCGAATAATTGAGGTATCTGAACAAAAACACGTACAAAGAAAACGGGATGATAATTTGTAAATTCAAAATTATCTAGACAAGACTATAAAAATATACATTTCTGAAAAATCAAACGAAAACCGTACTTTTAAAACTTCAAATGACTTATGCTTTATAAATAAGTTAAATCCAAAGGAAATAATTTAAAAACCTGATGGAGTTTGAGTTGAAATGTTGTCATTGTAGTGCAGCTGACACAGGACATGCGTGGACATTTTATGCTCACGGTTTCAAGTTCATTTGACCATAAGTTATAGGCTCAAAAGACAAGCATCAAACTACGCGGACAATCTTGAAGATTTCAATCGTAATAATTATTCTCTCAATTCTGATATTCTACATATATATACATATATTTTTTGATAGTGGAAGCTGTTACTCCGTTATATTCAATCATGTTGATGAAATGAAACTTTTTCGGTTTGTTCTTATATCACTAATGATGATATAAGGAAGAAGGCGAAAAGTTCCTGAAAAATAAGAAAGACGCCACAATCTAAAATCCCATGTGATATTCGTGATGTACCATCTTTAACTAGAACGCAGACTGCTATGTTATTCACTTCTGTTTTGACACCCATCGGAAACAAGCAACCTTGAAGATTATTGTAAACATGGGAAAACGTTATATGTTGATGGAAGATTATTTCTTGAGTGGAAAAAACATTAAGCAAACCAAACCTTCGCTTTTTAAACTCTTCACCATCGATTGGAACGGTTCACTGATATTCTTTGTGGTATTATGACAAAAGATGTCAAGCGTTCTGGTCCTTCATTTGAGGTGACAACGTCAGAAATCATTGATGAAATCCATGGTACGATATTGGACGATCGGCGAATGCACGAGATTGTTGAGGCTATGGGCATCTCAAACGAATGGGTACGGAACATTTTGTATACATTTTTGAATATGAGAAGCTATCTGCCAAACGAGTTCAGCATTTGCTCTCTATCGACAACAAGCGCGGACATGTGACAACTTCTAAGGAGTGTTTGGCGATGTTCAAGCGCGATGAGAAGGACTTTTTGCACCGTTTCGTAAAACACGGATCCTGTTTTTCCTTGACGAAGAATAACACACCGGATAATTGTGGGTCAGGTAGTTCGAAATAAAAATCCTGAATTAATAGTTCAAAACTATATTTTAGGAACAGTGTAAATATAATCGAAGAACTGCCTTCTACCTGGTTTTTTAATTTTGAATTCTTGGTTACAAAAGATAGCATTAACATTGTTCAGAATGGATCCAGATATGAAGACTATATGGATATCATATACAATCTAAACCTATAGTTGTGACAGATCCATCACACAACACTAGGGACCAAAGAACAGTCGATACAGTGGACTTGTTTTGGCGAATCGGAGCCGAAAAGGCCAAAGAGGGCTCATCGGTCAACAAAGTCGTGGCGGCAATTTTTTGGAATGCACACGGTATCGTCCATTTCGATTACCTTGAAAATATCAAAACGATTACCGGCGTACATTATTGGAACTGTTACTACGAATTGGTTCGTCATTCACCATATTCTCCAGATTTGGCTCCCTGCGGTTTTTATCTAGGTATTTCGAAACTTGAAGAAAACGGCGGAAGGAGATTTGGTTCCAACGATGAGGTCATCGTTGACACAAACGCCTATTTTGAAGGATTGCCAGAATCGTATTATGAGTGGAGTAAATCTGGCGAGAAAATAAGCAATGTTGGCGAAAATTTTACAATGCATAGCAACCCGGTGGAAAAGTTTTTTTAGGGTACCAACATTAACCTCCTGAAATTTTTATTTCCCAAAGTGGGTGCAACCCTTTTCTTTGGGCAAAAAGTTTTTTTTTAACATTTTTAAGGGTTGTTTAGCAACAAAAAATTAATATCTCTGGTTGTATTGAGAATTAAGGAACCAAAGTAGTACCATTTTATTGACAATGTCTAAGGAACTTCCAGTCCAAATTTATTGAATGTTGCGTAACGGCTAACTCGGTCATTTTTCAACCGATTTGGCTGAAATTTGAACTGAAGATTGATGTTATGTTCTCAAAACTACCATTGGAATTTCAAGTGAAAATATTTGATATTTTTCCAGAAATTCAACTTTAAGTCAATTTTTTATTTATTTTTCAATCAAGATATCTCATGTCATTTACATCTGATCTGAATCTGCTTTGCGGGAAAATGCATATAGTCTTATGTCATGGAACTCATTTTTCGATTTTTCTTTATTCGGTCTATATTGGCCATTTTGGTTAATTTGAGATAAATCGAATGACGTTCACGTGAGGAGCGCGTAGCTGGCGAGTTAGAAAAGTGCAAACTGGTTGTACCTAATACGGCTTTACGTAGTAGATAAGGTATCGGACCGTACCCGACGGCCACTCTTTTTTCGATAGATGTTCATCAAATAGGGAACTTTAATTAAAATAGAAACAGGTACTCTCAGGTCTCAGCTACCCGCGTTTATTGTGCTATGTACCAAGGGGAATTTTCTAACTACTAAAATATACCCGAAGCGGGTGAAAGATAGCGGCCCACAGCTGCAAATAGTTTATTACAAATGGCGCCGCCCGCACGGGGCACAAAACGGCCCCAACATAACAAGACCGAGGTAGAATGTATAAACTCTAACTGACGCGTAGCGAGCTTCTCGAGGAGAACGTCAAGATTATTACGTTCGTAGCTAATTTCATAGGACGTCTGGCGTTCATGTAATTTTGTTTTTTTACAACTTGAACCTTCTAATTTCGATTTGCCACGTGAAAATCACGGAGCCTAAAGCGCTATCAACTTCTGAGCCTCACAACATTCGTATAAAATTGCGAAATTCCGCACTTTCAGAAACTTCAAACTAATTAAGTTGACACAAGTTTTGGGGATATTAATACCGAACATAAAACGGCTAATACAGGCCGTGAAAAAAAAATTTAAAACTTAGTTCCATGACATAAGACCATATGCAAAAACCTACATTTTCCTGCAAAGCAGATCCCGATCGAATGTGAATTACATGAGATATCTTAATTTGAAAAATAACTAAAAAATTGACTTAAAAATTAATTTCTGAAAAACTGTTTACTATTTTCACTTGAAATTTGAATGGTAGTTTTCAGACTATAACACCTATCTTCAGTCCAAATTTCGGCTAAATCGGTTTAAAAATGACCGAGTCAGCCTTTACGCAAAATTCCTTGCATATATGAGTATATATATTTGTATGTTTTCTTGGTATGTTGTTTTGTATATATACTGAAAATGAAATAAAAATTCTGTTTGACGTTTCGACAATGTTTATTGCAATAAACATTGTCAAACAGAATTTTTATTTCATTTTCAGTATATATAAGAACCAATATACCAAGAAAACATACAAATATTACAAATGGTTCAAGAATATCAATAAAAAAAATATATATACTATATATATATTATATATATATTCTTTCATTGATATTCTTGAACATACAAATATTACATATATCTATATATATATATATATATATATATATATATATATATATATATATATATATATATATATAAATATATATGTCAAGCGACTATTTCCGGGACTTTTTTTATCGCTTGATGACGAGTTCCGAGACATTTGTCGAGTTCCAGGTCAGTCCTGGAAATTTCATTTGTCTATAGACGAGTTCCGGGACTGTCCCTTAAATGACGTGTTTTCCAGAACATGATGAAAATATTCATCAATTATATTACAATTTCATGTAGGATCGTAATTAAATTGTGAATTTGGTGAAATCAATACCAATAATGAGAAAACTAATGATAGGCATTACATATCACTACCATATATTGGTGGACTTTCAGAGAAAATTTGTAATATAGTGAAACCTTATGACCTACATATATGTAATAAGAGTTATTTAAATCAGAAAAGTCTCTTTACAAAATTAAAAAGCAGCGTACCTTTCAAAAAAATAACCCATACTGTTTATTCCATCCCTTGCAAAGATTGCGAAAAGGTATATATTGGCCAATCTTCACAATACCTCGAAAAAAGATTAAATGGCCACAAATATACCAAAAATTCATCAACTGCGCTCAATAAACATGTGAAAGACACTAACCATACTTTCGACTACAACATCACAAAAATTTTAAATATTGAAACAAACGACAACAAACGTTTGATATTAGAATCTATTCAAATTAAAAAGAACAATTGTGTAAATGACAAAATAGATTCCAATCTTTCGAAACTGTACAATAATCTAATTCAAACTTAACAAAATTTTATTAATTTGAAATGCCACTTTCCATTTGTCTATTTAAAATTCAACCTAAAAAAGATGAAGTATTATTTAACTATGACACTATAGAGTAACAATTTTGAGGTTAAATTCCATAGAATTATCTTAAGCTTGAATAGTTATGATAGATCTGAAATGCTTATCATAGAATAACTAATTCATACAATAATTCATAGATATTTATAATTGTACAATCTTAGAATGTCTTGTATTTAACCAAATTCAATCTATTCCAAATTGTAGTTGGCCATACATTACTCTTTCACACACAACCGATCCAATGTTTTCTGCAGTTTCAATTGGATCTTAAGACACAAGTCGGCTGCAGACGCATTTCATTAATCGAAATCATCTATTCTCTTCTAAATTACATGGAAACACTAATTAAATTAACAATTTTGATAAAGGCAATAAACATTGTCGAAACGTCAAAACAGAATTTTTATTTCATTATCAGTATATATACGAACCAATATACCAAGAAAACATACAAATATTACAAATGGTTCAATAATATCAACAAAATAATATATATAGAACTGGATTTTCGGGTATTGATCCGCGTTGTGTGGTTTCGGTCCTCAAAAGGACCAATTTCACGACGTTTCGGCAAAGTCGCATTTGCCATCTTCAGGTGATTCGACCGTAGAGTCTGGAAAATCTAGGCGAACTTTCCAGACTCTACGGTCGAATCACCTGAAGATGGCAAATGCGACTTTGCCGAAACGTCGTGAAATTGGTCCTTTCGAGGACCGAAACCACACAACGCGGATCAATACCCGAGAATCCAGTTCTACACATTACGTCCGCGAGAACATAAGAAGAAACGTATATATATATATATATATATATATAACTTAAGAGATATAGAATTAAATTTTCTGAATTATGAAGATAACTTAGATAATTTAACATAGGATTATAAAGATGAATAAACGTAAAAGATTGAACCATAGGCGGGATTCGAACCCACATTTCTGGATTTCTAGTCCAGGGTGTTTACCAATTACACCACTTCGGTCCTGTTAGATTTTCATATTTTTGTAAATATAAACCTCTGAAAGGATAGTAGATCATTGATGAACACAATGCGATTCGATGCCCTACCATAGATCAACTATTCACGCACATTCATCTGAAGTTCAGTCGTTTTTTTGAAGTAAGGATTGTAGGTTAGTACTGCTATGGTTGGCAGTTACTTGACAGTTCTTATTCAAATGACAGCATCCTGGTTCTTATATATTTCAATAGAACTGACTGAGAATTGTTCTGGTTAATTATAAACAAGTTTAAAGTTTCTCTGCCTAATTGGCCACTATCGTGTATGTAACTTAAGAGATATAGAATTAAATTTTCTGAATTATGAAGATAACTTAGATAATTTAACATAGGATTATAAAGATGAATAAACGTAAAAGATTGAACCATAGGCGGGATTCGAACCCACATTTCTGGATTTCTAGTCCAGGGTGTTTACCAATTACACCACTTCGGTCCTGTTAGATTTTTATATTTTTGTAAATATAAACCTCTGAAAGGATAGTAGATCATTGATGAACACAATGCTGTCATTTGAATAAGAACTGTCAAGTAACTGCCAACCATAGCAGTACTAACCTACAATCCTTACTTCAAAAAAACGACTGAACTTCAGATGAATGTGCGTGAATAGTTGATCTATGGTAGGGCATCGAATCGCATTGTGTTCATCAATGATCTACCATCCTTTCAGAGGTTTATATTTACAAAAATATAAAAATCTAACAGGACCGAAGTGGTGTAATTGGTAAACACCCTGGACTAGAAATCCAGAAATGTGGGTTCGAATCCCGCCTATGGTTCAATCTTTTACGTTTATTCATCTTTATAATCCTATGTTAAATTATCTAAGTTATCTTCATAATTCAGAAAATTTAATTCTATATCTCTTAAGTTACATACACGATAGTGGCCAATTAGGCAAAGAAACTTTAAACTTGTTTATAATTAACCAGAACAATTCTCAGTCAGTTCTATTGAAATATATAAGAACCAGGATGCTGTCATTTGAATAAGAACTGTCAAGTAACTGCCAACCATAGCAGTACTAACCTACAATCCTTACTTCAAAAAAACGACTGAACTTCAGATGAATGTGCGTGAATAGTTGATCTATGGTAGGGCATCGAATCGCATTGTGTTCATCAATGATCTACTATCCTTTCAGAGGTTTATATTTACAAAAATATAAAAATCTAACAGGACCGAAGTGGTGTAATTGGTAAACCCCCTGGACTAGAAATCCAGAAATGTGGGTTCGAATCCCGCCTATGGTTCAATCTTTTACGTTTATTCATCTTTATAATCCTATGTTAAATTATCTAAGTTATCTTCATAATTCAGAAAATTTAATTCTATATCTCTTAAGTTACATACACGATAGTGGCCAATTAGGCAAAGAAACTTTAAACTTGTTTATATATATATATATATATATATATATATATATATATATATATATATATATATATATATATATATATATATATTGACAATAAAAGGGTACTACTTTGGTTTCCTAATTTTCAATACAACCAGAGATATAAATTTTTTGTTGCTAAGCTACCCTTAAAAATGTCAAAAAAAAACCTTGTAGGCCAAAAAAAAAGGGTTGCACCCACTTTGGGGAATAAAAATTTCAGGAGGTTGTTGTTGGTACCCTAAAAAAAATCTTCCACCGGGTCGCTATGCATCGTAAAATTTTCGCCAACCGTTTGCCAGATTTATTCCATTATATTTGAAAAGGATCTAAAAATTAGAAAAACGTTGGATGAAGTATTGTGTTGAGAAACAAAATGAGTTTTGACCAAATAAATCATTTCTTGTTTCATTTTTCAGGGACTTCTTACCTTGCCCTCGTACTTAAACGATTTTAAAACAAAGTGAAAGTGTATTATTCTAACAATAGTAAATCTGTATTAGATGATCAGCATGGTACGTGACTTACCGATTGTAATGTATTTACCTTTGATTTCGAATTCGTTCAATAAACTAGGGACGATTCATAGGTTATGAGCCCGGTATTTTAATCATCGTTGAGTGAGAATTGATTGTGTAATAGACTTTATGCCAGAAATATTTATGTGTGTAGGTATGAGTACAACAAAATTTTCAAAATTGTAATTTTTTTTTTAAATATGGCTTTTCAAGTTTCACCTGATGCTAACTTCACGAAAATCAATGAACAAAACTACGTACAATGTTTGAATTGAAAATTTTCATAGTGGTCGAAGGAATTATTGATATGGCAGAGGGAGCATTAACTATATCTGATAGGCCAAACAAATAAGCAATCGATCACCGACTTCCCTCACTTTTGTTAGCAAACCAGCTTTCGGACAATTTAGCGGGTCAAACGTATGTCAAGAACATTATTCAGACGTATTTATGGTAATTATTTTTTTTTTGTGTTTGTTCGACTGAATTACATGAATAATATTTCTAGGAAATTTTGTCTTCCAACAAAAAGAACGTTGACACAAAATGTAATAATTCATACTGGCTTGGATAATCCAGTTTTGTTCCAAATTTCAAGATGAAGCTAATTCACTGAATAAGAGGAAAAAAATTCTCCCTTACTTTTGGATGATCTATGCTACCAGTATAATTGATCAATTATTTAATAGAAAAAATTGGGTATTGCAATTACATGTTGCATTTCAAGCAATTATTATTTCTTTCTTAATTGTGCAAGAATATTTATCACCAAGTATACGCTACAATGTGAGGTATTCATCTGTCTGAATTGAAGTTTTTTCTATACTTTCACTACACTGTGACGGAGCTTGAAATTTCAAATAACGATTTAGTTCTGGGCAAATACTAAACACAAATATTGATTAAGTTTTCATGGAAATAATTTATTTTATTGATTTGCAATCGCGCATGAAGAATCATAACTACGCAATTCCGGATGTTTTGAGAATGATTATTTCAGAAACGTGCATGAAATTAATGTTGCTCAATAATTTCGGATAATTTCAATTATTTCAATGAATGAAAAGGTAATAATGATTCTTGACCCAGGTATGATTTATATATAAAATTCTCGGGAAATAAGTCACACTAAGATATGCTTATTATTTCGTCTTTTCGTACGTTTCGATCTCACGACCATCATCAAAAGACTGTATGAAACGTGATTTCTTGAACCTAATTGTATCACCACAAGGCGTCCCTATCGCACTCATTTGAATTTAAAATGCGCACGTCGCCTGAAGGGACAGAAACAGGAACAAGTTATTGTATACTTGAAACATTAATATGTTATAATTTCGATTGTTCGTGTTTCTGTTCGTTTCGGCGACGTGGCCATTTTTAATTGAAATCAGCGATAAGGACGCCTTGTGGTGATACAACTAGTCTTACGAAATTAGTTTCATACAGTGATACGTCTTCTGATGATGGTTGTAAGACCGACACGTAAGTAAGGACAGAAATAATGAGCATATGTGTTAGTGTGACCTACTTCCCGATAATTTCATATATAAATAAATAAAAAGTATGTAGTACAGGAAGATATGCATTCGTTTCGATGTATGCAAGTGAACTATCGCTTCTGCCTCGCCTAGAGGAATTACCAGAGGATCATTTTCGCGGTTTATTGATAGAAAAATTTGCGTGATTGAGAACTATCAACCAGGCTATATTGAAAATTGCAGCACAAGGAATTGGTGAAATGACAAGACCGCCGTCTGAGAACATGAAAGATGAACATAGAACCTCTCAGGGACCATGAGAAAATCTTGAGAATCGGTCAGTGGAGTGTATAACTCCGAATGTGAATCGAACTTTTTTGAAGGATATCGAAACCGTAAGTGAGTGAGAATTATCAGTACATTTTTTGTATTAATTTTGTAGCGGATTGTTAGTGCCTGCATCGAGATATAATCAGAGGTCAGTAATTGAATTAATGAATTGTGTGGAGTACATTTTCCTAACTCTGTCTATTCCTCAAACTGAATATACTATATTTATTGTTTATTGTAAATAATTGTATGGTGTCAGGTATGAGTGAATTGTAAAATTCTGTATCATAATCTCCATCTGCACAGTTTGCTGTTACCCGGAAGTAGGTGGAAGTATTTCTGATATATCAGCTTTGGTTTTTCCACACTCTGCTGTTACCCGGAATTGGGGAATGAGGCTGAATGAAGTATAAAAATACCCTTTTAGACCAGACGGCGGGGACGAAATAATATGAAAACGTGGATTTTCCGGGCGGCAGCAATGTTTCGACTGATTCTTATGTATTTTTTGCCGTAGGATACGATTATTGACTGCTAGTATAACGCGGGGTTGATCTCAGATAACTGGAGCAGATGAGAAATCCTGTCAATACATTGATCATATGCTCTGCATGTATAGTGAATGGGCCGTCAACCGCTCGTTACCAAACAATTTCATTCCATTGCCTAGATTCACCATTTCATGAGATCTGGCTCATTCTAATCGCTTCATTTTTCCGCTTGAGTAGGTGTCACTCCAGGTAAGCAGATCATTTTCTGTTATAAAAGCAAACATCATTCAATTATCTCCTTCATTATGAATATTTTGAATGGATTCTACATGGGGGTGGGGACGTTTACCGTTTTATTCATGTAACTTTTTCTGCTCCATCTTTTACTGAGCTGAGTCCCAACCAGTTGTAATTAAAAAACTAAAAATTTTATATTTCTCATATTTTACAATTTTCATATTCATACATATATTCATCAATATGGACCGTAGCTCAAATATTCGACGATCTTTTGCTGTTGATGGAGTGCTATGAATCAATAAATCATGCTCATTCTATTTATATCTTTGTCAAACATTCATGGCACTAGTTAAAACTCAATACACCTCTCAAGATAAACATGTATGTACTGTATAATGATATGTACTATGCAGCGTAAATTATTATTTGTTTAAAATTATTGTATATAATAAGGAAAAATAGTTGTTGATTTATATGGAATCACCTATTCAACTTCTTTCATTAAAATCTGTCAGATAATCATAAGATATAAAATCTTGCCTGCTATGCTGACAGTAAATATGAAGTGAATACTATAGATCAACATGTCTTTGGTATGAAAACAACTAATGAATTTAACTGGTTATATGTTGTCATCTCATCAATATACCCAAACCGACACATTTTTCGATTGAAATCTTCTAAAATATGAGCAGTTTATCGCATACATGTCTCAATATCTCACCGTTTCATCGATTCAGATTTTGCAATTATACAGTATTGACAGAAATGTGGAAGGAGCTTTTCGTATTGATATTTTGAGCAATAACAATAAACTGAAAGTTGATAATGTGACCCTCAAGCATATTCTGGATGAAATAGCATATGAAAGGAACGTTACATATTTCCAATTCATGGAAATAAAAATGTAATTGCCTTCTCAAAGGAATGTTTCAAAATATTTTTGCATTCAATCTCGATTAATGAGAAATTACAAGAGTTATTAGATAAAGCCACTCAAGATTGTACATATTGGTAGAATGTTGATCAATAACTATTATTATATTATTTTAAGATTCATATGTTATAAAGCATAGTGGTAATCAATTTGTATATCTCCTCTGAGAAAATAAATAAAATTAGCTCTGTACAAAACTCTCCTCTATCACCCTGATAAGTACGAACATCAGAACAAACTGAATTGAAAATGAAAATGTGCCTGTTTGAATACTATTTGGAATTAGTAATGCAAATTAGGAATAACCCTCAGCTGGAATTCAATCTGCATTTAATAATTGCTTTCACCCATATATTTTCATCCATTCTAAGTTATCTAGATATTTTTCCCATACTGTGTTTTGAAACATTCTAGAGAAATTCTGTGACCTGTGTATAGAATATGTTCTGCTTATGCCCATTTTTCATTATTATCCTTCTATATATGCGCAAAATGTTCTTCATAACGAGGATATTCCTTCTAGTTTGATACTCATAGAATTTTAAATAGGAGTTACAATCAATTTTCTGAATCTCAAATGCGTCAAAATCGGCAACTTTATCAAAGGTATTGTCTTGAATGTCTTTTAGTTTGTTATTGTATTTTGGAACACGTTTTATTAAGTCAAAAAATAAATTATGGCATTTCGAATGAATAAAACTGGCCATTGAGCATATTCGAAAACCCTTGTAGATCAAAATGTTCAGCTTATAATTGCGAAAATAGCATCGACATCTTTTGGAAACTGATTTTTCAAGATTGCTCAGAAAAATATCGGCCGAAAAAGGGGAGAGTGAATTCCACATGGCACATCCCCTTGTTTGTTCATAGTAATTCTTGTTGAAAGTGAGATAATTCTGCTTCAAACATAAAGACGTGAGGATACTGTATTCTGAACAATTCGTATCAGGCATATTGATATTTGGAAGCCATTTCTATGGAATGTTCAACACCACTTCATCATCATTAAAAGGTCGTGGCCTAACCTCCTAGATACATGTAGATCACCGGAAGGGCCCATTATGAGTACCTTATCTATAGTAGTCCATACTACTCTATCAGGCTCATGGCCCACCAGAAATCCAAAATATTGCTCACACCAGTCGCCATAAATTCCCTTCGGCAGCAACTCTGCTCCGACGAATTAACGATGCCGCCTGAGAAAGTCACAGCTTGGTACTCTAACAATATGTAAGGGTCAGTTTCTCTCGTTTTGAATATATGAGGGGTCATCTGAGATGCTCATATGTGAGTGTCTGTTAAAATGACAGTAACTCGTGAGGATTCTAGTCATCTCCCTCAAAGTACTTCCTGCTAGGAGAAAGGAGTTTTTTCGAAAGCTTACAAAGACTCTACGATAAAGAGCTTGGCCTAACGCCTGGTCAGTTCCTCCAGAATTCAGACCCCTGTTGTTTAGCTGGCCACGAAGGGCAAGGCCTCCAACATAGTTTGATAAGGTGGCCATTGGCTATGGCACCTGACTGTCTTAGCCTGGCCAGGGCGTCTGTCATTTCATTACCTTCAACTACACTGTGATCTGTCGGTATATCTCTGAATTTTCTGAATGGCCTAAATGCGTCTTATGAACTCCCAGAGCCTACCGCATATCTGTGGAGATTCTCCGAAGCGCTTTACCAACTCATCAACAAGGTATTGGGGTGTTTGTGAATAGTGAAACTAAATCGAGTGAAACGAGAGTATCATCAGGTTCAACTTTGAGCTATTTCAATTTTGCCTTTAGTTCCAAACAATTTTTGCAGAACTGGTGTGTATTGGATATCAAACTCCTTCGCTAACCAATTACCTATGTTATACGAGTAACAGTTAATGTTTGAAATAATTTTATCATGAAAGTACCCGATTCATGAATTCCAGGTAAACAATACACTTCAGAAGATTAGCTTTCGTAAGTTCAAGTATGTATTATCAGTGATTAGAGTTATTATATGTCTACAGTTGTGAACTATTTTAGTCTTCTCTGTCATCTCAATTCTATGGAAGTTCCCAGTTACTAATCCTGCTAAAGCTGGAAAATGAACTGAGGAAATTCATCTGGGAAGAGCCCACGATCGATAGGGAGTGTAATCGCATGGCAAGGCTTATATAATAAGAATGACTTGTATCAGCGCCTGGGAAATGGATATGTGACAAAACTCTTCCAAGCACAAAGCTCTTACGTTTAACGCAGATCCGTGAAATGCTCATATCTCCCAGCTTGGCCATAAAGGGTCCCGCTTCGGTTAAACCACATCATGCAAACTTATAAAACCTTCCGTAATTTATTCTGGAGTCTTCGGTCTTCCTGAAGTTATTAATAATTCATCAGTTACTTCGAAATAAAATCCCAGAGTTTGTCATGAGAGGTACTCCTTAATTGAAATATGATTTAACGAATTTATCAAATAAACATGTGAACGCATCGGCAATTGTTTCATGTTATCGTAGCCAATATCGCTTCAAAATTTATTCATATATTCATTTTCTTGATCTTCTATTGGTGATTATATTATGAATCATCATAAGTTAATAGTAATCACAAATTTCACGTAATTACCATGCATAGATAAATGAATATGATACCCTTGACGATCCCATGATTTGATAACTGTCATAATAACGGTTTGTATTCATTAACAATCGTCAATTAAAATCGCTATGAATCGCTTCGGAAAAGCTTCAGATTTATAAATAATCGAATCAATTGGATTGACACTTTGTGAAGAACGAAAATGTAAATTTCTTGAGTTGACTTCGAACGAACACTTGGCAAATATTCTCGAAGATTGAACCTTCAACATGGGGGAAGCTGATGCCAACGTTTATAAGGAAGGAGTTGTGAATACGATTTGGAATATTTCCGTGAAGCTTCTCCAGGAGAAGCACTTTCAAGATTTGAATCGGAAAATAGACCCATTCGAAGACATAGATTTTGAGGATGCGAGAAACTAACGTGCGGTCGAAAGAAGAGAGCTACAAGCGCTCCCAGAGAGAAGAAAATCCAGTTCAGCAGCTCTGATAGCTGAAGAGATCGAGAGCAAGATTGTTGAAAATCATGACAAAAACTCACCGGATGGCTTACGAAGGAAGTTCTATCAAATTTCTGCCGTCGAGATCGAGTGGCGTGGCAACAAAGCAACCTTCTGCCCAGTAGAATTTTTAAGAACGAAGTCGACATATATGGTGAACTCACAAGGCCGTATTATTGAGCAAAAGAACACCAAATACCAAAACGAATCGTTTGTTCTTTACTCCAAATCCGGATTGGAAGAAGACAGGTATTTGGTACAAACATTGTTTCAACGCAATAAGTGGACACATCTAGGAACGCAAAGTATTGGGATTGTTATCAAAAAAGTAAAAATATCCGATCATCCAAATCGTTCCTCCACTGTAAGCAATTCAATAAAATCTGGAGCCAACATACAAGCAGATCTCCGAATTACTGCGCGTTTTCCAAGTGAGTCATTTAAGCCATACCTAAAGCTTAGCAACAAACATCATCTTAATATCGTCGAAAAGATGAGCCAAAGTACCTTGCCGTGCACCACCAATATATGTACCTCAAGCTCATCGACAGATAACAATGTTCCAAATAATAATTACAATAATTTTACGTTCAATATTGATACAAAATGAATGATTAATGTAATAATTCATTATTATCGTTCTATTCATTATATAATCGTAACGAATACCATTCAAGCAAACGAAAATATTCAATTATACTGACCTCCTCACTCGACGTATATCCTTAAAACACCACTCCAGATAACGCAGTCGTGGTCTTTCGCAGAATACGTCTCATGACTTGGAAGTATGATCGATTATTTTCTATGGTCTTGTAATATTAAAACTGAATAAAAACCGCTAGCATCGTAATATAACCCAGAAAATAGGGTTTCATCCGATATTACAGACATCCTTATAAAATATAAATGAGCTGAAACACAAAACTATGAAAGATTATTATCAGTATTTGATTAGTTTTCCTACAGTCTAAAAAGTTTTATTCAGTTCACAGAAACGAAATAGAATATTGTTCTACACAGGACCTTCTTTTTTCATAATCACACATATAATAATGATGTTTGCCCAATAATACAAGACTACAGAATGGAGAGGGTTACATTCATCAAGTTAAATAACAATTCTTCTGTTCCATTATCAAGAGATACTGAAGAATTAATAAAAAATAAAAAGAAAAAAGGAAACGATATGACTTAAAGATTCAATAATTCTCAACTCTGATGGGTCAAACAAACAGAATAGTAGGTACATCATTGAACCACCCAATATGTGTTCGTATGTGACAGTTTGTACTTGCATTAATTTGATAATCTTTTGATTTTATTATTTCATTATTTGTTAGGAAGTGTATAAATCTATATTAACATGTTTCCAAGGTTTTCAAACTCTTTAATTCTATAGGAACAGCATATAAATTATCGGAAACAATTCTTCTGGGGTATAGACCGAAATCTACACGAGCAACAAGGAACGCAATGATATGATAATACCACATAAACAAGAGAGAAGCACTGCTGTGCGCCTTTCCTCTTACCCCACCCCACGCGTTGACTGACCACGTGGCAATGCGACGCAGCGACTCGACTCATTCTTGCCAAGCCGTGGTTGCGAAAACAAAAGACCGCCTACGTCCTGAGCTGACCGCCCTGACTCTCCTATCTCTGTGTCGTGAGGTTGATATCCTATCCCTTCCTCAAGCGAGTCGAGGAGAAATTGTAAGGCTCTCTCAACATTATTGCAAGCTATTATTCACGCTCTCATGAAACCACCATACCTAAGAAAAATACTTACCGATACTGTATAGTATGTACAGGAGGTTGTTAAAATGTTTTCGTCCAATTTGTCTACATGTTTTCGATTTTTTACAACTTGTATTATGTTCATGTTCGTTATAAGTAAGAGTATTTATTGATTTGAAGTTGTTGATTGAGTCTTTTTTGCAATAAAGCTGTTTTTCTTTTTTCAATATAATTTTCAGTACCCATTTTTGTATGACTTTCAATCAGCTCTGATTTTACTAGCCTATAATATATCTTTTCAATTGTGCTACATTCAAGTATTGCTTACAGTATCTAAATTTATACAGCAGTCCTCCTATTTTATTTACAATGGTATTTATTTGAATATTTCATTTCAAGTGCTTATCAATAATAATTCGTAGATGTTTGATAGGATTTTTTGAATCAATATGTAAGTCTTTATTTGTTTCAAGTTTTTTGGAATGAGGTTGGTGATTTGTATAGGAGGAAAAATGAATGTATTCAGTTTTATCATGACTTAAGGTAATTAGATTTTCATCAAATCATTTTTTCATGCTGGAGAACTCACTTTCTGATAGAATTTCCAATTTTTCTCATGTATCCACTATGAAGAACTACAGTGTCATCTGTAGAGCTTGAAATCTGTCTTAAGAGACGAACTAAGGTTCGTAGTATTAGCAAGTCCCAAAACTGAACCTTGAGGAACACCATATTGAATTTTTTCCTTTGAATTCAATGTATCAGCAATTCGCACATACTGATCTCTATTTGTTAGATAAATTGTCATGAAATCAAGTACCTCTGACACCATATTCTTCCATTATCTCCAATATTCTATGACTCACAGTGTCGAAGGCCTTGGCCTAAGTCTACAAAGAGAAACAGCGAGGGCCGATAGTCTGCTTGTGTCGTGTATAATTTATATGTCAATACTGCAATCGCATTGAGTTGGCCTCCCTGAATCCAAATTGTTTGTTAGATAATATCTTATGTAGTGTTAAAAACTCATTTATCCCACTTTTTATAACTTTTTACAGTACCTTTCCCTAATTCGATATCAGACAGATTGGTCTATGATTGATAATTATTTCTTAACAGAATTTTCGAATAAGGGCTCAATAATTCCTATCTTGAGAGCAGAAGGCTAATTTCCCCCCTTCAGTATCAAATTTCCAAAAATACAAGCGGTTTCAGTATACTTGATAATATTTTCTCCAGTATCATGGATGTAATATTAACATTTCCAGGTGCCTTTTTCTCTTTTAGCTTATTAGTATAATTTGAAATTTCCACATGTGCTAACATCCTGAATCAAATTTTCTCAAATCCTAATGTTGTGTTCCCGTTAATGTAATTTTCTGCACCAGAGATAGCCTATCATGTTACTTAGATTAGATCAGATTCGTACGGGGCTATGGGCTGGGAGTCCCTTCAATGCTACCTTAGCAGATCTATTGTGTGTGCCCTCATGTTAGTTTAAAATAACCTATCTAGACCCGTCCTTATCACTGGATCCATGGGCCAGACCTTAGATCCTCCATACATCGAGACGGTTATAGTTTTTTCTCCAAAATCGTTGGAAAAATGCTGAGGTTTCCTCATATCGTCGGAACAACCTACATATGGTTATGTCTGCCTGTCCGATATTGTTCATGTGTTTGTTGAGTCTACAATGCCCAAAAATGAAGTTGATCGCCTATTCTGGCTCAGTAGGTAGTCCGTGAACTTTGGCTACAGTTCATTGATGAACTCTTTGGCCTGTCTCATTCCCGGCGCTTCATACCAACATTATAAAGACCGTTTTTTCATCCAAATACTGTTATATGATTTTCGCAAAACTTTTGCTATATCAACGAAACATTCTGAACTTCATAAGGCACAACGTGTTCCTTCTCGGGAATGTTTAAGTTCAAGCCTCATGCCCTGATGATACCGTCTGCGATGGTTGATGAAACGTCGGCATCAAGTCGAGCTATTGTGACGCGGAATCCATCTGCAAGTCAAGATTTTTCAAAATTAGCTATCCGCGGAAGTCTACTATCCAAGATAATTGTTATAGGGTTATCAAGCTATCCCAGAGAAGTTCGGAATTTCTGAATCTTTGGCTACCGTTCCACCGAACCATATGCTATCATGAATCTAATGATCCTGGTGTGTAGCCATATGATCATTTTTGGTTGTAGCCCCCAGTTTCTTTTGCACAGGTTGAGGACTACGGAACCTTTTTTATTTTCTGTAGGTGTTGATTCCATGCTTGTGATCAAAAATGAATCCCAACTATTCTGCCTCTTTTGCAATTGGATATATACCCGATTCAGAATTGGTCAATTACGTCCTTCAGTTTTTTCTTTTTAGTAAAAACAACTATTGTGGCTCTAAGAGACACTTTCTTCGATTTCGGTTGGTATATTACAGAAGTAGACATGTCAGGAGTGTACATCATGCTAAAGGATGGAATTTTGTATGTGAATAAGAATGCTATATATTCCACTTCCTCCTCCATGTCTGATTATCTATCAGTCTATTCTTCCATGATTTTCGGAATAATGCTACAATTATTCCTTATTTCAGAAACCTTGATACCAAGTTGGAATGTTGTCTCCAATAATCAGTGTTGATGTAGGAATATATAATATCTTCTTCCTTATTGATGTCAGGAAATCCCAGAATATTTGCTGGCTAGACGGAAATTAAATTACTGTAGGTATACTTAAGGGGTTTTTAGAATGAACAAGTATGGATAAGCTACTAGGAAGGAGATTTTTCCAAAAGTTAGTTCCTTGTGTTTTGATTCGAATCAATCGTTCTGATCTGACAAACTATCTGTAAATTTTGGGTTACGGTTGTAATATCAAACATGTGATAAAACTTGGTGACTATTAAAATAGAATGATAATTTTCAACTCCTTCGAAATTTTTATACCTAATCAATAGTCATAAGTCCATGAATCTCATGAACTATCTCAAAAACTATACACACCTTTATAAATGCCTAATTGAATATCGAATTTTAGCCGAGGGCTTTGGTCAATGCTGATAGGGTATGTACATATTCAAGTATATTTCATGAATAACGATCATGACCAAAACTGATGTTTAGATTTTAGATAGACTAGAAACATACAGGTAGACGTATACCACCCTTCTCCAAATTTAGGAGAAAATGTTGGTTTGAAATATTCCATCTCCTTCTCGACCCGGAACATGTAATTCGAGAGATCATTGTCAAATTTTTGGTTCCTAGTTGCAATAATTGTATGAGTGAGACATACGGGAAAATGTTTTGAACAAAGAATTTATATGTGAAGAACGATGTGATCGATAGTTATTGTTGATTCGTACATACAGAATAGACCGAAGGGTGGTACCGAGTATATTGGAATCAGGTCTATGATCGGGAATCAGTTTCACATACTGGACTTGATATTTGGGGATGTAAATTCTATTCTTACCTATGGTTCAATATTTATGTTCATCTATCTTGGTAATCCTATGAAATAGTCCAAGTTATCTCCATAACTTTGGAAATCTGGTTTATATCTTTAGATACAATATGTAATATCAAAGAATCTTCTCAACAGACAGACTTGAAATTCACCAGATAGAATACCAATTCGACGTAGGCACCAGCTGAGGAAGGCTCGTTTGAAGTTCGACCTCATCATCGGGGTCGGACTTCAAACAAGTCTTAAGATCGATATTGTGTGTCGTCTTTGACGCCTCATATAATCAAGTAATGTTAACACGACAGGCAGCTCATACAATGATAGTTCTTCACAGCACAAACTGTTCATGACAAGACACTGATAACCTCAACAAGAAATCATGAGGTAACGTTCACATAGCAGACATCTCATAGAATGATAGCAACACATGTCAGAGACAGCCCACCTCCATTACAGAGATATCTCTGTCAATTGAAATAAACTCTCAATTTCATGAAAACATATACAAAAATTTTTCAATGCTTTTGGCTGTGTTTAATAATTCGCAATACACATTTGAATTTCGAATCTCGGAGAATGGAATCGCGGCGGCGAAGCTGACGCCACTACCTGCCTTCGAATACTGGCTGATGCTGCGGGCATAGTCCGCGGAAAAAAGCTAGTCCAGATTATAAAAACACGAATTACCTACACTTTTTCATTCACAAGATTCAATACGCTGTTGCTACGAATATTAATAATCTGAAGTGACTTGTTCAAGTCATACATTCCTGAGCTAGAAAATATTCGGCCATGAAAATACAATATCAGCAGGATATTCTGTATGGTAATCATGATTGGAGGAAATATCTTATATGATGAATATACGTAAGATGAAACTAGTCTCACTGATACTTCCTTTAAAATCGAACAAAAATAAAAAAAAATGGAAATGAAGAAACACACTTCTTTCCAGCAAACCGTAACTGTGATCATCACCTCTAATGGTTTCCTCGAATTGAAAACGAGATGATTATAAGTGGGTTTCAAATCAGGCGTCAAAATAATTATTGATCATCAAAATTATGTGAAAAAATCGACTGCACAAACCGCTACTCTTTGGTAATTTATCATTATAATTGAATGAAAGAATAATTACTTTATTTTCATACTACTTTTTTTATACTTAGGCTTTACGAGAGGGAAACCTATAATCTTGTATAGTAGACTTCCGCGGACTAGCTGTCTTGAAAAATCTTGTCTTCCGGATGGATTCCGCGTCACAATAGCTCGACTTGATGCCGACGTTTCGCCAACCATTACAGGTGGCACCTTCAGGGCAGGCTTGAGGTTTCAGTTCAAGTCTCAAGCCAGCCCTGAAGATGCCACCTGTAATGGTTGGCGAAACGTCGGCATCAAGTCGAGCTATTGTGACGCGGAATCCATCCGGAAGACAAGATTTTTCAAGAAACCTATAATGTTCGAAGAACATCATGAGAGCTAACGGTGAAATGTTGGGAGAGGAGATAGGCTTTCGAATTTTTCTTGGAACTTTGGAGGTTATAGGCATAGGGAAAGACCTCACTAGGTGAAGAGTTATATGCTATAATAGTTTCAACACCAAAGTGCCAGTATCAAACAGATCAATAATAATTCTTGACCCAGGTATGAATTATATAATAAATTCCCTGGAAATAGTCACACTAACACATATGTTTATCATTCTGGTCTCTACGTACGGTGCGGTCTCACAACCGTCATCAGAAGACGTATCACTGTCTAAAACGGGAATTCTTAGAGCTAATTGTATCAAGCACAAAGCGTCCTTATCGCATTGAATTCGATTGAAAATGCTCACGTCACTATCGCCTCAATGAACAGAAATACGACTAATCGAAATTGTAACACATTAAAGTCTTAAGTATATGTACTCCTAATAACCGAAGTCATCTCATGTAATATGAGAGTTAGACAAACCAGATATTAAATATTTATGAGGTAATAGGGAAAGGTTGTCAGACTTTCATCATCATAATGATGTATGTAGAAATTTGCAAGGGGTTCAATTAATTAGGCTAGTATAAATTCGACTCAATAATTGAACGCCTGTTCTATGATTCAAAAAGATTTAGAGTCACGTTTTATGTGAATCATCTCAAGGATAGAACTTTGATGATAATTGGTTTCTTGAGTTAAAATATTAATATTTTTGTAATCGATGGTTGACGGTTATAGTCAAAATGCCTAGCAATACGCTAGTGTGACTTATTTCCCAAGAATTTATGTATATTTATTAAACATATATAAGATTATGAAATAATAATTCGTTGTTTACTCCTTAATTTTGAATCTGTTTCATAGTTGCACTTCGACGTTGAAACTATAGTAACGTTTTCATGTTATTATCAAAGGTGGTACAAAAATAAAGTAATTGTTCTTTCATTGAATGATCGAAATGTACGTATTTATTGTAGTGATCGAACTTTCAAATCATATGTTCACACAAATTTTATAAGAAATCATCGTGGTGACCCATTTTCATAGAGTCAATGTAATCACCCTCTATTTAACTGAAACATAACTATGAACATGTTATCAATACTCATCAAATGGCAACTTTCGAATGACTAAATAGTTACAAATTTATTGAATTGCTCATACTGTTCTTGAACTGTAACAGTATCGAACATTTCTAAGCATTTCAGAGGGATACTCAACTTGAATTATGTCCACTTAGAGATTAGAGATGCTCCTTACTAAAACAGTTCTTCCATAATACTTGTGCCTTCGTAATGTTTACCAATTTATCCGTATCCAATTTTACAAGCTGTAACAAATCCAAAGTCATAGTACCCTTGTTTTATTTCAGTTTCGAGTTAAGTTTATTAGGGATTGTTGAGAAATTACTGAGAGGTGAACCCTCTGAAAACACTTCTAGGATAGTCATTTAGCTATCAATCCTTGATTATTTCCGTGATATTAAAATGAACAGCCTGCTGTATCACGTTGTAATTGGCTCCAGTAATCAGCATTCTACTACGGCCATCATACAGACAAAATTGCTGTGGGAATAATAATAGGCATAATTATAATAATGGTAGTCTGTATCTAGTTCCCATGCTACAAAATGAATTTTTAACAATGAAAAAACCGGAAGAATTAAATCCCAAGGCAGTATTCAGACTGATAAAAATGTTCCAATAATAACAATAACAATAATAATGATGATATCAATAATAATGAGCACTTCTATTTATTACGGTAGTATAATCGGATACAAGATAGAATATGAAATATCACAGAGTATATTATAGTTAAGGTTGATACGCAAGTACTGCTGCTGCTATGGTTTGCTCTACCACATAACTCTGATCATAGCTTGAATTTACAACTAACCATCATTTAATTAGTTCAGAATGGCATGAAAAATGGAAACTTTAATCAAGTTTCATTCATAAAACGTGCAATTATGTCGTAAACCGCTTCCGTGTTAACGTGGTGACATACAAATATGATCCAGGCAAGTGTTCTGACGTCGCTACAAGTTGTCTCCCCTTCACAATTAACAGTGATAGATCTCCTCTTCCAGCCGTTAACAAACTGTTCAACTCATGACTAGTATTTTAGATTCTGCTCATACCTTTTTTTCAGGTAAATACCAGAAACCGCGGCAGAATAACCTAATCACTTTACCGAAGCTACTCCTCCTCATCTGTCGCTTCAGGTTTCCAAATCATATGCCCCAAGTAGTTTTATTGAACCCAGAATGACTGCCTTCTGCATCCAGTCTATCAAGATCTGCGCCGAGTTCCTACAGGCCAGAATGATCTTCAAGTTCGAACGCAACGAAGACCGAATTCCGCCCAAAACACCGATGATCAGAATAACTCATACGAACTTGTGGCCTGGGTATAGAGTGCGGAGCTTGAACAGGGGATCTTGATATTTTGTCCATTTTTCCTGCTCTTTGAAGACTATATTCTCCTCTGCAATTCGATAACTTACATAGCCTTGCTTTGAATCAGATTATCATGAAGTTATGTAAGATTAGAGTAGATACAGTGGACTACCTTTGGACCAGGAAGTATGACGTCACTTCCGGTCTGTGCTCCGATGTTTGTAATTATCAGGTCTCCACTTCCGGTCTGTGCTGGCGATGTGTGTAATTAGGGTTATCGGGTAGATAACGTTATAGGCTAGATAGCGTTATCGGTGATTGTGAGTCACCCGGATGGGCATCCCGTGTGTGTAATTAGTGTTATCGGGTAGATAACGTTATCGGGTGGATAGCGTTATCAGTGATTGTGAGTCACCCGGTCTGGCGATCGGCATCCAGTGTGTGTAATTAATTTCATCGGGTAGATAACGTTATCGGGTAGAAAGCGTTATCAGTGATTGCGAGTTTGGTTGTTTGAATTTTATCTACGTATAATTAGAAATGCTTAGTTTGAAATATTGATCTTATCAATGAGGTTTCCTGTCATCAACAAGTCGTAACTTGTAGAATGTGTGGTAGATAATGGAGCCATTGTATTCAATTTTAAACGGAAACAGATAACACTTTGTTTTGCAACCAACTGATTGTATGCGGTTGATATTTTATCTACGAGAAATGCTTAGTTTGAAATATTAATCTTATCAACTAATAAGTGTTATCAGGTAGATAACGTTATCGGCTAGATAGCGTTATCAGTGATTGTGAGTTACTCGGTTTGTGCTGACGATTGACATTCGGTGTTTGCAATTATTGTTTGAATGTATATACAGGATGTTTGTAAAGAGTGTGTTATGTTGTATATACAGGTTGTTTGTAAGAGAGGTCCTAGACACGTGGTGTCATGACAGCTATCACGTGATCCTTCGGTGTCATGGCGTCTGTCACGTGATCCTTAGGCTATCAACGAGGTGTCATGGGGTCTGTCACGAGGTGTCATGCTATCTGTTGACGATTGGCATTCGGTGTTTGTAATTATTGTTTGAATGTATATACAGAATGTTTGTAAAGAGTGTGTTATGTTGTATATACAGGTTGTTTGTAAGAGAGGTCCTAGACACGTGGAGTCATGGCAGCTATCACGTGATCCTTGGGTGTCATGGCGGCTATCAACGAGGTTTCATGGCGTCTGTCACGTGATCCTTCGGCGGTCAACGAGGTGTCATGGCGTGTTACATCACCGAGGTGTCTGTCACGCAGGACGAGGTGACATGGCGTCTGTCACGTGTTACATCGACGAAGTGTCTGTCACGTGGGTCTTCAACGTGGCGTCTGTCACGCGGTTGTGAATCGATCATAACGTCTACGACGTAAACATCAAATAAAAAAAAATGGTATTCTTTGGTGAGAAAGATACTTACCAGTTCGATCGACCTCTTACCTCACACCCGCAAGAATACTATTTAGTTTTGATTGTATATTTTAGGTTGAAAAAGTCAATAGCTTGACATGCGCAGAGTATGAGAGAGTGTGTTGTTGTGTGCGACTGCTCCAACTAAATCGAACTCAGTTCGTGATAACGTCTCCTCGATTATACAACAGTTTTATTCATAGTGTGCTTACCACCGTGTACGATGCGAAGAAATTCGTAATAAGCGTATGTCCGCCGAGTTTGATGAAAATCCTCGAAGAATTACAATTACCATCCAAAAATTGGATAATCGCTGGGGAATTCATAACTTTCCTTGTGGGGGTCTCGACCGATTGGGCGTATGCTGATTTTTTCTATTTTGGAGGAGATTTCGATCCTCCCCCGCCAGAAGATTGGAAGATAATCGATATGAATATAGAAGGTCAGTTCAAATATAAGCATAGAAGAATGAGAAAAATCATATTGCATCAAATTTCGGGTATCGTTCCGAAACCCGGATCGTACATACTTGATTGTTTTAGAGTGCTACATGATATGGTTGTCGATTTTAATCGAATCGCACTACTACCATACCGATGTGAGATAATGGACATGCGCAGCATTCGAAGAGATACTTCAAATTCTTACACGTTTAAGATGTTTCAGATGTTTTCTGAGATAGGAGGGGACGCCAACTATAGAATAAGTCCAGCATCACTACAAATTTTGTGCTTCGAAATTTCAATAACATCAAAGAAATATGTCAATGATCTACGCATGTGCAACTAGATATTTTGGATAGTTTATCATTCTAGTTTGAAATGTCGTCTATAGTGGTTGTAATTCAAAGTTTCCCGATTTCTGCAAACGTATATAAAATCGAGGAACTCTCTTTGTTGGACTGTGAGAAAAGGTTGGAGAAATATTTTCTATTCAAACCAACAAAATCGATGGATCAACTATCCGAGAGGCAAATGAAAAAAATATTTCATTGTGAAAAATATCACGGGATTCCATGGAACTCGGGTTATCAGGAATATGATGATTTGTTTGAAATTTTGAAGGAAAATATCGATCCGGATGCTACTGTTTATGTATGTGGGAAGATAAAAGCTAAGTTTCTACGGGGGACGTTCCAAAAATTGGGGTTAGATCGAGTAGAAGTGGTGAATTTGAAAGGTAAATGTCCAAAATTAGAGCGAGGAAATTGTGAATTTATCTGTCTACATCACCCCAATAGTGTGAATCCTATGTGTTCTAGTGCGAATAGTTGGAAGTTATTCGAATTTCTTACGAAGGAAAATGTTATGTGGCTCTTAAAATAATAATATAGATATCTAGTAAGTCTATAAATATATCATTATGCATACATCTTTTGAAGAATACACACGCAGACTTTGCGAATTCGTGAAAATTTTGTGATTCTAACCACAATTCTGAATGGTATTCTATACACAAACGTTCCCCAACACGTTGAACGCATCTATATTTGACTGAAGGATGTCGGCGGGGGTGGTGGTGGTGGGGAGTGTAAACGTACCGAATGAATTACGATGAATTTTCAAAAAATCAACGATAACCAATTGGAGGTATTCACGTTCAACATCCCACACGACAATCGTACAACCATACATTATAAACTTAAACTCTTATTCTTCGATCAAAGTGAGGGGGATATGGCTGAATGGCAAATGTTCCGACAATCATCATGTTCACCACATCTCGTACAAAAGACATCTACACTCACATCATCTGCAATAGAAGAAGAAATCTCTGAAATTTTCGCAATTTTGTATGTTATTTTATCTTCTTCATCAGTGTTATTATTGAAAATGTTTGTTAAAAAAGTGAAGAAAGCTATTTACCATTTGAATAAATAATAATTATCATATAAAGGAGGTGTTTTATTAAAAAAAACAAAAGGTTGATAATAATATTTATTTCAGAATAAAATACATATCATTTAGGTAGTATTACATTAAGAAACCACTGCTGTAATTTATCCACATTGTGAACTGCACACATGTATTTCCCCCCGTCATTACGATGATTCAGACAGATCAAATTGTTCGTTTGCTCAAATTTCCCCGTTTCACATTGAGTACCATCGAAACTATGAACATCTACGATGTGTGGGTAAATATCCAATTCTATACACTTCCTTCTCAAAAGTTCGGCTTTTTGCTGTCCTCGGACATAAATATAGTCGACTGCGCACAGCAGAATCGATTTAAGAATATTATTCATTTCTTCATAATCCACATTCCCAGATACATAATCGAGTCCATGATAAGACTTTTGTAAATACCATACGGATTTTCGCTCCTTTGCATTTAGCGATGAATAAGATGTGTGCGGTTTGAATAAGGAATAACGACGTTTGAATCCAATTTGTATACACATTTCTTTTGGATGGAAGGCATCGTCAATGAAGAACCCCTGAAAGTCAACTAATGCGATTCTCATGATGCGATTCGCTTGAAGTTTCGATTTAGACTGACTGATGTTCAATTGAGACTCTTGACAATTTCGGTGAGGGGGTAGTATTCCATCAAGCAATCGTGAATGATGATGCAATATGCCTTGGTATTGGCTGGAAATCCTTTATCCGCTTCAATCTCCAATCGTATGTCGACTGTTGATGATTTTACCGCCTCCTCTTGTCTAGAACAATCGATGATGTGAAGCGCGCGTTTTTTGAATTTATCATAAGCCAATATGGAATGCTTTGTTGTGGAATTCGTGTAGCTAGGATAGAAATCGGTATAGTTTTGGTGGGCTAGAACGAAATCTTCCTTGGCAAAGTCCAAGTTCATCCGTTCGTTAGGCCAATACTCTCCGTTCAGCGATAAGCGGATACTTGATATATCCACATGATCGAATATTGTAGGATTAGCTTTTACATTGTTACGTTTATTGGTTTGGAAAAATACGATAACATACCGTGGTTTTTCGACGGACGCGCTAGTTCTCACAGCCCATATTTCTCTCTTCGCATCGGCCGTTATGGCAGGCAACTCGTGTAGCTCCCACTTCCGGAAAGCGAATAGAACAGGAGAATCGCTTTTGATGGATCGCAATAGCTTCTCTCTGATTAGATCGTTGGGATAGATATATTTCACCTTCAATTCTATACTATCAATCAGAAATTTGACTGTGGTAGCTGCGTTCTCAATTATAACGCAATCGTTATTGTTTCGAGCACGTACCAATCGAATCGTTGGTCTTCCGAACGTGATTAAGGTGTGATCGTTGAAAATGTTGAAGATATGCTTGAGTGGGATGAGTAAACTGAACGACTTTGTTGCGTTCAATACAACACTTTCTTCCGGATAAGTCCAGCTGGCTATAGACATATACGTCGAATCTGTGGAAGAATAACGTGTGAATCCTCGCACAGCGCTCACTATTCCAGGGTCACGTACAGTTTTGATGTTTCTACCGCTCTCGCTGTAGGAACACGAGTCGGAAAGAAAAGGCCCATAATTAGGTAACAATATTGCATTCCCCACTCCATTAACTTCGATTTTCCCATTGATTGCCAACAGAGTATCTTTCATAGCAAAAAAAGCGTCTACTTGATTCATTCCAAACTCTATGATATCGCTGTTATTGAACGCCTTGACGAATGGTGTAATCGATCTGTACTCGGCTTTTCGAATCGATTCATCAAATTTCGGTTCCTGGTATATATCGAAAATAGGTGAGATAATCGCTGTATGATGAACATCTCTGGCGTCGCTAGTGTTACGTGCATACTTCATTTTGGATAATGACATTCTTGTTTAAGACGAAACCTCAATGATTTCAAAATTACGATGTTGGCTCTGGTGAGTAGGTCACGCACTTTAGGTGTTTTGTTGAAGACTGATGATAATGTGGTGAGGGAACTGTTTTCATTGTTGTTGTTGTCCACAAACAACCTCATATTTCCTATACTTTTTGTAAATGTAAATGTAGAATACTTTCTTCACCACGAAAGTTTATTGGTTTCAAATGCTGATCTAAAGCTAGTACGGTTATGTTGGTAATCTCTCCGATATCGGATACTGGTAGATAGAGGGGATTCTTCGGACGCTCCACAATCCTATAGCCGGGGTCGATGGTGATAGGAAAATCGTAGATCGTATGCGCAGGTCTATTTCGATAGAAGGCTCCCACTGTAATGTTTGACTCGAAACGTATGTTGGTGACTTTTATTATGTTGACAGATAAATCAGACACGTGCACCACACCCTTCTTCAATACCCTCCGCGAAAATCCTAATATTTTAGAAAGACTATCGTTTTTTTCAAACGAAATATCGTGATTTTTATGGAATATTTCACACTTTAACGTATTGTTATTCGGTTTCAGCGAGAATATATCTTCTTTAACCTTCAATTTTTTCCTGATAAATTCTTCGATATCGCTTATCTCATAGTTTCCAGCCGGAATTGTTATCGCTTCAAGAGTCTTAGTCTTCGCTTTTGTTTTATCTTCTTCTACGTAATAGTAGAATTTCTCGTTCTCTATATTGGGTATGGAATTGTATGAACTGAATCCCAACAATGCTGAATAACATTTTTTGTCTGGCCTATGCACAATCGAATTCTGCGGTGTAAACGAGAATATATGGTTGGTGCTTGTTAACGTGAACAACTGAGACATGATACTAACAAAAATTTATTGAAACATCTCTATTTATATTTTAACATTAATAGATGGAATAAGTATGATCTCATAAAGTATGGATCGTCTTTGCAAACTTCTTCTATCAACACTTGCTTCTCGTGATGAGTTATTTCCTCGTTCTCCATGATGTGAGAAATCTGCTCAGATAAACATTGAGAACATAGTTTGCGTGGGGGTTGTGGACCATCGCAATCTTCATCGACATGTTCCTTACACTGCATATGACGGTAAAGGTAATCAAACATATGTTCCGGAACCTCATTCCGATTGAGAAACACCACATCCAAATGTTTTAGGATGTATTCCATCGGTAGAAACGATAAATTCTTACGTGTAAGTTCGCTCGTAGGTTTATTGATAGCCTCGATCAAATTTTCATAAATAAAATCGATGATTCTCCTCAAACTACTCCCACTACTACTCTCATTTTCGCATATGTATTGTATTACTGCAGAAGTGAAATCCATGGTGGTGTGTGGTTGTTACTCTTCGAATAGTCGAGTGTGACTGAGAAATTTCAAACACAGCTGTCCACATATCACTTGATTATAGTTCTGATAGGTGTCGTTATTGTAGAAAATCCTAACGTTCTCGCCCAAATATCGAACGAGTTCCTTTGGTGGCTACATCGTTATCGATTTTTCTGAAAGCTACCCAATGCGTTACATTGTTTTTAGTCAAGTCCAAATTTAGAATGATACATTCACGACGTCTAGGTTTGTGCGGTAGCGTATCTCGCATAAAGACACCTCAAAAATTTGGGATTCCCAGAATTCTAGCGAAACGTATCAAATCTCGATCGTACATTGGTCTATCATCGGGTAGCTCAATTAATAGTTTTTTTGCTGGTGCTTTTTCAAAAACAATCCATATCTTCCTTCAGCGTTGCGTTTCAAGTATAAACCTTTTCCCAGCGATTCCATATCTTTGTTGTGACGTTGATCTTCTTCAAACTTCTTTTGGGCATTTTTAGCGTTAACCACCATATTTGCGATAGCACTTGCAGCTCCTGCAACCGATCCTAAGGCTCCTAGAGCTCCTAAGATGGGTAATAATAGTGAGAGGAATCCTCCAGACTTTGGTAGTGGTATTACTCTTGGTACTCTGATACGCTTTCTACCTCCAGCTCGTTTAATCGCGATCCGTGCGGCTTTCAACGCGTTCATAGCGGACTTTTCAATGAAGAAGATGGCTCCATTGACTTTGCGATGCTTCCAACGATATCTTTCCGGAAACAACATCCTCGTTGTCGCCTCCGTTTCTTGATACCCATACCTAGTTCTCGTTTAACCTTCATCCCACCGGTAACCAATAAACTAGAAAGTCTTTCACCTGCGCTAGCGTCTCTTGATTTTACTCGTTTCCAAGCAGCGTCCTCTAATATTTTATCAGCCTTATGACGTTCCTCCAGAGATTTGTTTTGTGAATAAGCTATATCGTGTTCGCGACAAGCGGAATCCAAAGGATTGATACCTTTATCACCGAGTGCAAGACGCTTTTCCAATTCAGTTCCAGGACCACAGAATTGATATGAAGGAATGTGTGATTCAAACGGCAGCTTGTTTATGAGTGTATTCAATAAACCTTCATTTTGATGAATCAACATTGTTAATGAGCATACGCTCTGGTGATTTTTCCTTTTATACGTTATCATTAAGTAGAAATGTTTCACACGATGAAGACCTATCAACAAGAACAGACACTTCCAATCGAGAATTTAGATTTAAAAGTTAGAACTAATCGCGTTGGTAAACATGGAAAACTGTTATCAAACTCTTTTCGTGCTTTAATTTGTGGTCCGAGCGGATGCAGAGAAACAAACGTTATGTTATCGTTGTTATTCAATCCAAATGGTGTCAAGTTTGAAAACGTTCACGTATACTCGAAGTCATTATATCAAGATATATACATACTGTTGCAGGGGATTTTGGAACGAGTAAAAGGAGTTGGTTATTTCCCATATAAAGACATTGAAGAAATTATAAGTCCGAACGATGCAAAACCAAATTCTATCTTCATTTTTGATGACACATCCTGTGAGACACAACAGAAAATTCGAGAATATTATTCGATGTGTAGACATAGGAACATTGACGCATCATATCTATGTCAGACATACTCTAAAATTCCTAAACAACTGATTCGCGATAATTCTAACCTGATCGTGTTATTCAAACAGGATGAAATAAATCTAAAACACGTGTTTGATGAGCACTTATCCCCAGACGTTACTTTCGATCGATTCAAAAAGATGTGTTCTATGTGTTGGATGGAGAAATTTGGAACATTGATAATTGTTAAAGATTTCGATTTGAACAATGGAAGATACCGCAAAGGTTTCGATGTATATATTAAAGTGTGAACGTGAAATCTATAGCAAATACACAATGGACGCTGAACGGTTAGCACGTAAGCGGAAAATCGCTCAATTGGCACGATCTATACGCAAGAAATATCTCAAATTGAAACTGGGTGAAACGGAAGAGGACGAGTCGATCAATAAATTATTAAAACCTGTATCGGAACCACTTCGGGAAATAATCGAATCCAATAATACACCATTGATTAAACGTGAAATTAAGCATGAAAAGGATGATGCTGATGAAGAGGAGGAGGAGGAGGAGGAGGAGGATGATGGAGAGGAGGAAGATGAAAGAGGAACGGTATTGGATGTAAGCGATGCAAGTATGAAAACTGTTATTGAAGAGTGTGACAACGATGATGATGACTATGACGTATTAGAATCTTACCCAGAGTTACTTCAAAAATATATCGGTGATTACTGGTCAGAGAGTAGAAAAATCGATAGAGTTTATGGCCCAGTTTACGATGCTAGTTCGTTGTCATGGTTACTAGGAGGTAAATTAATCGATTTCAAAAATAGAGATACTATCGTGACACAAGGGAGAAAATTCAAAAATACCGTCGGTCTGTGTGAACTTATATTCTATGACAAACCTAGAAATTCCATCAAGAAAGATAAGATGAATTACGGGATGATTCTGAACTTGACAAATCCCCACAGAAATAGTGCTGGAAACTTGAAAGGTACTCGAAGATACAAGTACATTAAAATAATTCGACCTCTAATTCATGAGGAAGCTCTCGGTAGCGGTATGCAATTGACATATAACAACGAACCAGTGGAGTACGTGTACTGGGACGATCCAAACGAACTTGTGGAACGATCGAGTCTTTTGATGGCATCTCAACAAGCTGGGAATACATCGCACGACAATGAGATAGTCGCTCTAATAAATGAGCTACGAGAAGCCGATATCATATATTAGTGTGTGTTCATTACTGTTTCATATCATTTACACGATGAGTCTTGATAAGTTTGGACGAAGATCTGTGATTGGTGGTTCAACCAGCATCAACGCTCTTCGAAAATCGATGTTTTCACACGTTCTAGCTCGTACACCAGATGGTGATGTAGATATCGAGAACGTGAAAATTTGTAATGTGAAAAGGCCTACATTCAAGAACGATGTTGCAAGCAAAATTTATGTCGATGATGCGAGTGCGAAGATTGGGGAGAACTTGGAGCGCATCTTCAACGATGACTTTTCACATGAGATTCAGAAATTAATTGGAGGGATGAGTAGTTTCTCCATCAACATGCAATCGCACAAAAATCAAAGTGATGCTAGCTTTACGAGTTTACATAAAGAATTGGATGAATACAAGAAGAAAAATGATAAGGTTCTCTGAACCGTTGGAGCGAATACCGCTTATGTATTCGATATCTTCAAGAAATTCTCTGATAATTTCGAAACATATCATAAGAGTCAACGCGTTATTTTTCGTGATCATAATGATAAATTGCACAAGATCACTATAGATTATAACATAATGGATGTACATTAGGAGGATATTGTGAGTAGGCTGCTGGCGTTGGAACAACGTATGACGACACCCTCGAAGAAAAGCCCAAATGATGCTACCACCCCATCAACCAACCCGAAACGTATAACTCCAAATCCTATAAACCGATGATTTTCAACTAGACAATAATTGAAAAACGATGCAACAAGTTGTCGATGAGATTCATAAGCCAGCCCGAATAAATTTCGAACGTCGCCGTACCATTTTGAAGGGACTGGATGACTTGTGGCAGATGGATCTAGCCGGAATGGGTAATTATGCTCGTGAAAATCGAGGATTCAAGTATATTTTGGTGATGATCGATTGCTTCTCGAAATTCGTGTGGACTCGTCCATTGAAAACGAAATCAGTCGAAGAGGTTCGGAAAGCAGTTAATTCTATATTAACTGAGGGAGGGGGAGGACGTAAACCTAGGAATCTGCAAAGCGACCAAGGTAAATAATTCTTTGATAAGCATTTTGACGAGCTGATGAAAAAACACAAAATCAACCATTATAATACGTATGGTGTGAAGAAAGCCGCCATTGCTGAACGTGTTATTCGAACCTTGAAAGAAGCGCTCTACAAACAATTTAGTTTGAAAGGAAAATATAGATGGATTGATATACTTCAAGAAATCACGGAAAAATATGATAAACGTAAACATAGAACTATAAATATGGCTCCATTCAAGGTGACAAAACAAAATGAGAGCGTGATATTGAAGCGATCACACTCACACCTCAAGTTGGCTTTACCACATAAATTCAACGTGGGCGATGTGGTACGTATAATCAAAGCCAAACATATTTTCGAAAAATCATATACGCCTAGTTGGTCGGCGGAGCTCTTTAAAATTAAAATAAATAAAATCACTAACCCAGTCACGTATCTACTCGAGGATATGAAGATCTCCTCAATCAGCGGTTGTTTCTACGAGGAAGAATTGCAGAAGACCAAAAAACCTGATGTCTTTTTGATTGAGAAAGTGCTTCGGAAAAAAGGTGATAAAATGTACGTCAAATGGTTGGGAATAAAGGAGAAAAGTTGGATTGCTAGAAGTGATATTATATGATCTGCGCGTGCGTGTGTGATCTTCAGGCCGTATGTTAGAGAAAATCCAACAATCAGTTCAGTTGTAGTAAAATGTCGTACCAAGATAGTGGTGGTACATCCGAAGATAGTTCAGAGTTAGATCGAATGTTTGAAGAGTTTGAAATGTTAATTCGGGATGAAAAATTTCTATCGTTGAATACAACATACCCATTGGAGGGGGGTTATGAAATTGAGTGTGGATTGAGTCCTATGCGAATCTTCGCACCAACAATATCATTTATCCATTCTTCGCAAAATTGTAAACTCACCTTTGGGCTGCTGGAATGGTATGACTTCATCGATGTTCGGGAAATTATTAATATCAACGATGGAGTGTTATCACATCGAGTGTCTTTTCTCGAACAATTTGATTTTTCTTCATACTATCACAATGTTATTGATGTGATTAAAAGCATGAGGTATCATGCTAGTGCATCAGGACTTTTGCATTGTTTTATCAATATTCCATCGTCAAAATGTCTATTGACCAATACACTCGAAGAAATGTTATTTTACTATAAAAATAAGGTTTTGTATGATTTAGAACAAAGAAATATGATCATCAGTTCTTGTTTTTTATTAAAAAACACTTATACATACATCATAGAAAGTTTTTATTAAAACAAGTATGTAACATATGAAAACAATTACAATTAGCATATCGACACAAATATTAAAATCAACACATACATCATAGAAAGATTTTTTATTAAAACATGTATATAACATATGGATACAATTACAATTAACATATATCAAAATTAACATATCGAAACAAATATTAAGATAATAGTGAATAGTGTCCATAAGGTAAGGTGTTTGTTCTATTCTTTCACAGGAACCTCTTGTTGTCGAAAGGGCTGAGGGCAATTTTATTTTGTTCTATAGTGTTGAGGTTAAAATTGAAAGATCTGATAGATTTTTGGACTCTATATATCTCGATTTCTTCTTCAAGACATTTAACATAATCCTCAAAAGTTATAGAATATTTCAAAACCAAATCTCTAATACCGTAAGCTTTTTTAACGGGTTCTTTCCTTCCACCTTATAACTGTACATTTTAGAGCGTAAACCGATGAGCTTCGTCATTATATGTCCTTTGTTCTCATCCTTCATTAATCCGACCACTTCCTTGTTTATAGGTGGAATTTCAAAAATATTATCTAATGCATAATCGGTAGTGTCAAATTTTTGAACGTTTTTCTTCATAATGGTCTCATAAATATCATTGTCTGTTATTATATGATAGATCAAACTATCAATATCTGTATAACACAGCCTTATCGCTTCAAGATCTTCATATATTTTCAGCATAAAGTAGTACTTGAATGTTCTGTTTGTTCGCTTTAGCTAAATCTCGTATCAATAGAAACATATCATACCCAGATAGATTATAAGCTAAAACAGGCACTACAAATTTATGTTTATATTGCAAATTACAATGTTGGTGTGCTAAGCCGCGAAAAACCCCAGTGAAATGACAGTGGTCTCTTACACGTATATCCCCATCGGTAAAACATTTTTCACAAATATGGCATTTAGTTTCCCCCATTATGGATGATAAATCAACCGCACTCAAACTCATAGGTATGTTACACTTCAATTTTTTCTCTATGAATATACTAATTTTGTCTAATTGTTCGGTTAACCATTTGGCTGGTTCAGAACCTCTATAACTATCATATTTCGAAATGGAATCATCGAAATAACATTTCAGATAATAGCCTACACTGTAAGCTTCATGTAATTGTTTTCAGTTGATGTATGAAGCTGAATTTGATGGAGAACAGTTTCGGATTGGTAGCAATAGAGCCTCAAAATCGAAATAAATCACAAATGGCATTGGAATTTTATTTGAATAATTCTCGAAAACTAAATGATCTTCTTCAGGGAATTTTATTTTACATGTATTTATTTCTCCACAATCTTCGATATGAGTCTTGTATTTTATCTCGCTCTTGAAATTATTCAAACAACGTTCACATAAATAAGTTTTATTCTTAGTAGTAATTTGCGAATCAATGAGTCTAGCTAAATTTTTAATCAAGCAATAATAGAATTTAACTACTGGATTAACAAAATTCGATGTATCTGAAGATTCTACATCGCGATAATATTTATCCTAAATCAACAACAAATTAAAGTGCGTTTTTAGTTTATTTTTTGATAGATATGCAGGGAGAACCTTTAATTTTTCCTTATCAGCAGCACCATCTGTTTTATCGCATAATTCTAACACAAAAACGTGTATGCTTATATTATTCAGCTTCTCGAATAAATGGATTTGTGAAATAGGCATCGGGATAGTTAAATTTTGTAAATTTAAAACAGTACTAAAATGAGGATATGAAGTGATTCTATCTGAATGTGTAGTAGCAGGGTGTAATCCAGCTGTTACTGCCCAAGCGAAACAATACTCATCATAATTTTTAACATTGATAACAGCATGTTTATTCGCAATTTCTTTAGGAAGAACTATATAGGAAGATCCCGAATTAATTACCTTATGTTTATTGATATTTATTTGCAGACTTATAGTAAGTCTCCAATTTGAATCTTTTTCTTGGAATTCTTCTAATTTTGTAGAAAGTTTCTCAATAATATTATCTTTATACCATTCTAATAAATTCGTTGTATTATCTATTCCTATTGATCGTGTATGAAAATATTTGAAATCTGTCTGAATAAGTTCATCGTTAACGTTCTCTTTAATGTACTCGCCACAAAATGTTGAATTAACTTTAATAAAATTATATTCATGGAGGATTTTGGAGATTCTAGTATTGAAAAGATGAAAAGCATCATATAAAAAATTAATTGGGTCTAAATGCGAAATATTGATAATCAATCCGGTTCTTATCCTACATTTAAAAGCAGACTGTCCATCCTCCCATCTGATTCTATCACTGCGATTCTTATTTGATATAGATGGTTTATCTCTGATTTGTAAAAAAATTTTGAAACGCTTTATATGACCGATATTTGTCTGAAGTTGATTCTTATTAGCTAAATTCAAATCATCTTTCATCAAATGTCTCGAGAAAGTACGGATATATTTCGTACAAAAATCTATCCATTTCGTTGTTTCCTGAGAGGGAAATTTTGACTTATACAAATTTTTTGAGCCTGATCGATTATTTCAACAATTTCGGTGCTAATCTTTGAAATAGAGAGAACAAAAATCTTACCTTACACCCACCACTTTGTTTTTTTTATGAATATTATAAAGTCTCCTCTATAAATCAGTCCTATACATTGTTTTTCATTGATGCGATCCAACACCAAAATCGTCAATCTCTGGTAGCACAGATTCTCCAAACCGGGTGTTGACAATTTTTGCATTAGTTATCTTATGAACTTTACCTTCTTCGGGCTGGTTAACTTTTTTCGTAGGTAATCTCTGTAATAGAGAACACGAGTTTAATGCTTCCATGCTCATTATGATATGAATATCTATAAAAATGATAAATATTACTCAAAAGAATTCGGTATATTTTCAAAACATCGATCGAGGAAACAATAGTTAGTAATGGTAATAATCGGTGTGAATCTGAGTGTACAATAGTAAGTAAATGTGATAGTCGGTGTGGATTTAAGTGAAGTTGACATGAAGCTAATTTGAAATGTACCAATTTGAAATAAAGGCCCCCCTAAATCAAGTTTATTATCAACCGAATCATATTCATATGAAGTTAATTTGGAATATATCTACTTGATATGAGAGTTTTCTCAATCAAATAATAATAATAATAATATAGACTCACCACAAATTGAATAAGGATAAATATTACTCAAAAGAATTCGGTATATTTCCAAAACATCGATCGAGAAAACAATAGTGGTAATAATCGGTGTGAATCTGAGTGTACAATAGTAAGTAAATGTAATAATCGGTTTGAATTTAAGTGAAGAGCTAGCTTGTTGACATAAAGTTAAATTGAAATGTACCAATTTGAAATAAAAGTTCCCTAAATCGAGTTTATTATCATACGAATCATATTCATTTGAAATATATCAACTTGAAATGAGAGTTTTCTCAATCAAATAATAATAATAATATAGACTTACCTCAAATTGCACCACACAAAAAACACGAGTTGCTCGTTAGAGAATCAAATGTGAAATGATTATATTATATTCGAGACAATACCATTTCCACCTTCTTATCAACGCTGCGCGCGATTCCTACAGTTGCCTACGTGACACATTCCCACGATAATTTGCTAAGTTATCAATATCAGCACAGGAAACAGTTTACGTTTTCATTTTGTTGTTGATAAGATTAATATTTCAAACTAAGCATTTCTCGTAGATAAAATATCAACCGCATACAATCAGTTGGTTGCAAAACAAAGCGTTATATGTTTCCGTTTAAAATTGAATACAATGGCTCTATTATCTACCACACATTCTACAAGTTACGACTTGTTGATGACAGGAAACCTCATTGATAAGATTAATATTTCAAACTAAGCATTTCTAATTATACGTAGATAAAATTCAAACAACCAAACTCGCAATCACTGATAACGCTATCTACCCGATAACGTTATCTACCCGATAACACTAATTACACACACTGGATGCCGATCGCCAGACCGGGTGACTCACAATCACTTATAACGCTATCTACCCGATAACGTTATCTACCCGATAACACTAATTACACACATGGGATGCCCATCCGGGTGACTCACAATCACTGATAACGCTATCTAGCCGATAACGTTATCTACCCGATAACACTAACTACACACATCGCCAGCACAGACCGGAAGTGGAGACCTGATAATTACAAACATCGGAGCACAGACCGGAAGTGACGTCACACTTCCTGGTCCAAAGGTAGTCCACTGTATCTACTGATTAGATTCAACTTTATTATCAACGTAATTGCTCATTTTGATTCGGATACTCTTTCATTGAAGGTTCATCATTATTTTCTTCAACATTCAAATTTTTGTGTATTGTTGTAGTCAAATGAATGATATGTGTCTTTTATATGTTCACTGGTTCCAGTGGAAAAATCCTTTGTATCTTTATACCCATTCAATTTTTTATCAAGGTATTGGGAAGATTGTCCGATGTATACCTTCCCACAATCTCCACAAGGGATGGGATATACACAATGGGTTATCTTCTTGGAAGGACGTCACTTTTTAATTTGGTGCAAATACTGTTCTGGTTTGAATAACTTTTATGACATATATGTAAATCATAAGGCTTTACTATATTGCTTGATTTTCCAGAAAGATCATTAATATATGGTAGTGACATGTAGTGTTTCCCTTTTGATCTCTCATTCCTGGTATTGGTTTTACTAGAGGAGTTATAAAATTCATGAATCTTGTCTTTAGTTATAGAATTCACTAAATGTGATAACCATCTTTCATTAAAGTTTCTTCTGTTTTTTCGGTAGATATTGTTTTCAGTTCAGGAGAAGTTCTATCTATCAGATTTATAATAACATTCTTCTTATATTTTTCAGGTATATCAGAATTGAAATTGGTATATCTTCCTGACCAAGTAAGTTTGTTGTACGATTTAGTTAGAATTTTGCTATAGTTTGGTTTTCGTACTGAAGTTAAATCTGAAAAATTCATTCTTTGTTCAAGTTTCAACTCAAGAATTCATCACATTTATCTATTGGGATGGCAACGATACATTCATCAACATATTTCTATGTTGTTGGCGGTCATCTGACCAATACTGAACTGATATATCTCTATACATTGTAGTTATGTCTGCAGCGAAAATGCATTTATGTAACTTGAAACGAGATTATAGAGACGAAATCTTGTAGAATAGTAGGAATGATCATTGGGACGAAAAAAGAGCTAGAAGATGTATCACCAGATGCGTCAAAAACAACCTAGTCGTAATTTGGTGGTTCAAGCTTTTTTTGCGTTTTACGAAATGATGCGGTATATAATATTCTACTGAAATATTCTTATCCTCGGTTATTTTCGTCATATAATTCAAGTTGATGTATTTTGTCATAAATTGTACATATTGTTCACTTAAAATTTTATCTTTAGATAATCTATTTTCAATTGATAGGGAACGTTCAACTGCTATGTTGATATATTGTTTTGAAGGTAAACGCACAATGAGAAGACTTTTGAAATCACGCAGAATTTTAGCTTTGGAGTAATCTTCAACTGTTTGTTTATCTTGTAACCAAAGTAACTTTTCCGAATATTCCTCTGATTCACAAGATTTAAATATTTGTTGATCAATTTAAACATTAGAAATGAAATTACGATGCAGCACGATATAAAGATTTATATTTTTTGTGGAATTTCCACTGACACGATTCATTCCAACCTTTTTTTTTGTAAATTAGGTTCATCTTCACCAAAATTCATTTGATCAGTTTTTATCAGTTGCCAAAATCGATCTGCACCTATAGATATATCAATTTTAGTTGATTCGTTAAAATTGAATAAAAAAAATCAGTGAGTGATATATCTTAACGTATATTCAGTAACTTTTTACTGAATGACATAGCTGTTATGTTATTATTATTGCGTGCAATTATTTACTCAGTTACATCAGTTTGATATGAATTTGTACACGATTTGATGTTTAGGTTTGTACACAAATTTCTTCACTCATACTTTCGTTTATTCCAGTAATAGATATCTCTGCTTCTGTTTTTTGTAACATTAATTCCTTGAGTAATTCTTGAGAGCAGAATTATAATGAAGCAGAGTATGATGTCACTTGTTAAACGTTTTGCAATTACAGATAGTACATATTTCATTTGTCGTGACGTGCATTGCCACTCTTGGGCTTAACTACTTAGTGCGAGATGAAGTTCAATTCCTCGAGCACCAGATTTTTCTAAAGGTTTACTTCTCCTTGAGAACTTCTGCTAGCGTTCTCACCAGAAAGCGTGTCATGGTGCAATCCATAGATAGCCTTCTATCAAGGGTAGCTACAGTGAAGTATAACCAAGGCCCATTGGGCAGGAGAAAAGTTGTGGGATTCAATTACAATTGATACTTGGTTACAACTCGGCTCATCAAAGCAGAAATAAATGAATAAAACGCGATATTCCAAATATTAAATATATCCAAAGAAGTAAACTCGGATAATGGTTATTGGATCTAATCGAACTATATTTGAAAGAAACAATCGACCCAGATGAGAATACAAAAAAGCTCAATCGGTGAAAGAAGAACGTTTACAAAACATCTATTTTTACAATGTGATTTGAATTTACCATTTACGGAATTCACAAACCTAGCAGTGGCTAGAGTAATAAGCGTAGCGTTACTATTCGGATAGCGTTATCTGTTCCAATGTTCAGAACACACTACCATATATCAAACGGTGAAAATGCGGACGGATCGAACAATATTTGCCTACTATGTTTGCGATCGTACGATATCAGATTTCTTTGATGATTTTTACGATCTTTTCGAATGGTTATTCTGTCGAAGTCGTTCTACAATTCACAGTCATATTCTATCAACAGCCTCCACGGTAATTGTATAACAGTATAAGATTGAATATACCTCGTACATTCAGATTTTAAACAATCACGGTGTATAAAATAATACAAGCAATAATCCCTCTACCAAGAGTCGGAGCTTTACATATGGAACAAAGGTTATTATTACTATTATCAAACACACAACCACTCCAGCTTATACTTCCTGGATTAACACAGCGTGCACAAGCAGTTGGTGGTTTGGTCTTCTAGGATATACTTATACTCCCGCGATTGACACAGCGTGCACAAATATGTCTAAGACGCCCATGTCGTCTGAACCTACCCTACTTGAATCTTTCAATTCACGTGAACTTGAACTCAAACTTGATCTTTATCTGTGCGGGGTGAGGCACATGTCGGGATGAAGTGAGTTTTACTCTGTAACAGTTTACTTACAACTACCGGATATTGGATATCATGCGAACGTTTCTATTTACAAGCCATGGAATGCAGTATATCGTATTGCCGGACAACAAATAGTAAGCTATCATTTACCTCATGTTCATTATCTGAAGCACGGAACGGTGTTACGAATTTCACACGCTTGAAGAGCAGAACTATCAGCTAATTATTCTAGATCAGTCTGTCGCTGTCTTTAATATGTTTTAGTGGTTCTCGTCAAGTTGCCTTCATTAGTTCCGTGTTCTGTGCGAGGGGTCTATTGCTTCTCATGTATCGAACAATGCTTGACAGGACGCCACTTTTTATTACTAAAATTTCCGATCATGATGCTCCGTTAATTCCTCTGCTGCTGTGAAAGAAATGTTATCGGAGTTCTTCTGGTTGTATCCAGGTTCTACAACTGTGGTTGTTGAAACTTTGATGCATTCAATACTCCCATTCATTGCACATCCACGTAATTTATCGGAAAATAACTTGAGTTGGTGTACCTGCTCACCAACTTCTTCATCGACGTTATCATCAGAAGATGAAACTGATGTATCTACGACTGTATTACATACATTTTCGTTACTTGAATTTTCTTCAGGAATTTCATTGTCTGTAGAATAATCGGCAGTAATGACATTATTTGTTTCTTGTGTATTTCGAACCAGGGTTCCTATGAAACCAATTTATTGAGTATATTCAATAATCGATACCCCCTATAATATAATCCTCCCTACCTGCAAATGTCTTAAGTCGAAGAGTTTGATATCCTCTAACCGTATCAGTTCGCACTTCCCAACGACGACAAATTCAGTTTTGAGTTCTCGGCATTTTATTATTACAATTTAATCAAAATATAGAACTACTTATCTACGTAAATATGAATACACAATAAGCAAAACTTTAATACAAGGTGAGATAGCCGATAGAGTAAAGCAACCAAAATTGCACTGCAACTGTAGATCGGCGTCGAAGGTTCGTAGGTTCGCACCCCACCGGGAAAGTAAGGAACACCATAACTAAAAATTTCTTAACAATTATCAGGACAGTAAGAATTACAAACGGGTTGTGTATAACATAAATTCCCAAAAAAATACCTACAAATAAAATAATTTTTATTTTATTATTATTATTGCTTTAGATATGTACACTGTAGGTATAGCGATTCTATAGTCTGTCTGTACTGTTTCGATAGCGATTCGATATCCAAAATATATCGCGATGATAGCA